>JAVIAB010000092.1:120226959-120571959 GCA_032433765.1 Megaustenia siamemsis | reverse complement strand
AAAAGTTTCAAAGATATATTATACATATAATGAATGAACAGTCCTTATTATATTTACTGCAAAATATTACAGCTGGACGACATTTCTGTTAAATTTAGAAGATGTATTATCCAAGTTATAATACAAATTGAGAAAGTGAGGAAAACCTGGGACTGAAAATAAATAGAGGAAAGACAAAAATTATGAGAATTATTGCAATAACCAAATTACAGTAGGAGAAATACCTCTACAATCTTACATATATCTGAGCAGTAATATAGACAAAGAGGGTGAGTCAGAGAATGATACCAAAATAAGGATATCAAAAGCAAAAGGAGCATTTGTTGCACTGGGAAACATGGAAATTCAAAGAAATTAGGTTGAATACAAATTTTCAACTCCAATATTAAGTCAGTCCTATTAATTACATGGCTGGGAAACATGGAGAACAACAAAAATGTCAACCATGAAGATACAGACTTTCATTAATGGATGCTTACACAGAACAAAGGATGGAAATGGCAGGACAAAATCACTAACATAGAATTACAGAAAAGTACCAGTCAGATATTAACATGAACATCATAAAAGGTACTAAAGACTATATGCCAGGATTACCAACAACCATTGACATTTCCAATTTCATTCAGTCATTCACGGTTATTCTTATCGTAGTCCATTTTCTAAATTAGTTATTAATGAGTTAGAGAGAACAAACAATTGTTTAAGTAAATATGGTAGCAAGATGAAGACAAACTAAATAAGAAATTTAAAAGTTCCCTGGTCTAGCATGATGAAAGCTCTTTAATAACAACACTCATGTCTACCTGACATTTGGTGTGAAGATTCTGGATTTCTGCTGTTTGAGCTTTAGTCAGCTCAGAGATAACATCATCCAGCATTTCTTGCTGCTCTTTGTCCAGATTAGTTCGCAAGCTTGACACCAGCTTTAGAAGATCACACAATTATTTATATATATAATAAAAATTGTATTATCTACTATCATTATTTACAAAAATAATACTCGTCTTGAGTTGCCTTGAATTTTACAAACTCTAATGATGTGCTGAACTCAACTAATCTGAATAATAAACTAGGTATTTTCACTTTAATAGCCATTATTATTATAATGGAAGCAGCTTGCTAGAATTATGTAATCAAAATGATTTGTTTATCACCAACACACTCTTCAAACATAGAGAGTCGCAATTACACACCTGGTACAGGCGGAATGGCAGAACATGCAGAAGCCAGATAAATTTTATACTAACAAGAAAAACGGAACAAGAAAAGATTAACTGACAGAAGAGCTATCCCTAATATCACAGATGATATAACTATAAAATGGTTATGATTACACTAAGACAGCCAAAAATAAAGAGAAGATATGCAAACAAACATAGGAAACAATAAGAACAGACAATAAAGATAAAACAATTAAAAGATCAAGAAAAACCCTAGAAGAAAAAACTAAAAGAAGAATTCAAGAAACTCCTTAATGAAGTAACCACAGTAGAAGAAGAGTGGAAACAATAATCAACATCTCAAAAACAGTATGTGGAATGAAACTAAGGACAAAAGATGGGGAAAAAGAGCACACCGTGGTGGAATGCAGCAATTAAAGAAAAAAAGAAACTGTTTAAATATTGAAGGAAGAAAAAAAACCAAGAAGAATATGAAAAATGTGCCTTAGTTTGGAAACAAATTAAAATTTTTATAAAAGAAGAAACAAAAGAATTTAGACAAAATATGAGCAGGGACTTCAAGATAGGCACAAGAGATTTCTACAAAGCAGTAAAAGCAACAAGAGCAAAAAAAGAAAACCATGATCCTACTGAGCTCATAAATGACAAAGACGGACAGCCAATATTAATTAACCAACATATGCAACAGAGATGGAAAGAATATTTTGAAGACCTATTAAACATGGCACCATCTACCAATAAGACAACAAAAACCACGCAGAATGCACAAACACTGAACCAAACATCATGAAAGAGGAAATCGAAGTAATAAAATATGCACCAAGAAATAAAGCACCGGGGATAGATAACATACCAGAAAAATAATAGCAGCAGCAGGAGAAACAAGAGTTACATGGTTGCACAGAATATTCAATGCAGCAAAAATGCACCAACAAAAAGCTCCAGGAAACTGACAAAAGGCAATCATCATACCAATATGGAAAAATAAAGGGAGCAGGAGAGACTGCAATCACTTCTCAGCCATGTCGAAAAGTTATACACCAAAATTGTGGAAAAAAGCCTGAGACCAATAATAGAACTACAGTTAAGCAATTCTCAAATGTGGTTCCGAAAAAACATAGGATGTAATGACGCTATATTCACCTTAAACAGCTAGCAGAAAAGATGACAGATCACATTACAAATTTGTACATAGCTTTCATTGACCAGGAAAAAGCATTCAAGAACACCAGACCCAAGGGGTGACCACGAAAAAGATGGATTGATGAAATATTAGAAACAACAGGAAACATAACAGCAGCAGAGGCCAACAGAAGAGTAAAAGACCGCAAATTAAATCTCCCATCAACGCTGAAAGGCAAAAAAGGAAGGAAAGAAGAAGCAGAATAGTCCTTATTTTTTTCAAATGATTCTCAGGGAGAACCTTTTCCTTCGCAATGTAGAAATGAGGTGTGAGTTTCCATTACCCATTCCCTGCTACATAGTCTACTGACAGACTATGTAATTGGTCATACTCGAAAAAGAGAGTCTGAAGACATAGTCATATATTGGGTTCACTTTTCACCTAGATTTATCCTATGGAATACTATTTGATCATTCATTGTCTTGCAGTTTAGCATTGGTTTAGTCACATGTCACAAGTCAATTCAGATGCCAGCTGGTCTATGTCTATGGTATGATGTGCAATGCCAAGAATGAGAGAAGCCATCTACTTCAGGAAAAAAAAAGGTTAACAAAATATAAACTTTAGAGAGAAATAATGCACTCCATGTTGGTCAATACTTGATGCGGAGAAGATGATTATAACAGTCTTGACCCTCATCAAGGCCAGCTCCTTGTCGTGGGGATGGGGCTTAACAGTCACCAGGGACTGAAAACTAAGACTGGCCAGGCCTTCCTACAACCGAGCAAGACCACAGTCTGCTCTAGCAAGTTCAAGTGCTGAAGTCGGAGGCAACCAGCCAAAAGGCGCACGACAATCAGGATGCCACGCACTCAACGCAAATGGAAGTATGTCTATAACTGCAAATCGATATGGCACTCGCCCTGTGATGGGCACTCAGGCAGGAGCAGCGCCGGGTCCTCAGCCTCGAAAGGGCCCAACCTCTATTACTGGATGTCCTTCTCAACCGCTCTGTGGAGTCAGGGGGCGAGAGAATAGAGCTACTGGCCAATCCAAAACAAGACCACTAAAAATAATGCACTGGAATGCTGAAGGCATCAACAGCAAAAGAGATGGGTACAGTAAAAAGATAGAATTAGAAAATATCCTGCATGAAGAACAAATAAGCATATGCTGTTTGCAGGAAACCCATCTAAACAACGACATAGCCTTGAAGATTAGGGGATACCAGTGCTACCGATCTGACAGAATAAATAGACAAAAGGGCGGAATACTGACTCTTGTAAGGAACAACATTAATGCATGTCAGACTGAAGTGTATATGGATGGGGCGGAATATCAAATACTGCACCTCAGGACAGGAAATACAGACTTCCATCTACTTAACTACTACTGTCCGAGTGACCGCCCACTAGCACTAGACACAATTACATTAAAAGAAAGAATAATTGTATGTGGAGACTTTAACAGCCACTCACAGAGCTGGGGCTATGAACATATGGACAAGAGAGGTGAAGAGCTTGAAAATTGGCAGGATGACAATGGGCTTATACTATTAAACCAGGCAACAGATCCACCAACTTTCTACTCCAGATCATGGCATACCACATCTACACCAGACCTTGCTTTCCATTCACCAGACCTGGATTGGAATATCACACGAATTGTTGGGAAACAACTTGGAGGCAGCGACCTCCGACCAGTCTTTTTAGTGGTACAAAATAAGGCCATCAGGGAGAGCAGCACTCTCTCCAGATGGAATTACAAAAAGGCAGACTGGAAAATGTATCAACACTACACCAGTGTACTGACTAAAGATATAAATACAGATAGAGACATCAACAAAATAGTTGATGAATTCAGTAGACTAATAATACAAGCTGCCAGTGAAACAATACCTAGAGGGGCACGGAAACACTACAAACCATACTGGAGTAGTGAGCTAGAGCAACTGCACAATGACATGGAAACATCACGAAAGCAAGCAGAAAATAACCCTTGCCAAGAACACCACAACAACTACCAGCATGCTAAAGCCAAATTTCAACGGGCTAAACTACAAGCCAGGCGGAGAAGCTGGAAAGAGAAAACAGAGTCCTTGAATCTTGAACGATACACAAGAAAAGTGTGGAAGCTTGTAAAACAGCTGAATGATGAGGGTACAGAAATGAACACCAAAATTACACTGAAGAAGGATGGAAACATTCTAACAGGTAAACATGCAGTAAATTACTTTGCAGACTCCTTTGCAAATGACAATAATATTGAAATTAGCCTAGAAAAACGACAAGAGACACGTTTAAAACAACAAAATGCAAGACAAGAAGAGACCACACATGAAGTAATGGAAACACCCATTACACAAAGAGAGCTAGAGCTGGCAATATCCAAATTAAAAATGAAAAAGTCACCAGGCAATGATGGAGTGTCCAATGAAATGATTAAGAACTTGGGAACTGCAGCTAAAGCAAAACTACTGCAGATCTACAACATTTGCTGGATCACAGGTAGAGTGCCACAGGCATGGAGAGAAGCAATTATGATACCATTACTAAAGCCAGGAAAAGATGGTTCAATGACATCCAGCTTTAGACCAATCAGCCTTACAAGCTGTTTGTGTAAAACAATGGAACGTATAATCAATCTCAGACTGCAGTGGTACCTGGAAAGTGAAAATCTCCTTGTCCCACAACAAGCAGGCTTTAGACAGTGTTACTCTACCGAAGATCAAGCAACCTATCTTTCCCAGGAAATTGAAGATGCGTTTCAAGAAAAGAAACTGGTACTAGCAGCATGGATAGACCTAAAGAAAGCATTTGATAAGGTATGGAAGGAAGGGCTTTTGAAAAAACTGAGAAATTATGGAGTAAATGGCAGGATGTACAAATGGGTCAAAGCATACCTGCATAACAGGAGAGCCAGAGTGCAACTGGATGGTCTTAAGAGTAAGAAGGTCTTATTGCGCCAGGGCGTTCCACAAGGAGGGGTACTATCTCCAACACTTTTCTGATCTACATCAATGACCTAGTTACTGAACTACCACATGGCATCAAAGTGGCAATGTATGCAGATGACTTGGTAATGTGGTGCACAGAGGAGTATGCAACAGTGGCCTCCAAATTTATGCAACAGTGGCCTCCAAATTGCTACAAAGAGCTGTGAATACACTGAATTCATGGACAAATAGATGGTGTATCAGCATCAATACAGACAAATGCAGTACTACACTTTTCACACTCTCCCCAAAACAAAAAAGCAGGAGCCATCTACATAAACAATGAGCCTGTGAAAGAAGACATACAAGCTACATATCTCGGAGTTACATTTGATAACAAACTATCTTGGAAACAGCAGATAAATAAGGCAACCCAAAAAGCAAGGAGGAAATTGGCTATTCTAAGATAGTTGTGTGGAACCACATGGGGTGCGAGTGGGAAAATACTCAGTAAAGTTTACCAACAGAGTATACGCCCACATTTAGAATATGGATCATCAGCATGGTGCTCAGCATCAAACACCACATTGCAAGAACTGGATAAAGTACAAAACCAGGCACTTAGGGTCATCACAGGAGCAATGAAATCAACACCAATATTGGAGATGGAGAAATTGTGGAGGATACCAGCACTGAGAGAACGGAGAGACACAAAGGTGCTGATACAGGCAGAAAAATTTGTATGCATGCCGAGACATCCAATGAAGGACAGATTCCAAAATCTTGCATTGGGACGACTTAAGAGAAGCAGCTTTATCCACCAAGCCAAGCGTATTAGTAGACAAACACCAGACATGCCAAGAGTTGTTAAACCCCTTCTGCCCATACCAGAACAGACTCCCTGGACAGATGAATCAGGATTATCAGTTCAAATACGGACAGAAGTGAAAGGAATAGTTGACAAAGAGGAACAAAATAGTCTACAGCGAAAAACAATAACTCTCAGTTTCCTGGATGAAGAATACCCACAAGACCTATGGATCTGTGTGTACACAGATGGATCAGCACAGAATGCAGTAAAGAATGGGGGAGCATGTGCATATATAGAGTACCCAAATAACACTAGGGATATGAATAAAATAGCAACAGGGAAATATTGTCACAATTATGATGCAGAAATACAAGCAATAAAGTTGGCAATAGAAAAACTGCTGAACAGTAATCTTAGCCCACAGCCTGTAGTGTTTTTGACAGATGCAAGATCAGTACTCCAGGCACTACAATCCAGAAAATTACCACATCTGCAGACCTTATTGACTGAACTCTGCAAACACCACAGGGTTGCCCTGCAGTGGATCCCATCTCACTGTGGAATACCAGGAAATGAGAAAGCAGATCAGTTGGCAAAGGAAGGTTCAACAGGCACACAACTAGATACACCAGTTACATACCATCATAAGAAACAGATAATCAAATCAATCAGAGGACCACAAGCCCCAAATCAGGATGCCTTTCATAATATGAATAGATAAGAACAAGTTATCATTATACGCCTAAGAACAGGACACAATCGACTCCATAGTCACATGTATACAAAATTCAAGATCGGCACATCAACTACTTGTACATGTGGACAGGCACCCCAGACTGCTGAACACATACTTCAAGACTGCACTGAATATAGTAGACTGAGGAAAATCCATTGGCCCATAGATACAACACTACAGACAAAACTATATGGGCCACTGCAAGAATTACAAAAGACAGTAAAATTTATACAGGAAACGACATTGCAGATATAGACAATACTTCAGGAGAACGAAAGATAGATAGATAGATAGATAGACAGTCTTGACAATGAGATGGACAAGATAGGACAGTCCTAGAGGAATATGATGGACAATATTCTCCATGTTGAAAAATTTGATTACATAAAATTAACACAAAATTAACGTACAATTTTTTTCTCTAAGAGTCTTTTGTAATTTCTAAAACAGATTATTAATGATATGTGTTATGTCTTGAGAACCGCTGGTAAGTTCTTTCCACAAATACCTATCAATTGAGCATCATTATTATTACTACTTCTATTATTTTGTAATGCCCTTGCTTTCTCAAACACTTTGTCAAAGCCATTCTGTCTCAGATTTTCTCTCTCTACCTATCTCAGCTTCTATTGCCCTCTTTGCTCACAAGATTTTCAAGCCTTCCCTCTTTAAGTCTATTTACAATAAAATTGATCTGCCTTATTGAAAACAAAGAACAATTTAAAATATTTACAGAAAACAACTTGGATTTTAAAAGTGTGCCAAATTTGATTATCATAAATACTTAAATGTATAACTGGCAGAAACTGGCAATCCTCAGTTTTAAAAAAAATTACCTGGAGAATAAAATTTTATTACAATTACACCACACCAGCCAAAGTAAAACTTACCTCTGTATACTCTTGCTGCCTCTGTTCCATCTGTTCTGGATTGTTCTGTCTCTCTGCCTCCAGTTGTCTCTGTAGAGATGATATTTGTTGCTCATACTGGATACGCAAGGTGTCCAGCTGTCAATGAAAGAGGCATTGTTGTTTTAAAACAAGTTCAAGCACACAAGCTATTTTAGATTGTCTTCTGTATTTAAATATTAAACATATAACATTCTTTGCTACAAAAATATCTTCATTGTGCATTATTATAAATTTAGCTACCTTCCTCTTTTGTGTTTTCCTCATGACTACTTTTCATCAGCATCACCTCTAAAAGGATATATCCATCTTCAATATATCCATTTTAAGCTTGACATTTCTGGGTACCAGGAATCCTTCTACCTACTCATTTAACCAGAATGGGTAGTCTTTTATCAGTCACCAAAAGAAGGTGGATAAAATATTGATCATTAGTCACAACTGATTGTCAAGCAAGCAGGCAGGCAGCTGTGAGTTGACTCTTTCAGTCCAGGTTGTAATTTTGTCATCTTGCCCCAAGTACCACATAAATTACAATGTATATGGGTAATCTCACAGCATATCATACTGTAAAGCACAAGTAATTTATCCTAGCAAATTAATCCACAACATTTTGAGGTGAGGGGTGATTGGTTCTCTTCATTGTTACCAAATTTACCACCCTTAACTCTGAGATATTTTTACAACTGAGATAACTTGTACATGCCCATTAGAAAAGTTGAAGTATGATCTTAGATTCAAACTTATGGTGAGTGACTGCTATGCCACTTTGATGCTTTGTTCAAACTGCTGTCTAAAGTAATATATATTATGACTAAAGAGCAGAAGGGTATGGCTTGACAGGGACCTGTTTCTGATGATCAGATTGCCTCCTGCTGTGCTCTGTTTTAAAGAGTTTCCTATTACTGACAATATACCTTTTCTGGAAATTGCTAGAGAGTTAATTTAGTGGCTAAGAACAAAGACTTCATGTCCAATATAGTCACAGCAAAAGTGTACAGGTTGGGTTTATTGTTTAATTTCATCTCTCATAGATGAAACATTGACCTAAGAACTATATAAACTAAACTAATATCTACTTTACTAGCAAATAGTCACTTTAATTATTTCAGTCCTTCATTGTTAAAAAAATGTACATAAAATTAGAAAATAAAGAGGCAAATTATAAAGATAAGAGACAAATTTATAGTGTAAGATAAAACATAAGAAAGGATTTTTTAAATTATGTTATGTTGGGGTAAAAGCTCTAGAAACTGTACACAGTAAAATGAATGACAGTAAAAAAAAAAATATATATATATATATATATATATATATATATATATATATATATATATATATATATATATATATATATATCAAGCTAATCCTTAAATTGATACCTTTGCCATCACAAAATGACATTTGGTTGGTTGGTTGTGTTCGCCCGATGACTAAAGTATTCTAGAGTATCGTGGTAGACTACAATATTCCTCTTCATCATCCACCCTTACAAGGACGTAGTGGATGTGTCTGCGTTGTGTTGTGGTTTGCAGTATAACTGTTAAATTTGTGCCTTCCAGCCCAACACATAATGACATTTATTAACCAACATTCGCAATTGACAACATTTTAGAGTCTGACTTTTCAGAAACGGTGTTGATGAAATTAGCCATAAGAAAAATGATCTATTAGTACCAGAAATAACCTGTTCTTAATAATTAGTCTGAGATTAGCCAATGCAACTCATCATGCTCACAAGGGGAAACTCTTACAAGTTTCTCATTAAAACTTTAGGTGACCTGTTCATTCCTGTCTTTACAGGAACATAAAATGCTCATGTGTATTCTTCAAGGTGATTAGAAAAATATGCATCTTCAAAAAAACAAAACTTTAGTGGTTAAAACAGCTGGATATTGTGCACCTTGGAAACTCACAGATTTGCAAATCTTTGATCTTTTTGTGATGAGCATCAGCTACTAAAATATCAGCTATACATAAATATATACTTCTGCTAAAATTTTACATTTGTGTCTGGTGCCACAAATTTTGACCACTTCAATAAAATACCGGTTTTTATATTGAGAGGAATGTACAAGACTTATTCATCCATAAATTCTGCAAAAATTCCAAGAAACTAAAGCACCATTTAAAAAGAAAACAAACAGCTGTGAACAAAACAAAAGATAGAAGTATAAACTTTCTACTTCGAGAACTTTCCAATCCAGACAGAAAAGATTTAATAGAAAACTTTTTTTAAAAATATATTAAAAGAAAAAAGAAACTGTCAAACTCATAAAAAAGGAGCGCAAAAGAAAATTTTACCAATAAAAATTATCAAGAATCTGCTAGAAAGTGCGTGAACAACTTGTGGGTAAATATCCCAAAAATCCATCTACTTCTTTTTCAACTTTCATCATCGTCACAGAAATAAGGTAAGAAGAAATGAAAGCAGAACACCTTAGTGAAACATCAAATAAGAAACCAACAAATATGTTGCAAATATTACTGAAATCAAAATACATCTTGACATAAAATAACAGCTCCAAAGAAAGAAGAAATTATCAAGTCCTCTGTGCCAGTGACAAACACATGATGATTTACAAAATATAAAAACAGCAACTCCAAAGAGAAGGCTAACATTTGTTCTAATGTGCTCACTTGCAGATATTCACATCGCACATTCTCTCATAGCACTTCACTTCACAAAAACTTGGCTAGTTGACTTTCTGGTTAATAACTAAAAGACTCTCACCACGCACAGATAAAGTTTCATATCTGTCTTCAGTCTGTAAAACTCGTTGTCAACTACGTAGGCCTAGCTCATCACCTGATCATTAATATGATATATTCCCATGCCGATATATATATATATATATATATATATATATATATATATATATATATATATATATATATATATATATATATATATATATATTTTATTCTTGATAATGCCAAAAATCCTCTATGAAATAACGGACAGCCGTCAATAGATACTAAGCCCTGCGGGCTGAAAGGGAAATCCCGAAATCACCCCAAAGTTTATGACATCTTCAGCTATGCGTGACATCCATTTTACCTACCCACAACCGCCCCAGCTCGCAATGCTGAAAACGTCGCAGGTTTTGAGTGATTCCTTTCAGCCCACAGGCCTTATTAAAACTATAAATGGTTGCGGAAACAACACAACAGATCAATTCACTTACGGTATTTTCTCAATCACCTACTGTTCTGTCGATATTGCATTCTACTCAAGAGGATGGTCGACATTTCCTTTCTACTCATTAGAATTCATTCAAAATATATATATATATTTAAGTCCATGCCATATTTAATCCGTCATATCTATATGGCAGAGTCGAACGTATGGAAAAACAGATGTGAGGACGGAATAACAGAAAGAACGAACAGAAGATAATTTCACAAGATGAATAACACAATTTGGCACCAACAAAGCGCGCCCTTAGATACGACCGCAGGATGACGCGCGAGTTGAGCAAATTAGCAACAGAGAACAAGATTATTTAGAACAGCGATGGGCGAAAAGAAATGAAGATGGTTGGGCTAGATCAGGGTAGAACGAATAACAACCAAGGATGAGGGAGTAGCTCAACACAGCCAGTGAATAATAGCACGGCTTACAGAACAACTACATTAGCCTAAACTGATTGGTAAATGAACAATTGAAAAATGTAAACTATGAATGTCTAAGAAAATGTATTTATGACATTAACATAATTCATTGGCAGTGAATGTTCACAGTCCCAGATGACGATGCTGCAAAAAAAAACAACAACAAAACGTGTATATATCGTCCAGACTGAAGGGTCATTCAGAATCGTCCTACATCACCCATCGGCTATGTTCTAATGCGTGTGAGGAGTGGATACCGGTGTCTACGTAATTCAGGGGGACATTCTCATGTATTGTCACACTCGACAGGAAATGTCGGGAACAGAACTCAGTCGTGGTCAATGTGGAGGTCAACGGTCTCATCTGGGATAACACCGATGAGAAATATGCAGTATTCTATACAGACGGATCTGTAATACGACACAAAAGGAGTGCATGAGCATTTACAGCACGCTCGGCAGGCAGAATAGTCAAAGAAGACAGTGGTGCATAAGTAATTACCACAAATAGCATGACGATGGAGGTGATGGCAGTTAACATGGCATTAATCTGGTTAGTCACAAGATTACACCCACGTCTGCATACTGAGAGATTCGATGGGCATGATAAAAAAAAAAGTGGAGGCGGTCTCTATACGCAGGCAATGGGTATTGCATTGCAGAAGTAAAAAATACATATGGTCACTTTTGCGTCCCTGGACAAGCGGGAGTACGGGGAAATGAAAGAGAGGACTGGTTGGCTAGCTTCGCTGTCGTTAAAGACTGTCAACAAATGGATCGGGCGGACATCATCAATGCCCTTCGAGATGTGGGAAGGGCACAGGACTTCGGCAACCATGAGTCCACGTCACTCCTTCGGATGAAAGAGATGGGAGTTAAGATGGTCACAGCCAGAAAGAATTTTAGAGGGCGTGTAAGAAGACTTTTCAACCAACACAGAACTTGAGTCGTCAGTCGCTGGACACTGCGGAACTTGCTTGGGGGGGGGGGGGGGGAGAGAGAGAGAAGAGGGAGAATCTGAGCACTTATGGGCATGTTCGAAGTGCAATAATGATGACCGGCAAATAACTCAATAACTAAATGCGTGTGAAAGTTGGAAAACGACAAAGGAGATAAGTTAACACATTTGAAGACAAATGCTTAAGAAAGATACTTCACATTAATCGGAATTAATTCAGGATTAATGCAGAAATAAGAGCAATAGCCATTCAACAATTTATCTTGTCTACTATTAAGAGAAAAAGATGGACATATGCCCGGTATCTCCGGTTTAGAAGGAACACTACAACATAATATAGCTACCCTCATAAACATAATAAACTACCGTTCAGAATTGCTGAGATAAATTTTATACATTTGTATCCATTTTCAAAATGGCTTTAAACGTTACATAGAGATGACTTGCAGAAGATAACAAGAACCTATGAAGCACTCAAGAAAATGGTAATAATTATGAAAAGCCTGAATGCATTTGATTATGCTATGGAGTTTGTGCACTGAGGTGAAGCCTTGAGTAATGAGGAAAGAAATCAAAGTATTAATGGGCACTGTCTGAATGTACTGATGATTGTTGCATATACAAGAACTATAAAGGTAAAGGATGTCCCGTAACATATTTTAAAGCTACAGGGAAGTGTACATAGGTCATAACATTTGGAGGTGAGGCGTACAGTTCTTTCCCTTGCTGTTATTTAACTATTCAATAAGACAATTCTGATGTTACTAAGAGCATCATACTATGATTCAACCCATGTTCATTTTATCTACAGGCTACTACCACAATGCTAATGACACTACCACAAGAACATACAAATATGTATACTAAATTCGCATGCAGATTCAGAGTAGACGTTTTGATTTGAAAAAAAAAATATGAAAAAGGGGGGGGGGGGAGGGAGGTGGTGTGAGAGAAGAGATATACTAAAAGCTAAAAGTATAATCTACCTATCATTTTTTTGTGTTCAATGTATCTGTGTTGTAAAACTTAAAATACACATATGATATTACATTACAAACCAATTCTGTCCAAGACATTCAAGATTAAAAACTTCAAAGACGCAGCAGTAAACAAGATGAACTAAACAAAAACTATCAAAAATGACAGCAGATATTATGTTGCATTTTTTGTAAAAAAAATAAGTGAAAATAAAACAAACAAGGAGCTTATTATCATCATGTAGCCTGTCAGAGGAGGGCACAGTTTGCTTGACTGTCAGCCTGAATCCCTCAAATTGATTGACTATGTTCTTTTTGCTTGTCTAGTTAACATCCAAGTTCACATACATAAGCTGCACTTGAAAAGACACAAGACATATTCTAAAACTATCACAAGAACTACCATACAGTGTAGTCCAGAAAGAAGACAGTCCAAACGTTCTATGAGAAAAAAAAAAGCATAAACAGAGAGACCGCCTGATTTTGGAGCACTCCACACAAGATGTCAATCGACCAAGTATGGTAGAGAATTTGTTGTTGCCCTTCAGACAGCACAAGCACTAATTGTTACTTACCACTGTGTGGGTCCGTTGTTAAGAACAAGAAGAAACAAATAGAGGGATGTTTTATCAGGAAAGGAAACGCTGAAGCCCAATAAACCAATCATCCATAGAGAAAACACTACGTCAGACAATCCCCTTAGTTTGGTTTGGAAAAAAGGGGGGATAGCACTGTCACCAGCACAAATCAGCATACGCATTTAATGTAATCTTCTCTAGAGATGAGTTACAGACGACAATCAGGTAATCGACTCTAAGAGTATAATTGCAGGCTTTTATATTGGTGAATAAGTGAAGGGCACAGAAATAAACATGGAATAATTGGTCGGCTACATAATGAAGTGCCACGATTTACTGCACGCTTGTTAAGCACACGGTAAAAATCGATCTGATGCAAGACGGACAGCCCATCAATAATCAACTGTGTTGCCACCTACATCTCACAAGAGCTACCTGCAACGAACAACAGAGAAGTTCCAGTACAGGCATGTTGGAGCTACCTGGATTTATAAGTTTGTCGGAATTTTTGAATTTTTTTAGGGGGGGGGGGGGGGGGTTATGGGAAGGATGGTCAACATTAACAAGTGTAGTACAGTATTTTAAAATTAGATTGAACTTTTACTTTAACACACTTTATCTATTAAACCATATCGTGATAGCATAATAACATATAATTTATGATGAAACAAAATGCATGACCAGGCTCTACATTGACTATATATATATATCTCAAGGTGTAAGAATATGACGATGGTTTTCATAACATTTAAAAACAAAAGTAGCAATATTAAGAACTTTATAAAGAGACTTTTTTTAAACCAAGTAGTGATCAGTCTCTGTTGTAGACACTACAAGAATTTGATTGAAATGAATTATACATATAACATATGTATGTTGTTACTTCAGTTGTATTAACAAATATGTCAACACACACATACATATATACACACACATATATACACATACAAAATGCGCGCGCGCGTTTTATAGGCGTATGCAGGTGTTGATATCACCAACAGAATTTCCAGGTTGCATCACAGGCACCTATTTTGGGCAACATTAATTATTGACAAATGTAGACACACTTAAGGCCAATCAATAAAATGTCCATTTAGATGAAGATATTGAAGACTGATTAAGCCACAATTGAGAGACTACTAGAATGTATAATTAAGGCGTTCGGATACACGATTTAGTGGCAGGATAAGGAGATTTTTTACCTGCATGCTATGAAACGATCAATAGGTGTTGTGCTCAGATAATAAGCATCACCTGTCTGCATCAAGTGATTGAACATCTTTGCTTTGTCACCAATACAATAATATCGGTTCCGATAATTGATCATATAATTTTTTAGACTTAAACTGGCGTCCCATCCAGGTATTCGTGTACCCTAATTCGTAAATCAGTCCCTTTTCTATGTATTTGTATCTAATTTTATACCGCTAATTACAGCATCTAGCTGTAACGCCCAAAACTACCACCCTTAATTAAGTGCTATCAACGAGCACTGATAGATGGTTTTGTGCTGTGATGCTAATAATAAAGTGCTGGCAATTAGTATTGTAAGTTAGCAACACGCTTCTCTCTATGAATATCGGTCATTTGTGCAATGTCTCGTGCCGGTGTCACAACGTGCAACAGTTTTGTCCTAATTTTTCAACCAAACCCTCCATAGTTGCCGGTTGTTCACAACGACTTACGACAGTGCCAGAGTTAATCATGCTGAGGCATGTTTACACACGTTACGCACACGGTTCGCCATGGATCGCGCACTTCAGAAAAACTTTTCCGCTGGTTTTGTTGTGTGTCCCCCGCCCGCGCTCGTGGTGGTTTGCTTAGCAGCATTCATGAGTTAAGTGTGATAAAGAGCACGCGGATTACCGTAAACGACACATAATTGTAAATAATGGTTAGTCAATTTATAGACATACAATAAACGATCAAAAACATTTTTTTTTAAAATCGTATTACTATCCTTCTCCCTTCTTTCTCTATTCCTCTCTATGTGATATATATATATATATCAAAACTATAAAATATATATATATATACCAGGAAAGCGATTGAATTGCAAATGGGAACTAGTTTACATCGATGTATCTCATATACAAACAAAACTTGCCTTCTCAAAGCTATTACCAAAGATCAATAGCAGCATTCTTCCTGAAGTCCGTAAAGACGTAGAGAGGGAGGGGAACACAAAAAAAGGGGGTGGGTGATTGGAAATAGCGAGTGAATAATTTACCAGATTTATTTTTAGAAAGAACGAAGATTTTAATACAGTTTATGATGAAATGTTTCATGAACTACACAGCGTGTGTAAAAAGCATTTTGACAATGAACTCTGAGTGACCAAAATGTAAACGATTTGTACGAGGAAAAAAAAAACTAGAACGAAATACTTTACCAAGCATTATCCTGCAAAGCTTGAGGAAATACCCAATATAGTTCAAAAAGAATTCATTTGCACAGTTCATGTCCCTACATTTTTTGTAGATAAAACAAAAATTCGGCAGTGGGTCACAATCTATATTTACAAATCAATATATCAATGAATTCCCTCTCTCCCCAACTTCCCTTCCACCCTCCCTTTGTAATAAATTAAACAAACAAAAAACTTCGCAAATAAAAGTCAAACTTGTTATATCAACGAACACCGTTGGATTTTTTTGTTTGTTGGGGGGGGGGAGGAGGAGGAGGAGGAGAGAAGAGAGAGCCCTCTTGGTTGTTAAATGGGTGGGGGGGGGGATTTATACAATAATTATTGCGCTACAAACACGTAATAAAGAATCAAGAAGGCCGTTGATTAAATTATTGACATGAAGTTTTATCACAATTTATGTAACTTTTCGCCAATGTTATTTGTTAGTAAAAGTTTGAAAACAAATATATATTTTTTTTTAAACAATGAAACGTTTGTAGGCATGTATGTTAGATTGCTTGCGCTCTCTCTCTCTCTCTCTCTCTCTCTCTCTCTCTCTCTCTCTCTCTCTCATTCTTCTGGATTCTGAAAGACAATTTGAAAACTACGCACAATGTCATATCTCAATTTCTTTACATTAGTTCTGAATGTTGTTACACTGTATTATCATTTCAAAACGTAACAAATTTAGGTTAGGATGTGATTTCTTTGCGCCCTAGGCATGAAGTGTCTTTTACCTCAATACTTCAGGATAGATATATCATAATCATTTATTTATACATCTATGGAAGCGAATCATGGACAGTAGACAAACAAATGAAAATACGATTGGAGGCCACAGAGATGGGATTTCTCAGAAGAATGTTGAAAGTTCCCTGGACAGCTAAAAAGACCAATGAGGAAGTTCTCAAAGAGGCCAACACAAAAAGGGAGCTCTTAAAAAACATCAGAAAGAAGCAATCAACATTTTTCGGGCACATCATGAGAAGAGGAAAGTTAGAATACTTGGTTACAACTGGCAAAATAAAGGGAAAGAGGGATCGCGGACGACAAAGGGAGAAAATACTGGATGGCTTGGTGTCATGGCATGGAAACAACAACAGAACTGATACGATGCACTGTAGATAGAAGATTGAGGAGGGACATGATCACCTACGCCAAACAGTATGGCACATAATGATGACGATGATGATACGTGGATAAACTAATAACAAACGTCAAAATCAAAGTACAACGACAAAATGTATAATTTATAATAGAATTGGCTACACAGAAAACAGCAAATACTTTCTTGAAACAAATTCCTCTGTTATTATACACAAAAAAGGCAGCACTCACGACCAAGAATTCAAATCGTATACCTTGTTCTGGGCCATCTCTATAAGCAGACCGTTAGGAATCCAGCTGATGCACAATCCGGCCTCCCCGACCAGATCTACAAGTTCCATTCGGCCGATTTTGTACATATTGACGATAAATAAAGGTAGTGTCCGTTGTGCTTGCTTCGGCTGCGCTGCAACTAATTCGACCAACAAGAGTTCATAAACGAGAAGGCTGGACAATCAAGATTAACGCGAAAAGGAAACAAAATTAACTTGATTAATCACACGTGGAAGACTTCCAAGACGGATAAATATTGAAAACTGAAATTAACGTATTCTATATACGGTTAAGGTGCTTGTTTGTACAGCTTGCTCTACGAATTATTTTTTTTTATGTGGAACTGTAAGCCGGGGAAAACAGTTCCATTCGAACAGGCAAACGAGAAAACTGAACAAATATTACTCTTATTATGAGAAATTGTACGACTATTTCAACACACTTTGTAAATCGATTAATGAACACAATAACATCAGAGGCAAACCAAGATTATAAAGTAAATCTTGAACATGGGAGAGAGGAAAAATATTTATGAATGGAGCAGAATCAGCAAATCACTGAACTGAGTTTTTTTAATGAAAGATTAGATGTTTATAAATGAATTTAAAGAGAACTGCATCACAACACAACAATACTACATTTTGCCTAAAAAAGAAAAGTAAAGAATGATCAATAGAATACCACAGTCAAATTAACATCTATTTAAATACTATCAAGCGTGAAAAGTCTCAGAAGTTACGTATTTGGGAGGCACTATCACAAGTAATGAAAGACTCGAATGAGAAACAAAACAATGTGTCAATAGTAAAATCAACCCTGTAGCATTAAAAACACTCACCATTACTCAAACATTAAATGGCAAATAATTTTTTTTTTCAAAACATCTGATATCATTATTAAACATTCCCCCCCCCCCCCCCCCCCCAGCTGAGATGCAAGTAATAAAGACCACAACATGCCATAAGGTATTTGATTTGCTTTAGGAAAGATATTAATATTGCTGAAGATGTAGAAGCTAAACAAAAACATTAAAAAGGAAAAAAAAACTTACATTTCACATCATTAGAACTTAACACAATGGAAACTACATCTAACCCTCATAGGAATGGAGCGTAACCAACTAACTCAATGAAAGCTACATCTAACGCTCATAGGAATGAAGTGTAACCAGCTAACTCAATGAAAGCTATCTAACCCTCATAGGAATGGAGTGTAACCAGCTAACTCAATGAAAGCTATCTTAACCCTCATAGGAATGAAGTGTAACCAGCTAATTCAATTAAGCTATCTAACCCTCATAGGAATGGAGTGTAACCAGCTAACTCAATGAAAGCTACATCTAACCCTCATAGGAATGGAGTCTAACCAGGTAACATAATCGGGCGTAACAGTAAAACAGCGTCATGAAATACCAATAATCAAGAGGCCGAGTAATAATGACAGAAATTCGGCAGCGCGAGGGTCTAACAACAGCCAATGCAACGGCCCAGAATAATTTCAATAAATAAATAAAACTGTCCACAACGTTTCACAGTTTACATGGTTAGGACATGACAGGACGTAAATCTAGAAAATAGAATCAATCGTCTTTTAAATCGCTATTTCAGCGTACGTGTAACTCGATAAAGCTGAAAACTTTATAAAATAGTATAAATGTAAATGAGACTAAAAGTAAATAATATAAATACCCTTAGTGTAATCATTCATGTTGAAGGTACCATACATTGAATCTAAGATTTAAATAACCTCAGCGAATTAAATGTGCCGTACTATCTCATAAACCAGATAAATCATTTTCAAACTGTTATTTTCGTCGGTGATAAAAATATAAATATATATTATATGTCTAGATCTAAATGAAATTACTGAATATACACAAAAGGCATGAGCGATTGCGGGTCAGATTTTTGTAGATCTATGTTTTCAATCATTTATCGATTTAAAAAAAAAAACTTTCACAAAACAAGAAAGCAATGGAACAAAACTTTGTAGCAGTTTGCTGAAAAGAATCGTGATCAGGCCACATGTCCTTTGCAGAACGTTGCATTTACCACAATCCGTCTGAAAGAATCTCTGACTCTAGCCAGATTTTCCACTTCTTCTCTTGTCATATTCAAGATCTCATTGATGTCTTAAAACCACTCTCTTCTTGGTCTACCTCCGTTGCGTCGTCCAGGAACCATGTCTGCTTCCATTATTGTTATTTCCAGTCCGCTGTGTCTTTTAACGTGTCCATATTATTGCTATTTCCCCTGTAGAATGGTGTTTATAAGCCAGTTCTTTTTAATGTTTAGATCTTTTAATATTGTCTTCATTGCTCTTTTTCATTATCCAAGGTAACTTAGGGATTTTTCTGTACAAATTTGTTTCAGATGAAACAATTTTTTCTTTCCTGTTTGCGAAATTGTCCATGATTCACAAGAAAAAGAAAAATGTCTTTTTTATATTTATCAAGAAAAAAATTACAAATTGAATAACAGAATAGATACGTAGTTCTCAAGTGCATTTACAATCAACAAACGTTTGATAAATCGTACATTTGTGTCTGGTGGTTAAACAAACTCGTTTTTTTTTATTACTATTTTTTTAACAATTTAGCTTAACAATTTCACGCTACAGAACACAAATTTGCATTTTATAACGCTGCACATGAGACGAAATATGGCGATCTTATTTTATGCCGTTTTCTAAGACATTAAAATAATTCAAATCACAAAATTATCACCCAAAAAATAAAAGAACCTTTCCCTCAAGATAGTCACATTAAAGTTGGAAATGACACGACAGCAAAAACCACTATTGTGACAAAGAATATGTGAATCAGCGGGGAAACGTGTAGATGGTAAAACATTGTCCCGATAGTTTTAATGTAATATCTAAAGTAGGTACGGCATCCTTATCACGACCAGCAATGATGCATCTATTTATATATCGTGGAACTGAGGCCAATGTGGGTCTGCCCTGAACCTCAAAGTGGGCAAGATACCTAGATTCTGTTATTAATTAACATGAGGTGTGATTCGTCTCATTTTCAAGTCACATCAATACTAGTACTGCTCATTCATCAGGGCTCTGCGTTAATATTTTACAGGATAGTGTGATAAGATGGGTAAAAAGAGTAGAAGCCTGGACTTTCAAAGAAAAAAGAGAATGTATGCATGAGAGATAGGGAGAGGGAGAGAGAACACGCAACAAGAGGAGTGGTGGCAGAAAAATAATGCGAAACGAGGAGTCAACAAAGTGAAAGGTCGTGGGACAGCTTAACATCAAGGCACGGATAAAGTCAACAGATTTGATAAAGCTAATAAAACGAACAATGCTATTTGTTCTAAACAAAACTGTGTCTAGGTCTACGCCAGAACAGACCAATAAAGAGACAGAATATCGAAGGTCAAGGGCCAGACCAAATAATCTCTTTGAGATTTGTGTTTGCTAAAAATAAATAAATAAAACAGAAATGGTTAGGCTATGAAGTCTGCGATTTGCATAGTAAATTTTTTTAAAATGTACAATGAACAAGTATGCAAAACATAACAGTTTAATTAATTAATTATTCCAGAAACGTAATGCGGCCAATTCTATTGTCAGATGCTTTGGGTAGTGGTGGTGAAGAAAAGAACATGAATCAGTTGTAGACACAGTTGCTTGCTTCAATTTAAAAGGGGAGGGGGGGGGGCATTTTAGTTATAATAGTGAAAATGCTGCAGCATTTACTGAAATTTATCCCGAGCCTAGTCTAAGTGGTTAGTGAACTGGACTACCACGGACAAGGGATAGGGTTCGATCCCAATCGACGGCTTCCGAGTTCACCCAGCCTTAAATGGGTACCGGATTTTTTTCTGGGAAAGTAAAGCAGCACGGGCGTAATACTGACCACATTACCCCAAAAATCATGTGCTGAAGGTCTGTAAAATATAGGGCCACTAACACCATATTTCCCTATATGCCACTTGGCGTGACGGGGGTACTTGACTTACTTTACTAGTCTATCTATCGACCTTTCGAGCAGCAGCCAGCCCATAGGGCATAGACCCAGATACTCTTTCTATTATCTACATTTGTATTATTTCAATCCTTGTAAAGATCTTTTATCAAATCTCGTCATTTGTCTCTGTTCTGTGCAAGCAACTCTATCTCAGAGAGGGAGCCGATTCCTGCTGCTCTTGCCTCTTTGATCAATGTTCTTCTCAGTCTCTCTGGGTCGGCCTCGTTTCTTCTTTCCTGTTGTTTCCCACATGAGGGATTGCTTTGCTATTCGGTTATTATCTCTTCTCATCACATGTCCAACATATGACCGTCGTCCCCTCTTGATTACTGACGATATAAGTCAAGTCTAGTGCAATCCACTCATTCTAGTGCATTCATATTCTTAAACAAACCTGATATTTTATGGAATAGGTTTAAATTTGTGACACCATACAAAAATTATAATATAGGTTTTAATGATTGATATTTCTAACATAATGTAAAGGGGAAAATTCAAAGACTGAAAAAAATTAGTTCATGGTGTGCAATATTCAATACTTAAAGCTAACTATTTTTTAAAAAATTATTACAATATTTCTTCTAATCAACTCGAACAAACTGAGAAAAATCATATTTTTTTTATCCAAAGACAAAGAATCTAAACTAAAATATCAGTGACAAATACCATTTTCTATTGGGGAGAGGGGGGGCATTCTAAGTGTTATTTTTTTAATAGGAGAATTATATAACAAGAATAAACTCACTTTGCAATGTTCCATAGACAAAATAACCTCTAAACCTGACAGGTTGAGGCGTATTCCAGTTGAACAGACATTACACGCAAGATTGCGAGCGACGATGGCGGGAAGAAATCGTCCCATTGATTGGCTACAAGCCCATTTGATCAATTATTAATGGGGTTTTTCTGTGATTGCATATCAATGCTTCGAAGAGGAGGGGATTCCGCAATTGCGAACATAGGAATATGTAAAAATTGACAAGAATGAGCAAAAACATTTAAGTCATCAATGATAAGCACTGCAACAAGTACAATGTAGAATGTTTGTATATGTCATGTGTGTGGTGTGAGGGAAGTGTTGATTCTTAAATTGAAACAAAAAATAGTATTAAATACAAATTTAACTCAATATGTGCTTCTGTTGATTATTAGTTATGTAAAGTCTCAATTTGAAGTTCATTGTTACAATAAACTATATATGAAACTATCGAAAGTGTTTATTTAACGCTTGGCCGTACAATTGTCCAAGGATAGCATTTATCAAATGCGTAATTCTTTACTTCGTGTGCTACCATAATTGTGACATACACTGTCCACAAGCACACACATATAGAGACACATATATCCTGGTTTCTTTTCAGTTGGAATTCGTTCAGGAAAACTTGTAATGATTTTAATGATCCTGAGATACATATTTTTTAATTGATTGAAATTATAAGATTGAAGGGCGTGTATTTTAGTCTAGCAACTACTGTAATTACAATTACCAATTCGCAGAGATGCCAAATTAGTAATAAAGATATGTTACTGTGCGCTGTGATTGACAATCTCTGGATGACGACCACGAAAATAAATGTACAACGCCTTTCGTTTCTTCAAATGAAGATGAATTGTGTCTTTTTTTTTTCTTTTTCTTTTTCTCTTTCACTGATACCTAAAAGGTGTCGTGATTTATATCATTTGTCGTTCTTGTGCTGCTCGAATTGTCTGAATTAGTGATTTTCTTTGTTGTTACATGTCTCTGTCACTGCATCTATCCATCTTCTTCTGGGTCTCCTCTTGGTCTTTTCCCATGCATTCTCGAGAAGAACGCCCTTGATGGTGATTGGTGAGGATTCATTCTGACCAGGTGGCCGAACCATTTAAGTTGTTGTTGTTCTATATATTCTTGGCAGGGTTTTGTTCCTGCCATTTTTCTTATGTAATTTGAAATAGCACAAGAACGCTTGAATTTCTGTTTCTACGGGCATTGAAATTCACTTATAACTTAAATTTGACTCCCATCGAAAATTGTGTCGTGTTGCCAGCACAGTCACACACCGGAAGTCGATGAATTGTGTCAAAGAAGCTAATATTCACATTTTCAGTTAGGCTATTTGAAAACCGGAAGCCGCGATAGATCAGTGGTTAATGAAGTGGACTACAATGGACAAGATGTAGGGTTCGATCCAACCGACGGCTTCCGGGTTCACCCAGCCTTAAATGGGTACCGGATTTTGTATGGCAAAGTAAAGCGGCACGGGCGTTACCGACCACATTACCCCAACAATCATGTGCTGAAGGTCTGTACAAATTATGGTCACTAACACCATGTTCCCTATACGCCACTTGGCGTGACGGGGCTCTTTACTTTACTTATTATTTGAAAACCGGAAATGAAATTGTTTTTTTTTCCAATCTTGCAGCTGTACGGCAGTTGAAAATTTTAACTTTAATTGAGTGCTTTTGGAAGAGAGTAAGACA
This sequence comes from Megaustenia siamemsis, assembly GCA_032433765.1. NCBI lineage: Eukaryota > Metazoa > Mollusca > Gastropoda > Stylommatophora > Ariophantidae > Megaustenia > Megaustenia siamemsis. The sequence continues at coordinate 120,547,900 of JAVIAB010000092.1, read as the reverse complement.
ATCGAACAATAACACACGCGATAGTGGATATTGACTGCATTAACATAAGATCGTTAATGAGATTGACGGCTCTAACATTTTTGTAAAGGCTATATTGGAAACTGGCAGTATTCATGTAAAAAAAAAAAAAAAAAGACAACACTGCAGATTGAAAGTACTCATGTAAGAAACAGGCAATACCGCAGATTGACAGTACGCATGTAAGAAATACAACTGACAATACTGCAGATTGAAAGTACTCAATCAAGAAAGGCAATATTGAAGAATGTCAGTACTCATATAAGAAACGGACAATACGGCAGATTGACAGTACTCATGTAAGAAATAAACATTATTAGAGATTTGTAATACTATATGAAGTGAAAAGGAAAACCTATATCTAAACATACAGAAAACTAAGATAATATCTATAGACAAAAAAGTCAACCCAAATTATCAACAGTGAAAAACTTGAAGTTGTAACAAACTATGAATATCTTGGATCTGTAACAAGTAACAATGGAGACTGCCAGAATGAGATCAAAAGAAGATTAGCAATAGCAACATAAAGATTAAATGCCATGAAGAACATGTGGCACAATACTGGTATTGTAAGTACAGGGCAGTAAAATAATTACTGAGGGTATGTGTCTTCCCGATAGCAACATTTGTTTATGAATCATGGACTATCTCGCAAAAGGAAGGAAGAAAATAGATTAATACGAAAAAAAAATGCTACAGAAAAATTCTTTAGATACCTTGGATAATGAAAAGGACAATAAAGACATACTAAAGATTTAAACATTTAAAAGAACTGGCTTATAAACCTCCATTCTACAGAGGAAATTAAAATATTATAGCTACGTCAAAAAAGACAGCGGGAAGGAAAGAAGAATAATGGAAGGTCTGGTTCCTGGGCGACGCATCAGGGGCAGACCAAGAAGAGGATGATTTCAAGACACAGAAGAGACCTTGAACATGACAACAGAAGTAGTGGCAGATCGGGCTAGAGACAGACAGATTCTTTCAGACGCGCTTTGATGAATGCAACGTTCTGCAGAGGACATGCAACCTGATGACTGCACTTTATAAGAAACAACAACAAAACGAAAAGACGATAAAAGGCTACAGAGATGGGATTTCTCAGAAGAATTTTGATAATTGCCGGGACAGTTAAAGAGACCAACGAGGGCATTCTCAAAGACGCCAACAAGAAAAAGGTATCTCCTAGAAACATCAGAAAGAAAGATTCGGCATTATTCTGGCACATCGTGAGAAGAGGGCAGCAGGAATACTTGGTTACAACTGGCAAAATACAGGGGAACGAGAAATAGCGGACGACAAAGAGAGAAGATATGAGATAACTTGGTGTCATGGAGGAAAACAGTCAACAACAGAATTGATGCGATGTACTGTGGATAAAAAATTATGGAAGGATATGATCGCCTATGCCAACCGGTAAAGCACATGATGATGATGACAAGAAACATGCGGTAATAGAGACACTGACATCACTCATGTAATATACATCAATATTGTAGATTGACATCACATATTTAAAAAATAAACTGTGATACTGTAGATTGACAGCACACATATAAAAAAACGCAATATTTGAGATTGATAGCACTCCTAAAAGAAACAGGTGATAATGAAGACTAACAATACTCACAGATGAAACAGACCATATTAGAGATTAGGTTGCACCTATAAAATAAACAGACACTATTGAATTATTTACTTTGCTTATTTTCAAAGTATATATAGGAGATGATGCATTGCCACAACTCTACTACTAAAGTGTCACAATATGACCGAATGAACCTGCTGTAGCGCGCATTAACAACGCGAAAACCTCTCTGTTTTGAGTTACATTAAAACATCATTACTTGTAATGCACTCTAATGTCAACAATAACAGCAGCGCACGCTATTAATTTCGTCAACAATTTGTTTTATCGCCAGTTGTGATGAATTATCCAGCTCTGAGATTGCCAACAGTATAACATGATGAAACATGGAAGTAGAGAGCGACTGATGTTTTCGCGTCACTGTCTCCAACAATTGATCAATTATATTATCTTGTTTTGTGTGTTTAACCAAATATATTTCAGCAGTGGGTGATTATAATGTCCGTGTGCAGTTTAACCCGTAATAACGACTGGTGTTCAGATGATAGAAGTTCAATGAATAAAGAGAATCACAGTTGCTTGTCCTTGGCACTTTAGTTGCTTTGCACATTTGTGTCTTTCTATGAAGATAAAATATACTCGTCTTTTCTACTAAACATTCAAAGTGATTAAAGGAAGCTGCATCTTAACATTTTAAAACTTTTTGTGGTTAAAAATTGAATATTAGAAACTCTCAGGTTTGCCAGTCTTTGCTCTTTTTATTACCAGCATTAGCTATTTAAATATTCATACATAAATATTGTCTTCAGCTAAAAATTCTACTTTGTGTGAGTGTGTGCGTAGATATTGCAAATTGAAACCACTTCCAGAAATGTCAATTTCAAGAGAGGTGAATGTTCTAGACTCAAGGCATTTCCATCAATAAATGATACAAAACACCGAGATTAGAACTAAAATGTCACTCTGAGATGAAAACAAACAGCTGTAGAATATAAAACGCAGAATTGTAAATACTATACTTGCATGAATATCCAAAGAATATAAGACAGCAGACGACCAACCTTGTGGGCAGAGTTGCAGAAGTAAAGATGCCTAGTGAGAAGCCGATATAGGACACACAAAGATAGATGATCTTGACCAGGCAAGATGGGGAAGAAAAAAAACGGTGTCGCTGCTCTACAAGACTTCACACGGTGTATAGTTTATCAACTAATGCTTTTTGATAAACTGTCCAGAACGCAGCAGAAGAAAAAATGTACCAACTGTTAAAACTTTATATTGATACGAAATGCTTCCTTTCTTCCATCTCCTCTATTTTGTATAATAAATACATTAAAAAAAGCAGGCACACACACACATAAAATCATATATAGTATACACACACAAAAAACTGGCACGTTACAATACAATCTTCATCCAAACGTTGTGTTGCCAATGCCTCTCCCCCATATAAAGAAACAACATATAATATGGTTTAGCCACGTGACAAGGCAGAGTGATCAAAACACAACACAACGAGCCTTCAATAAATGTTGCGAAAACACCAGACCCAAGGGTAGACCACGAAAAAAGATAGATCGACGGAATATTAGAAGCACTAGGAAACATAACAGCATCAGAGGCGAACATAAGAGCAAAATACCGCAAATTATATCTCCTTTCTACGTTGAAAGGCAAAAGAGGAAGGTAAGAATATATAATAAACGAAGTATTTGTTAATTTGTCACATTTATAAAAGTCGTGCATGCAATAAGCTAATGGGAATATTAGATTAGTTTTGTTTACATCATCGTGACATGACGTAAGATACTGAGCTCATTGGGATAGTTGGAGGCCTCGGTAGTCTAGTTGGGACTATCGAGAAACCACTCGACTGAGCTACCGACGTTCGGTAAACCGGTGTTCGATTCCAGCTGGAAGCAGTGTGAGTTGTACTCGTGGTTGGAAAAAAAATATCCCCGCGGTCGACTCAGCCGCTGGCAGAAATGGGTACCAGGGTATTACTCAGTGAAGGTGAGGAATCCCGCCTCGCATCGTGAGTTTCGATGCTTGAAACAACCAATTAGAGAAATGAGTGAGATGAACAAAAAAATTGTATTTAACTTTCAAAATAAAAAAATAAAAAAAAAAACTCCATAAATACAATGAACGCTGAAAGTGTTGACATATCAAGTTCTGTCCAAAGAACGGATTAAAATAGCTTAACATCTTAGATATTTTACATCAGTATAAATTATAATAAATTGCTCTATGGTACCTCAATAAACATGACACAGACGCTAAGTGGCAAGAAAACATTTGTACAACATAAACATAGAATGTAAGTAAGGCTGTACCAATAAATCAATACTAATGGATCTACTCATACGCGAATCCACTGAATCACCAACACAAAGGTAAATGGACTCACACCTTCAATTAAATTATGGTATTTTTTTTTTTCAATTTTGTTCTTTTCAAAATGGACTTTTCAAGCCTTAAAAAAATGATGGAAGGTGTATAAACTACTGACCATTCACTTTGCCTGCAATATTATAAGGGATTAATTATAGGCATTTCTTATCACAAAAAAATAGTGGATGTTTAAAAATATAAAGCTTAATTAATTTTAATTAATTATTATGAACGTCTATGTTCTGCTATTGCAAGGAGACTGCTAACCACATTTCACTATCTATATATTGTTTTTTTTTATCTGCCACCTCTTATTTAAAACATAGCATAAATAATTAAAGATTAATCACGTGTTTCCATGAAATGTTTCACCATGAAATCTTGAATGTGTAAAAATATATAGCTTCATGAATTAGTTATGAGTCAATACCAATAATTGTTTACAAAATTATTGTTCTTCTACTCTGGTGTATTGCTAGTGTGGCAGTCTCATGTTAGAAATATGTTCATTGATGCTGATGGAATGACACACCTGATAGTGTTTCATAGCAACCACCCAAGAAGACATAATAATGCAAGCAAATACTTCTGCATACATTCTGAGATACCACTAGTGAATACATAGCCTGCTAGATACTATTAAGATATAACACTACGTCGATACAAATTCGGACAGAAGTGAAAGGAATACTTGATAAGGAGGAACAGAATAGTATACTGCCTAAAACAATCACTCCAAGTTTCATAGATGAAGTATACCCACAAGATCAATGGGTTCATGTGTACACAGATGGACCAGCACATATTGCAGTAAAGAATGGGCAAGCCGGAGCATACATAGAGTACCCAAATAACACTAGGGATATGAACAAAATCATCATCAAGTACCATGCCTGCTGGCATAGGTAATCATGTCTCTCCACAACTTTCGATCCCTACAGTTATTTATCCTTTCTGTTGTTGACCTTCTCTCTTAAGCTGTCTGGTATATTTTTTCTTTGCTTCCCTCTATTTCTTCGTCCCCAAATTTTCCCAGTTGTCACAATGTATTCCAGTTTTTCCCTTCTCATAACATAACCAAAAAATGATGATTGTTTTTTAGCAAAACAGCATCAGCAATAGTGGAAGTATAACTTTACTAGACATGATCTATGACAATAAAACTGAAGACATCACTAACAGTAGAAATGTAACTTTACTGCTACCAGGATTTGCTAACTGGCTACATGTGGACCATCTAAATCTGAAAAAAAATATATATATATATAAAATATGAAGAGGTGACGCTGGAGAAAAATCTTGTGGTTCCCAAATTTAACCATGTCACCAACAATGATATCCGTAACAAAATTAACCCAGCGATTGGACAACATGATGATCTTCTTATAATTGTTGACAAATTAAATGTTAGCCATTGAATTATCCTCATCAAACAACTGTCATTAAGGTCTCAGTTCTCCTCCCTAGAAAATCCTGCAACATGAAACAATAGACTCGTTCAAAAGTCCTCCCCAAGACACTCCTGAGTTAGGCAACATCTCTTTGGACTAATATGAAGATCGGGGAGTGGAACCAGGGTTGCAGATTCATTAACAGCATCAAAATCTTTATCTTGTCCATCATTACTGATGTAGTCCACTTCTATCTATCTATTGACCTTTCGAGCCGTAACCGGCCCATAGGGCGTAGACCAAGATACACCTTCTCCTATATGAATTTTTGTTCTAGCAGTTTTCTTTTAAAGATATTTTATCAAATCTCGCCATCTGTCTCTGTTCTGTGCAAGCAGTTCTATCTCATTGAGGGAGCCGATTCCTGCTGCTCTTGCCTCTCTCATCAATGTTCTTCTCAGTGTCTCCCTGGGTCTTCCTCTTTTTCTTTTACCTGTTGTTTCCCATATGAGGGCTTGCTTTGCTATTCGATTATTATCTCTTCTCATCACATGTCCAACGTATGACCATCGTCTTTTCTTTATTACTGAAGATATTAGTGGTTGATTGGCGATTTCTCTAATTTCCTCGTTTGTTTTGAATTCGTTCCATTCTATACCAAGTATTTTCCTTAGACATTTATTTTCGAATGCGTTCAACTTTGTTTCTATATCTCTTGTTGTTTTCCAGCTTTCACACGCATACGTAAGGGTTGATAGTACATTTGATTTGAATAGCCTAAGTTTTGTGTTTGTGCTAATGAGTTTTGATTTCCACAACTTTTCAAGGCTTCTGAAAGACATTGCTGCTTTAGCCAGTCTGATTCTAATTTCTTTGCTCGTATCCCCTTCTCGATCAATGTGACTTCCAAGATAGATGAAGTGATCGATCTCTTCTACTGGTTTGTTTTCCATGTATATTTTGTCATACATTAAGTCCACTTAACGCATGTCAAAAACTAATGAACTCCCAACCTTCATTCACTTTAAAGACTACAGTCTTCGACTTCACAATGGAGAAAGGTCATATTTCCATTGCCTGATTCACCAAAAAAGATTGCAGTCTGGCACACAAATTCTGTAGCACCTGTCCGATTCCATAAAGTGGAACCTCCTGTTGGAACGCTTCGACCTATATTAGAGTTAGAGAACTAACATTAATTAGTCCCCAAACACAAATCCTGCAGTGGGTGATGAAACATAAACTCTATTTCACCATTTTAGAAATGAAAGTTGACAAATGAAATGTATAGTTACAATTCGCAACCATTAGTGTCTGGCTAATACAACATTGCAGAGAAGTACAAAATAAAGGATAATTGGGCAAAGAATAAATCAAACAGCTGCCCTAAATAATCCCTGGATATTTAAGGAACAAGAAGAAAGAATATGCTAGTACTGACAATAAAATCAAAACAGCAAATAAATACCTTGGTAGCTGTCAAGTGTCAACATTAGCAGCAATAATTAAAATTCACTAGCTTTAAAGAAGTTTATACATGTGTATAACTAATAAGTGCATTTTTTGGGAAAAAAGTTACTTTTTAAATACACAGAAAAATCACACTACATACCACACCTGAAAAAATTTCATACAGCAATCCATAGTAATAAATGTATTATGGTAACAAGAAATACAAATACTTCAATTCTATAGCTTTCTGTGCTTTGTCTAAACTGTTTCAACTTATTTTTCTTTTAGACGGCTTGATTTTTCCTAGGGTCTTTACAAGTTGAGGATCACAAATCACTCTCTTGTATTTACCTCATCATTTCAACTTAAAAATGAAGAACATTTCTGTGAATGGTTTTATAATTAAAATTTGCAATATGGATGACAAATGTTGCAGAAAATCATTGCTGACAAATCAAAACACATCAACAAATCAGACTGATGCATTGCCTAAAAATAAAAAAAAACAACTTCTTACTCTTCAGTAAAGTCAACTCTGGTAACCTAAATCCACAGAAGACCAGAACATCTAAAAAAACCTCAAGAAGCAGAAGATTTTTCCAAGCAAAAGAGCACATCGGTTTGAGAAGAATTTGAAAAAAGGTATTAATAAAGTACAAAAGAAGGACTGAAAAACAAGATATGAATAAGTAATTTGGAAAATATACAAATAGGTTAAACACCTTAAAACTTGATCTGCTAGAGTACAGGTAAATGAACAAACCAGCAGGGGAAAAAAAATCTTCATTCAGCGTGTTCTCTTTGACATGTTTTCACCTTGTAATGGTAGACGAGACAGTATGCCATAAAACATCTAAGAGGTTACCTGGTGGGACTCACCCAAAAAGTTTGGATCAGATAGAGATATACTCAAAGTGAATGCACTGGACTGCAAACGCAACATTATAGTGTAATTCTCATTAGGGTGATGTCACAGACTAATTTGACCAAGTGAATAGTGATTGGACAGGGAAGGTAACCCAGCACTCAAAAATATCTTGCTCAAGTTGGATGTGTAGATACAAAGGGTGTAGAATATCAAGGCATGCACAACAACAAATCTTTTACTAAGGTTGGATAATAAAGAGTTGTTGTTATCAGCAAATAAAGAAAAATGTTAAGAACCCTGAAATTATGGCAATCACCCATACCCTTCCAGGTTTTCTATCTACCTATTGTCGTTTCAAGCCAAACCAACACAGAAATTCTACTCCATGTCTGACAATGATCTTTGCTATTAAGTGTCACTTTTCACAAGACCTGCATTGTTTTTCATCACACCTTTTTTAGAGCAAATTTCTCAATCCCACCAGGGAGCTGATCCTGCTATTTTTTATTCTTGTCTTAGTGTTCTTTTTAGTGTTTCTCTGAGGCTAATCTCGTTTTTCTTTTACTCTCTGGTTCCCATTTGAGGGCTTGCTTTGAGATTCTCTTGTATCTTCACACCACATGGACAACATATTTCCACCATATTCTCCTGATTATAGATATTTGTTATACTTTATCATTTCGCTTATTTTCTACACTTGTCTTAATTCATTCCAGGTTATGCTGAACAGAAATATCTTTCTCAGAACAGTACACAGAAGAAGAAACACAACAGGACCCACATTTACATTCAACAGTGTTTATCAAGAATAACAAACAAAGGAAAAAAAAATTGACAATTATTCTGTTTATGAACATGTCATACAAATACTTCGGTCAGAAAACAACTACATGGATGGGTGGCACAACTATTACGAACCTATTTATTATACTTCTTATCTGTTAATTTGTTGTTAGTCAACAAAATAAGGTCAATAGTTTTGCTAACCCCTGCAGCTGTTTAAGATTCTACTCAAGTGCATGTATGAGAGCATTACATGACAAATCCCTTTCTGAGAATCACCAGGGGAGAAGACAGGTGGAAGCAGAGGTGAAGAGGATGGAGAAGAAATGGAATGCTCTTAAAAGAATGGTAAGAAACAGAATGTCTTGGAAAGTGTTTATTGAGGACCTATGCTCCGCAGGGAGCTGAAAGGAAGAAGAGAGTGTATGTTCTGTCTTTCCTGCACTTATAATTCTCTTTTGTTAAGGATTCAGCAGTTCTGAACATCCATAGTCCTGTCTTACAGATTTCAAGTGATAAAACTTCTTACATGTTGTATCCTATTCAGACTGTTCTTTATGTGTCAAAAATAGAATGAGCAGTAAAATTGTTTATATCCTGTAGCAGTGTTCTCCTTTCATAGCTTCTTTATTCCACTTAGTTGATGGTTTTTTAATCTTTACAGCTTTACATTAAGTTTTTATTATTCTAACTATTTGAGGGATCACCCTGCATGGCCATAAGGTCAGCTTTTCAACTTATATTCATGTTGCAATACAGTGCAATCAATTGCTGTATTATTGCATTGGTTATGTAAGTGAATTACCGTTCAGTGATTATGAGTATATAGAAACAAAGTTGAACACATTCAAAAATAAATGTCTAAGGAAAATACTTGGTATAGCATGAAACGAATTCAAAACAAATGAGGAAATTAGAGAATCGCCAATCAACCACTAATATCATCAGTAATAAAAAAAAGACGATGGTCATATGTTGGACATGTGATGAGAAGAGATAATAACCGAATAGCAAAGCAAGCCCTCATATGGGAAACAAAGGTAAGAGGAAAAGAGGAAGACCCAGAGAGACACTGAGAAGAACATTGATGAGAGAGGCAAGAGCAGCAAGAATCGGCTCCCTCAATGAGATAGAGCTGTTTGCACAGAACAGAGACAAATGGCGAGATGTGATAAAATATCTTTAAAAGAACTGAAAACTGCTAGAACAAAAATTCAGATTAGAGAGGGAGTATCTTGGTCTATTCTCTAAGGGCCGTCTACGGCTCGAAAGGTCAATAGATAGATTATGAGTTTACTGTTTTCAGTAGTTTGGAATTTACTAATAAGTGAAAAACAGACTGACTGGGTCAATCTTCAAAGGGCAATGAAAATATTGTTGTGAGAAGCTCTCAATGATCACAGTACTTCATCTTCTTAGCGTTTCCCAATTATGTGGGCAAGGATGCCTTGTGTCACTAGTTTACGTCAAGCTACGATATCTGTGCATTTTGGCCCAATACATCCATCTTCAGCAAGGGTGGATTACTAAATTTAAAATGTTTGCCAAGGCAGCGGTCATTATTGGTCTACTCTTTTAGACTTTTAACTACCAATGGCTCTTTAACATGACCAAAGTGTACCCTGGACCTCCTGTTTTTCGTCATTATCTGAGAGAGAGAGCCTGACATAAGACCTCACTACCAAGAGACGGGGCAGATAAAGCCAAATAAACCAAGCATTCAATGAGAACAATTTCCCACTGCCAGGGCAAGTTTCAAACCTGGGATCTTCTTGTTCAGAGAAATGTCAACATCTTGACATTTGACAACCCAATTCCCCTTCACACTACCAAATGAAAAGTGTAGGCCATGAAATTCATGTTTTGGGAAAATACCACTGAATCAGAACTAAAATAGAATAACTAAAAACTAATTAGAATCACAGGAGATGACTCATAATAATTTACCTGAGAACTTGAAAACAAATGTCCGTATTGGACTTAGAAAACGTTACTGTGCTGAGTATGTTCAAGTCAAGCTTGCCATAAGTGAAACGATTTTCCAAAGATTACTGATAATAGACTAAATATGACCTGAAAGTCAAAATCTCAGTTGCACAGGCAAAAACAAGCATCTTCTCTTCCTCTTCATTTCTCATTATGCCCCACAAAATATTCAGGAAGAAACAAAGCTCTAGTTCTCTTTTCTGGCAGCGTCAAGTTCAACATTGTTGTAGGTTGTCTTGATGTTGTCACAGAATCTAATCACATTCTGTCTTGGGTTCTACTTTCCTCGCTCCTGCCCAGGTTGGAAAACCCTATTTACTCTATTTTATATGTTATCTCAAAGATGTAGTTCAAGATTTGTTCTATATAGTCAGATTATTGCATTTATTTATAATTTTATTTGTCTTTTCTGGCATCGTCACCCCATCTGCTAAAGGCTAAGTAAAGCGACACAAAATAATAAACGACAAAAAAATATTATTAGAATGTCAAACGGCGCTAAAGAATGTCGCCAAACTAAGAAAAAGTAAACTTAAAATTAAACAAAGTAATAAAGTTAATTGACATACTCAACTGTTCCAAACCATCCATTCATTAAATTGTCAGTCTTAATCTTAAGCAACAACAAAATCAGGCTTAACTGAGACGACTTCTTTGAGACAAAATCAGAAATGATAAACTTAGGAATAATTATCGTAACCACACATACAAAAACAGAAGTAAACCTCACAAACAACGCTACACACCGACACAGCAAACACTACTGTTTACCTCCGTAATCATGGCAACCGAGCATTCCAAGGCCTAAAAATAGTCGTTTACACTATAAGACTAGACTGGCATGATTATTTGGTTCAATACTGTGTGTTGACAGCAAGAAAAATCTAGCTTAACTCCTAGCTTAACTCCGTTTTAGATAGCTGTTTTAAATTAGGACCGGCGTATATTTATAACAATTAATATATTACCGTACGATAGCGCTTGAATAATAAGAATATTATATGGTAGCTCTGTACAAATGTTTTTGCTTAACGATTCTGTTGAAAGTTACCATGAGTTGTAGTCGTATTGTTGTGCTCCCTTCGAACATTAACGTGACAGTTGACAGTGTTCCTACCTTGAAAGCAGACGACGGTATCGCAGGACAGTGTCGCAGCAACACAACGCATGCGTTACTGAACGGGAAAGTTGCAGCGAGAACTACTAACCAATTAGAACATTTCCCCCCCCCCCCCTGCCTTCTTTTTAATATTCAGCCAACAGAACAGAATGCCCGTCGGTCGGCCGAGTTAACACACAACATCCCGTTTAATAAAACGAGATTAGTTCACGGAACACACAACAATCTACTGGGGGACGACACGATTCTGGAATTGTGTGTGTGTGGGGGGGGGGGGGAGAGAGATTAAGTGTGCAAGGGAGATTGCTTGAGCATAGATTTTGAGTCGCAGTGTGTGTGTGTGTGTGAAAGAGAGAGAGAGGTGCCAAAGGCATGTCGTCGGGGAAGGCGACACTGAGTGACGCCATGCGGATCAGATATGTGTGTTTTCCTACTCCCACAGGTAAAAGGTCGCGCAGGTCAAAGCAGAAGACAGTTATCCGCATAGACCATTTCCTTGACTGCTGCTAATAAAGGATTAAATCCTAACGGCAAGAATAACAAATAACACGCAATTTCAAGTTAAAACCTTCAATGTTCATGAATAATTAATTTCAACATAAATATCCCAACGCACGGTACAAATACTACACATTTTAAGTGGTGTTTGTGCAAGCAAAATGCTAAGTTTCCTCACAAAGAAAGACAGCACTTTAAGTAACGAGGAATAATCCGTGCATGCACACTCTCATATATGTCATCTTATTTAAAACATTAAAAATTATAACTGTGCGTATAATACAAGAAAAGTTTAGGAATAAAGGAACATTTTCAACCTGTTCTATGAAATACTTCTCCTTGTTTAGTTGGGTAAATGTCATTAATAGGAGAAGTAACGAGAACAAACATGAGATGTTTATGGAAAGCAGCTGGAATGACAAGAAAAGATAACATTAGAAACGAGTTCATAAAAGAAAGAATTGATATCGAGCAATGATATACTAAGGGAGCCGTGATAGCTCAGTGGTTAGTGAACTGGACTACAAAGGACAAGAGATAGGGTTCGATCCCACTCGGATTTTTTTCTGGGAAAGTAAAGCGGCAGGGGGGAATACCGACCACATAACCCAAAAAATCATGTGCTGAAGGTCTGTAAAATTTATGGTCACTAACACCATATTCCATATACGCCACTTGGCGTGACGGGGGCACTTTACTTTTTTTACTAATGATATACTACATATAGAGACTATATATATATATATATATATATATATATATATATATATATATATATATATAATGGTTAACTGACATGGAGTGGATACATTTCTATTCTATATCATCCATGACACCTGATAACATATGGGCTGTTGGCAAATTTGAGGTAGACCCTAAATAAGATCAGGGGAGTAGATTGGGGAATCTGAAGGCAACATCGCAAAAACAATTGTTCTTCTTCTTCTTTCCTTCCTCATTTGCCTTTCAGCGTCGAGGAGAGATATAATTTGCGGTCTTTTGCTCTTGTGTTCGCCTCTGCTGCTGTTATGTTTCCTAGTGCTTCTAATGTTCCATCGATCCATCTTTTTCGTGGTCGACCCTTGGGTCTGATGTTCTCACAACGTTTGTTGAAGGCTCGTTGTGTTGTGTTTTGATCTTTCTGCCTTGTCACGTGGCCAAACCATTTTATCTGTTGTTTCCTTATATATTCTATGGCGGGACTATTCCTAGCTTTTTTCTCAGTTCTTCATTTCTGATCTTATCTCTCAGACTGTTTCCTGTCATTCGCCTAACACATGTCATTTCTGTAGAGGTTGTTTTTCTTATTGTTCTTGCATCTAGGGTCCAGGTCTGGCATTGGTAGCACAACGTTGGGATGAAGATTGTATTGTATAGTGCTCACAGAGATATCTTAGGACCCTTTGGCGATAAAACTGCTGAAATAAACGAAAATGGAAGCAGACAGCTGGAACTATGCAATCAAAATGATTTAACAATGGTTGAAGTCGCCCAAAACGTGAAAGCTAGAAATGGGTATCTATATAGCTCGATATTCAAATAGAAATAAGAGGTAGTAGAATACAGCAGATGAAGTATGCGTAGCGAACTGTCTCTCTATTAAGTCAGCTCGGACACAAAGTGCCGCAATGATCTGTCGTATGAAGGAGAAAGAGATTTCATATAGAGCTTATATATGAAAGGAAGAATAGGTCTTCTTTGGTTGTCATATCTAACTTTCAAAGTAATTCACGCATTTACATACCGACTGACCTACGGCACGTTTCCTTAACCTGACGGGGAACTTCACGCTTATGTTGACTGATTATGTGAGTTGAAAAGTTTTGAGCTAAAATATGTGTTGTAAGTAAAGTACCCCCGTCACGCCAAGTGGCGTATAGGGAAATATGGTGTTAGTGACCCTATATTTTACAAACCTTCAGCACATGATTTTTGAGGTAATATGGTCAGTATTACGCCCGTGCTGATTTACTTTCCCAGAAAAAAAATCCGGTACCCATTTTAAGGCTGGGTGAACCCGGAAGCCGTCGGTTGGGATCGAACCCTACCCCTAGTCCGTGGTAGTCCAGTTCACTAACCACTGAGAAAATATGTGTTGTATGTGCCATTAAAACACAGAAGAACACATGTTAAGCACATGCAATTTGTGGTTTTGAACATTGTTTTTATTGATGGATTTAAAGGGTAGAAACGATAAAACAAGTTCAGACAAATTGACTACCAACAACTGAGGTCACGTCAATGCTTTTCCATAACACGTAGTGTGTCACTGTGGGCTTGTGTCAATTAGTTCATATCCAAGTGTAGTGTCCACTAAACACTCACTCAATTCTAATGCCCACTTTGCACGATCCTCGTCCAGCCTGTGAATAATAATCAAATGCTTAACACTATGGCTTCTTAATCAAAAGATACACAGTTACCACCAGGGGAAAGGTGGGGTGAATAAATGTGACCTGTGTACCGAACTCGCAAGATTTCAGGGGGTAAGGTAAACAACCTACTGGCTATCTCACAATGGCGGGACTGAGTACTATGAGCTGTCAATATTCTAAATAGATCTTGCTTGACATAACTGATACTTCACTGAACTTCGGGGAAGGAAGCAATTGAAAAGTAGTTATCAAAAGATTGAACACCATACAAACTTCCGAGCGCGACAGTCTAAATGCGGAAATATTCAAAGGAGTCTCGGCATTGGCAGTTGAAATTGTGGAATCAACAATTTAGCACAAATCTGGCAGATATAAATAGAATTGGGTAAATGAATATTTGTAAAGTTGAAGGGAGAGAGAGAGTTTTTCTTTGTTTTGTTTTTTTTTTTTGTAGCAGACATAGGTATATAGTATAGGACACTAATATCTTCAGTAATAAAGAAAAGACGATGGTCATATGTTGGACATGTGATGAGAAGAGATAATAACCGAATAGCAAAGCAGGCCCTCATATGGGAAACAACAGGTAAGAGAAAAAGAGGAAGACCCAGGGAGACACTGAGAAGAACATTGATGAGAGAGGCAAGAGCAACCGGATTCGGCTCCCTCAATGAGATAGAGCTGCTTGCACAGAACAGAGACAAATGGCGAGATTTGATAAAATATCTTTAAAAGAAAACTGCTAGAACAAAAATTCAGATATGAGAAGGTGTATCTTGGTCTAGGTCCTATGGGCCGGCAACGGCTCGAAAGGTCAATAGATAGATAGATAGACATAGGTAACGATCATGATATGATATTGATGACTATTCAACTATATCAGAAAGGATCGCTAAATAGTAAATAGAAAAAGTAAGTAAAGGTTCCCTTCACACCTTGTTAGGCGTATGGGGAATATGGTGTTGGTGACCATATTTTTTGTGAGCACGGCACATTTTTTTCTGTGATGTGGTCAGTATCACGCCAGGCCGCCTTTCATCATCATCATCATTGAGTGCCGTCTCCGCATCGGAATATGGTGTTGGTGACCTTATTTTTTTGTGACCACGGCACATTTTTGGGTGATGTGGTCAGTATCACGCCAGGCCGCCTTTCATAATCATCATCATTGAGTGCCGTCTCCGCATCGAAGGTTGGCTACCATGGAGCGCCATTCCACCCTGTCTCTTGCTTCGATGTTGCAGATTGTCATAGGTTGACTTGTCCATCTTTTGATGTTACTCGTCCATGTTAGTCTTAGTCTGCCTCTTTTACCTTGTATTTTGCCTTCCAATATTACTTTCAGTAGGATGTTGTGTCTTTTAACATGCCCCAAAAATTTCATTTGTCTTGTTCTAATTGTGTTTAGTAGTTTTCTTTTCATTCTTAGTTGTTTTAAAACTTCATCGTTTGTTTTCTTTTCTTTCCACCCAATTCTACCTATTCTTCTATAAATTCACATTTCAAAGGCTGCAAGTTTCTGTTCTGTTGTCTTGTCTAATGTCCATGTTTCTGCACCTGAATATATACATGTATATTTATCGTTTTGTATGTATCCCTTTTCTTTCCATCTTGTTTCTGATATGCCTACATTATTTATGTTTAATCGTTCTGCTTCTACCATAAGATTTTCTAATTTTCCTTGTTGGAATATGGTCCTAACACTCCATGTAGTTATTTCTAGTTCGTTCCTAAAACAATAGTTAGAATTTCTCTCCAATGCTTTCTTTGGAATGTTACATGATGAGGCTCCAATCTCTTTCACGATGGTCTGCCATATTCGACTTTCGTGTTCTGAATATCCCTCATGTAGTACCACACACTTTGCTGTTTTCGCTTTCTATGCAGTTGATCATTTCTGATTCTTCCGCCTCATTCACCGCCTTTACTTCCCAGAAAAATCTCAGGTACCCATTTTTAGAGGCTGGGTGAACGCCGGGGCTTGTCAGTCCGAAAAAAATCCGCCACTGTTGGGGATCGAACCCGGACCCTTCTGGCCTGGTAGCGAGCACACTAACCACTCAGCCACCGAGGCTCCTAATAGAAAAAGTCGACTAACATTTTAGATTAAGAATTTAATGGACAGGAATGCTGCGAACGTATTTAAGCCACGATTGAGAGTAAATTTGCTCCTTTTTACAATATTACAAATAACAAATACAATATTCGCTGGTCACGAGTATGACTTATCAGCCCAAAGGAGACAAATATTAATAAATGATTAGTATTATAGAGGGAAACGTCGGAGGCAGCCCAAAGTAAATTTAATGATCATTTTCAGATGGCAATTGCGGTCTAAATAGGCCTATTCTACGGTTGCACGGATCGTGCCTAAAGCTCCAAGACAAGACAAGATTTGCTCCGTTGGCAGTCCAGAAAAAAAATAATATGATATTGAAGATGGCATTAGTATATTTAACTTAGCTATTATTGAAACATCTTCATGAGTCCTGGGTAGACATAAACATTCAAGCAATATCAAGATTATGGGTAACAACAGATATTCTTAATAAGTGTCATGAAAGAAGGAGGACTGGAACTAAAGGAGGATGGGACTAAACAATTGAATTAAATAAAGCATGAAGGAAGCCAAAGAAGACTGCATAACGGAGTCGTGCCAAATTAGAGATAGCGCAAAATCACATTTAAAAGTCATACCAACTGGTCAAGAAACTAACTAGGAATCATCGACTCAGCCAAATTATTAAAGAAAGGTATAAGCTCAATCTTAAGTTACAAATTTTTACCTACCTAGGAGGCAAAACGTCCAGAAATTGAGATATATCAGAGATCATGACACACATCGCACTAGCTTCAAATGTTTTCAACAAACTGACGAACATCTGGACATTCAAAGTTGTGAGTAAACAGACAAAGCTGAGACTGTCCAACTCTAGCGTGATACCAGTGCTAACATAATGGATGTGAACATTGGATATTCACCAAAGACTTTAGATAGGAAATTAAATCCCTTTGAAAACAAATGACATTTCAAATGAACAGAAAAAAGACGAATAAAAACAAGAATAAATGTCGAGCTTTATAACAAGAAGTTTTGGAAGTACATCGATCATGTGCTGAGAATGAATGAAAACGACTTCCCCATCAGACATTCACGTGGAAACCATATTGTAAAAGAAAACAAGGCAGACCTAAAGAATCGCTATGTAGAACAATTACTAGAGAAGGCTCAACAATGGGACTAGGAAACAAGCAAGAACTACAAGAACTAGCAGCAAATCGTCAATCGTGGAAAACTATGACTTCTGCCCTATGTGCCGGTGTGCCGTCTTCGGTCCGAGAGGAATTAATTAATTAATTTTTTAAATCAAAAATGATCATGATGATGATGATAATATTAATAATCCTGGACACAGTACTTCTTCGAACGTTCAAGTCAAGTGGGGACCTAGCAGTCCTGAACTGTTTTTCCATCTATAATAAACAATGAAAGAACCCTATTTTAAACGAGGTCTAGCTGCAATTAAATACGTGTAAAAAAGGTGGGAGAAAGCGGATGGCTTCGACGACGTATCAGCCGTACATAGAAAAGAGGAGAAAAAATTGTCAACGCCCTAACAAATATCTGCAATCGAATTTAGCAGAAAGCATGGTCTACTTCGTGGACACAATCACTCCAATCATCCCCATTCCTTAAAAACGACAATCTACAACTATTCGTGCGATGTAGACAAATATCGTACTATCAGTCTCATCGGCCAAGCCACAGCTATCTGAAGTTTTACTAAGACCTACGAGCCAAGAGGGTATTCCAGAAATTCCAAAGTTTGCGAGACGGCTGTCGTTATTTCATTCACAACTGAACTTGCTTCTTCTGACAGCCAAACTTAAAATTAAACTAAAAAGGTATACCACAGCGAATAAGGGTAGAAAGTATTTCAATGTAGGGTTTCTTAAAGAACAAGGAATTAAAGATAAATTCGCAGTCACAATATCAAACAAATACCAAGTCCTCCAACAATGAGAAAATACAATAAATATAGAAGATCATTGGAAACAGGTAAAAGATATATGGAAAGAGACACTGGGGAAAAGAGAACACCAGAATAAGGCATGGATGACAGTAGAGACCCTGGATAAAATTAAAGAAAGAAAGAACAAGAAAGCAAACATAAATAAAAGCAAAACGAGAAGTAATAAAGCCAAGTCACAGGAAGCTTACACAGAGGTGAACAAAGAAGTGAGAAGATGCATTAAAAGGGATAAGAGGAAATATATAGATGAACTAGCTAAAGAGGCATAAGAAGCAGCAAATAAAGGGAATATGAAAGAACTGTACAACAGCACAAATAAATTAAGTGGAAAATACAAACAGATCAATGCCTTTATTAAAGATAAGAAAGGAAATCTGCTTAGTAATATAAGAGAACAAATGGTGAGATGGAAAGAGCATTTTGAAGAACTTTTGAACAGACCCGGCTCAAATAATCCTCCAGACATACTACCAGCAGAAGAAGAGTTACATGTTAACTGTGGAAAACCAAGCAAAGAAAAAATAATGAAAGCCATCAAACTATTAAAAAATGGTAAAGCCACAGGACCAGATGAAATTTCTTCAGAAGCCATCAAAGCAGATATTAACACCTCTACCAAGATGTTAAATAATCTATTAGATAAAATTTGGGAGAGAGAAGAAATATCTAAGACTGGAAAGAAGGTTATATGATCAAACTACCATTGAAAGGAAGTTTACAGGAGTACACAAATTATAATGGAACGATGAAACTATCAGTGCCAGGAAAATACTAAGTAGAATCATTCTGGAGAGACTAAAAGAGGCCATAGAGAAACATTTGAGAGATGAACAAGCAGGTTTAGGAAGAACAGATCATGTACTGATCAAATATCTACTCTACGTATAATAGTTGAACAAAGTTTAGAACTAAAATCCCCACTATATATTGGATTCATAGATTACGAAAAGGCATTTGATAGTTTAGACAGAAGAATGCTTTGGAAGTTGCTGAGTCATTACGGAATCCCCATAAAGTTTATTAACCTGATAAAAACAATGTATGAAGGAACGAAATGTAGTGTGGTGCATGAAGGACAGCTTACAGAAGCATTTGAAATAAGAACAGGAGTAAGGCAGGGATGCCTTCATTCCATTTCTCTTTCTACTGGCCATAGATTGGATTATGAAAATAACTCAAAACAACAGAAATGGGATCCTAGTGGTCACTGACCAAACAACTTGATGATTTAGACTTTGCTGATGACATAGCTCTCCTATCACACAGCCATCAACAGATGCAGGATAAAATGAGCATACTTGATGAGAGATCACAACAGCTAGAACTGAAGATTAATAGAGATAACAATAAGAGAATTAATAGTTGGCAATAACCAAATAAAACTAGGAGAAATACCTCTACTAGACGTACAATCTTACATATATCTGGGAAGTAATGTAGGTAAAGAGGGAGGAACAGAAAATGATACCAAAATATGGATATCAAAAGCAAGAAGAGCTTTCATTGCACTGGGAAACATATGGAAATCCAAAGAAATTAGGTTAAATACAAAAATAAACATTTTCAACTCAAATGTTAAGTCGGTCCTATTATATGGCTGTAAAACATGGAGAACAACAAAATTGACAATCACGAAGATACAGACTTTCATTAATGGATGCTTACGCAGAATAAAAGGATGGAAATGGCAGGACAAAATCAGTAACATAGAATTATGGAGATGTACCAGTCAAATACAAGTGGATAAAGAGATACAGTGAAGACGATGGCGCTGGATAGGACACACACTACGGAAGCCAATTTAGAGTATTACACAACAGGCTCTTTTTGGAATCCCCAGAGGAAAAGACAAAGAGGAAGACCAAGGAATTCTTGGAGAAGACAGATAGAAACAGAGATGAAGATGATGGGGAAGACATGGAAAGATCTTAAAAGAATGGCAAAAAAACAGAAAGACTTGGAAAGTGTTTGTTGAAGACCTATGCTCCACTGGGAGCTAAAAAGGTAGAAGAAGAAGAACTTGCTCGCAAAGACGAAAACGTCGCAAACTTTGGTTTGATTCATTTCAGACCACTAACTTTTGTAATACTAAAGATGGTTGTGGTCAAGCCCATAACCAATTATAGATATATGAAGGCCCGAGGGCAGAAAAAAACAAGGAAAACCCTACAACTAGCGTAACGTTTTCAGCTATTGGAGCTATAGACGTCAGAGGTCACTCTACCCACAACCGGCTTTGCTCGTAAACTGAAAACGTCACGCTAGTTGGAGTTTTTACTGGAATTCCCTCTAGCCAGTAGGCCTAAATAAATCTATTGCCGTGGTCAAGTAAAGTTGTGCTAAAAACAATACTAAATAGGCTGTTTGCGCAAATATGTGACGCCACAGTTGAAGAACAAGCAGTTTCGAAAAGAGGGATATACAGTAGAGCAAATCTTCAAGTGCTCTCTGAAAAGATCCATCAACATCCCGTACCACCTGTTTATTGATAATTTTTGTAAGAAAGAAAAAGCGAGAAAAAAAAACAATTGATAGAGTTTGGCATGGAGCGCCATGGGCAAACTGGGACAAATATAATGATGATTCAATAATCAACGTAATCAAAAAGGTGTATGAACATTCCGAGAGTCCGGTGTTTGCGAATAAGATGACGAGCAAATGGTTTCTGACGACCGTGGAAACAATTCAAGTGCGTTTGCTTTACCCAACATCAATAACTATATTTGTTGAGAGAGTTGTGACAGGCACCCTAGGGACGTCAGCATCGGAGGCTGAGAGATTACTAACCCTTGGTTTGCAGACGATATAGATAGGACAGCAAATTGGATATCAGATCTCGAAGATCTAGTTGAATGCCTTGTTAAGACATGTAGAACATACTGTTATATGGAACGGTGATCAATGCTGAGAAAGCCAAACAAACTCACCATTAACATTAAGTAAATTAATTTTTAAAAAAAATTACCCAGACACTGAAAGATGAATCACAATAAACGGGGAGGTACTTGAAACAGTTCGAATAAATGGGCTCCACTGTCACAGTGAAGAAGGCTCAAAATCATTAGCAATAGCTAGAATTAGCAGGCAATGGCAGTCCTGACAAGACTAAAAAACATCGAATTACAAAACTCTCCCCTAAAATTAAACAAAGATCAAATTGTTACCAACAGTAGTAGCTTCTATACGTCTGTAAAACACGTACACTCACTGTTGATCTAGAAAGAAAAATACAGGCTCTGAAGATGAAATGGTATATACAAACCTTGCACATATCATGAATATATTATATTACCAATGAGGAGATCGCCCGTGCGCTACCGAGGTCCCAAAAGGGAAGTAAAGATTTGCAGCGTTGTTACCTACCAGGCTGTTTGAAAGAAGCGACGAAGGAGATTTGGGCATGAGTATGGCTATCATATACAACAAAAATAAGCCGCAAAAACTTCACAAATATGGACAGGTCAAAGAAGGGGGGGGGGGGGGAAGAAATTATATCCGCCAACCAGGAAAGATAAAGGGGATGAGGAAGACATGGAACGATCTTAACAGAATGGTAAGAAACAGAACGGCTTGGAAGGTGTTTGTTGAAGACATACGCTCCACAGGGAGCAGAAAGGAAGAATACGAATGAGGAAATGAGCAACACAATCTAACGATTCGCATGGCCAATTCAAGATTTACTGTCTGTCTACAGTTTAAAAAAAAAAAAAATAATTAAAATGAACAAGAACTGTCATGAAATGGTCTCCGAATGAATGTCGTGTGTTAGGAGGATCACTATCTAGAGAAGAACAGCAGTAGAACTGATGAACAGTGTGGGCCAGATCTAGGACATTATGTGAAAAGGATGAATTTCGTATTTGTTCGGCAGAGATGCCACAAAGGGTAAAGAGCATTGTCTGCGTCCAGGTAAAAGAAGTACTGTTGTGTCTCGTTTGTTCCAGCTCAAATACTTGACCTGGAACTACTACACGCTCTAGAACTACACAAGCTTCTACGTCATTACCAGTTTAAAACACACACAAAACTCATTATGCTACTTGAGCCGAATCGAGGTGAAACACAACAGAGAGTTTACTTTTCCTGATACCAATCTTTCTACAGTTTGCAATTAAACCCAATGTCTTTGTCGACTACATCGTTTTTAGCTCAAGCACCATCATATTCCCGCCAACTATTCCATTCACAGTACAATATATGAGAAATTAAACGGGAATCGTGTACGCAACAGTGACCACGGAGGGGATAAACAGCACAGACTCTATTAGCAACAATGACTATGTCAATAAAGAAATTGAGAAAGGTGGTATCAGATTAACACACAGCTTTTGTCGCTGTAATTTTAGTGTCAGAGATTAACACACAGCTTTTGTCGCTGGCATTTTAGTGTCAGAGATTAACACACAGCTTTTGTCGCTGGCATTTTAGTGTCAGAGATTAACACACAGCTTTTGTCGCTGTCATTTTAGTGTCAGAGATTAACACACAGCTTTTGTCGCTGTCATTTTAGTGTCAGAGATTAACACACAGCTATTGTCGCTGTCATTTTAGTGTCAGAGATTAACACACAGCTATTGTCGCTGTCATTTTAGTGTCAGAGATTAACACACAGCTATTGTCGCTGTCATTTTAGTGTCAGAGATTAACACACAGCTTTTGTCGCTGTCATTTTAGTGTCAGAGATTAACACACAGCTTTTGTCGCTGTCATTTTAGTGTCAGAGATTAACACACAGCTATTGTCGCTGTCATTTTAGTGTCAGAGATTAACACACAGCTATTGTCGCTGTCATTTTAGTGTCAGAGATTAACACACAGCTTTTGTCGCTGGCATTTTAGTGTCAGAGATTAACACACAGCTTTTGTCGCTGGCATTTTAGTGTCAGAGATTAACACACAGCTTTTGTCGCTGGCATTTTAGTGTCAGAGATTAACACACAGCTTTTGTCGCTGGCATTTTAGTGTCAGAGATTAACACACAGCTTTTGTCGCTGGCATTTTAGTGTCAGAGATTAACACACAGCTTTTGTCGCTGGCATTTTAGTGTCAGAGATTAACACACAGCTTTTGTCGCTGTCATTTTAGTGTCAGAGATTAACACACAGCTTTTGTCGCTGGCATTTTAGTGTCAGAGATTAACACACAGCTTTTGTCGCTGGCATTTTAGTGTCAGAGATTAACACACAGCTTTTGTCGCTGGCATTTTAGTGTCAGAGATTAACACACAGCTTTTGTCGCTGTCATTTTAGTGTCAGAGATTAACACACAGCTTTTGTCGCTGTCATTTTAGTGTCAGAGATTGACACACAGCTTTTGTCGCTGTCATTTTAGTGTCAGAGATTGACACACAGCTTTTGTCGCTGGCATTTTAGTGTCAGAATTAAAGCATATTATTCTGATTGATGAAACTGGCTGGAGGAAATTACAACCTATTATTATTATTTTTTAAATCTGTGGTTAAATTATTTAAATGTTCACACCAGAACGTATCAAATTAGTTAACCGTTGATTTGCTTCTTTTCATACAGCATTAATCTACTAGAAATATTGCAAGCATAAGAAGTAAATAAACTAGAAAGTGTGGAGGCGAAGACGCGCCTATCAGCACCAGAGATGGAAGTTGTCAGCGACCCATAGCTGATGGCTTGCGCCAGGATTAGTGAACCAAAACCATCCAGACCCTGCTCCACCTCTCCGTGGTGTCTCTAGTAACAAACTAACCTGTCTAGTCTGGCCAAGCGTGCAGGGGTCAAAGAGGGAAGACAACCCGGTACTCAAGAATGTGCTGAAGTCGGATGTGTTGGGCCGAAAGGCGCAAATATAAGTTATACTGCAAACCACAACACAACGCAGACACGTCCACTACGTTCTTGTAAGGGCGGATGATGAAGAGGAATATTCTAGTCTACTACGATATCCTAGAATACTTTAGTCATCGAGCGAAGGCAACCAACCAACCAACCAGAAAGTGCGTCTATGTGTGTGGTGTCACAACTTGAACTGATTAAAATATTTTTTGGTGACATATAAGACAGCTACTAGAGTGTGGGCTGATATCAGTTAGCGATTCATAGCTGACAGAAAATCTCTAGATCACAAAAATAGAGAGATCATATTTCACTTCTTCAAGGTGGCCAGTCTGGCTAATCGAGTAAAGACTTTCAATGTGGGCTGTCTGGTCAGTCGAGTAGCGAATGAAGAGGGGTGGCAATACAATACTCAATTCAGATGTTTTGGGACGAATGGCGTAGATATAACAGCTTTCGCTTAACCACAAGACAACGCATCTATGCTCTTTGAAGGTCCTTTTAATGATGGCCATATGGATGATGACTGGGAATAATCGTCAGCAAACATATAACAAGTACTTGAATGTGGTAAACTCACAAAATCTGTACTTATAAATGCTGCAATTCATTCGTTTTCGTTCACCCGTTGACTAAAGGATCACACCTCTTAATCATCCGCCCTTAAAAGACGATAAGTGGGTATGTTTGCGTAGTGTTGTGGTTTGTAGTCAAATGCTGCAGTATATTCTAGAACTAAATCTAAAATGCCACATAAGATGTTACACAAAACATTTATGAGAGATTTGATGGCGAGACAGACAGAAAATAATAATTTGAATGAATGGGAGAATAAACAAAGACATACAAATTAATTTGGAAAATTAGACTAACACCAATATTTATACAGGAAATGTAGAGAAACCGTCAATGTATAACGATGTTTATTCTGTTGTTGATATTATCTGTCACTTTCGCTTGATAATATAAATGACAGTGGGCGACCGATTGAACATTTCATCAGTTCTGGTAAACAAGTCAGTTCCAGGCCGTATTGTGCACAGAACGCGCGGTTAAAAGTGCAAGGAAAATGTCAAACACATTATAGATTATAAGCGGACCGGGGACAAGGGGTTTAGCTATGCAGAAATGGCATATAGGCTTAAACACGTTCTCGCATGAAGTCACATGTACAGATCTCCACTGAAAAACTATTTAACACAAGAACGTAGAGAACCACAATTACAAGAACAATGCTACATATCATAGACACTGTTATACAAAGTCGACTATGGCATCAGGAAATGAAGAATCAATCAACAGTTAATAAACATACAAGTTTACTTGAAGCTGCAATAACGTGACTTCGCACAATAATGTAATGGGTGCTACCTATTCGATCATGCCTACGTTAGTCTCTTGTTTATTTCGTGCTTTTATAACAATTTATATTAAGAGGGGTTTGTGTGCAAAGAAAGTTAACATGGTATTTTATAACAAATAAAAACGTATTTTTCTTTTTGGAGGGGAGAATATGAATAGTGTCTAGAAATAATATCAGGGCAGACATTTTCTACTACATAGATTGGCTCAGGTCTGAGAGGCAAAGACGAGCGACGGCAACAGAGCTGAATGCTACTCATATCTGATATGGATTGCACCAGGATTGGTGAACCAGAATAATCTAGACCCAACTCCACATCTTCGCGGTGCCTCTAGTAACAGACTAATTAGTCTAGTCTTACCAAGTGAGTAAAGATGGAGAGAAAAGGCAGTCTGGTACGTAAAAACGCCATGCCGAAGTAATGTATTTTGGTCTGAAAGATGCAAATATCAGTTTTTAAACAACACAACGAATTTACGTTCACTTAACGGTTGACGAACGGTTTGTGTCGGGATCGGTAAACCAGAACTATCCAGAAAAGTGAGTATTCTTTTAGTCAATGTGTGAACGAGAGAGAGAGAGAGAGAGAGAGAGAGAGAGAGAGAGAGAAGAAAGAGAGAGAGGGGCGCAGGCAAAACCATCTCCGACAAAAGTGAATGCACAAGGAATGAGAAATGAAACAAGTAAAATGAAAAATCTATACAAAGCAGAATAACTGATTACATCGAAACTGTTAGCACAAGATAGAAAGAAATATAAACTGTAGACGATCTATGATTCCCAATGAAGTGAACGTGTAATGATAGGCGCACGTCTGTGACGAAATCCTATTCTAAATAATATATGCACTTGCAAAATATGAAACGTCGCTCGTACAGATAGTGTGTATATTCAGCCATCTGAATAAAATATGTACCGTGTAAACTGTTAAAGTAACCCGTTGCCATATAACAGTTGCTCATAGAATTAAGCCAGGAATGCTATATCGTAATAGTCTTCAGAGGCTACGATTCTATAGACCGAGAAAACACGCTCAAAGCCTGATTATTCTGTTGACACGGTCATGGAAAGATTAGTTACCAGATCCAGGCTCAAGTTCTGATCAATATTTAGATCCGATATCGATCTTTAATTTAAACGTCAGATCGACATGTCCACTTTTCCACCACGCTCAACTCCCCACCAAGCTATGCAAGAAGGCACACTTATTAAAACCAGGGGAAAAAAACGATGCGCTATTTGCGTCCTATCTCTGGAACAAACGTTCCCTCTAAGCGACGTGCGTGCGCGGCCGCGCAGTCGCTATAATGATGGACACGAAAATGTTGCTGCTCGTTTTAATGTATGCAATGCAAACAAGAAGAGAGTAATCGATAGCAGAGTTGTCCTTAAAATCACAGCCGACACGAACCATAAAATGGTTATGATTACACTTAGCAAAAAAAAAATAATAAAAAGATACGGAAACAAACAAAAGCAAAAAGAACAGACAATAAAAATAAAACAATTAAAAGAACAAGAATCAAGGAAAACTCTAAAAGAAAAACTAACAGAGAAATTCAAGACCCTCCCTAACGAAGTAAGCACGATATAAGAAGAGTGGAACCCGTTTAAGATAAAAGTAATCAACATCTCAAAAACAGTATGTGGAACGAAGCTATGCACAAAAGAAGGAAAAAATAGCGCCCCATGATCATAAATCTACAACAATGTATAGACTGCGCAAATATCAGGCCAAAACTGGAGACGCCAGAAAGAAGCCCCATACGGGAGGACACAGAATAATAACAAATGAACACAGAACTGGAGCAATCAGTCTAAGTCTCCACACTGAGGGACATATTGGGGAGGAGAACATAGCTCTTATGGACGTGTTCGACCAGCAG
Source organism: Megaustenia siamemsis (assembly GCA_032433765.1). Taxonomy (NCBI): domain Eukaryota; kingdom Metazoa; phylum Mollusca; class Gastropoda; order Stylommatophora; family Ariophantidae; genus Megaustenia; species Megaustenia siamemsis. Next base: position 120,520,335 of record JAVIAB010000092.1, on the reverse strand, counting down.
TGAAGATAAACCATTGACTAGACTAAACTAGTCTGAATTCCGCGCTGTAGTTTGAGCGTGAAACACGTTCCACTCAGTGGTTAGGAAAATTAGAGTGAGCACCGGTTACAATAAAGAAAAGTCACATAGAGATCGAAACTGGTGAACACCCCACATGCTAGGTGGGGGGACAATTTTGATGACATGAACTGCTTGATTTTTTATCACCAGCACTCACTTGCTGAAAACTATTTTTCTTCCAATTTTAAAAGTAACACAGGTAGGGGGAGAGACGTGATGTGGGTGAGTATGGTTTCACAATTCCTCAGTCACAGTACAGGTATACACATTCGTCACTTCATAACATTTGTACAAAGTTTATCTCTTATATCGCAGTCGTACAAAGACCCTTTTCGCGGTACAGTTGCACAAATTCTTCTTTTACAGTGGAGTAATACATAGAGTGATCACTTATATTCCATTCATTTAAAGTCTTCATTCTTAGCACACAGTAATTCCCTAGTTTAAGAACAGAAATTATTTAAGAGAAACGAACGATCTCCCCTTAGTTGGCGCCGCAACAAAACATAGCAGTGGTTTTCAAATACTCAAAATAATGTTAGGTTTTATTTATGGCTTGGGTTTAGGGTTAGCGCTGTTTCCCTTTTCTGTGCAGTAATGACAGATTTGAGAACCACCGAATAAAGTGCAATGTTACTTTTCTAAAAAATAATTTATGTTCATACGCTAGGACTTTTATCTGTACAAAGTTACTTCGACATACGCAATAATTATTTCATTGACATACAATTTACAATCCACACAACTATCAGTGCTTTAAAAAATAGCGTTGACAAATCTGAATATACACAATTCATGTAACAAAACAAGAAAGCATGTGGCCAGGACCTGGGAAGCTACAAATCACTAATTTCACATTTGATTAATCTCATTTCCGTACCAGGCCGCTTCACGGTTACGGCACAACAAAGATTAACGTCCCCACTGAGATCTTGCTGTCTGTTAACTGTTTATATCTGATTCCTACCTGGTTCGTGTGATCTAATTAAAAACAAAGGGAGAAAATGTTGGGAGGTGGGGGATCATGAGAGTGGGGAACGGGGCAGAAAAAAGCAGCAAACCACTCGTCTAACAAAAAGAGAGAGGGAGAGGCAAAAAGAGAGTGGGAGAGGACGGCGAGAAAAGTACGAACGTCTTAACGTACAGGACTGTTTCACGGATCATATCAAGGGGGAGCATTCACCTAAATCACAGATGACATTTTCAACAATTAAGATCCTTGATTTAAAATGAAAGATTGTGATGATTTCGTCTAAGAATTGCAATGTGTTACATAATTATGGGTGCGCTTTCAAAAAAGGGAGCCTCGCTGGCTGAGTGGTTAGTGTGCTCGCTTCCTTACCAGCAATGGCGGATTTTTTTTCGGACTGACAAGGCTTCCTGACCACAAGGGTCCGGGTTCACCCAGCCTCTAAAAATGAGTACCAGAAAATTTTCTGGCAAGTAAAGGCGGCCCGGCCTGGCGTGATACCGACCACATCACCCAAAAATGTGCCGTGATCATAGAAAAATATGGTCACTAACACCATATTCTCCATACGCCTAGCAAGGCGTGAAGGGAACCTTTACTTAAAAAAAAAAATGAAATGACGAGCTTATAAATAAAGCTATTTATATATAAACGCGATATTTGTATTTCCGCCACTTTTAACGCGTTATAACCTACAATATCAATAATAATACTGAAACAACTATGCCGTTTTCTCTGCACGCACGTTACTACTACATGTAACACAATATGATAAAAGCGTGGACAACAGCAACATATGTTCCGAAAAATGTATACATGGATAATAATGGGAGGAGAAAATTATGGCAATCCTGGCCATTCATATATGCAAGCCACCAGATTGCGACTGACAGCCTGATATAAAATGCCAGCATGTGTTGGCAAGTCCTTACACAGAGCAGCTGGAACAAAACACAATCCGACCAGTGATAGTCAAATCTAACGATCACTCACAAGCAAAGAGTTGAAACTGTTTAAGGCTGGATATTTTTCCTACTCAAATTTCAACATTAATTAAATGTCAAGTTAATTAATATCAACGTATACCCATTTGTTGTTGCTTAAAGTCAATTAATTTCAGGCTAGAACGAGCGCGCACACACACACGCGACAATCATTTGACAGAAAATGTGAAGTGGGGTATAGATGGAAACCTGATATGGACTGTAAATGATAATGGGAATCTACCAGATTGAGATCAAGAAGGAAACGCTGTAGTCACTAGCAACAGCTATTCAACATTCTGTGAGATAATCGAGATGACGAATAGTAATAAAATCACGAAACAACAAACAAAACAGAAATGTCTATATAATAGTTCAATATGCACACAAGTACAGGATTTTAGAGGTTGCCCATTAAATAGTAATAGCTAACTTAAGTGTCAATGAATTAGTAACTTGACCACAACTGCTGGTCAATGAAGCCACCAAACATTATATCAAACAAGAACAAGCTAAATAGAATAAATGGTCGTGTTTAACACACTGTACATGCACTTATAAGTACACATCTTATATTCTTCACAACACTCCATTTTACACCAATAAGTTAAAAGGAAGGGAGTGTTAATTGAGAAAGAAAACTGTATAGTGAGAGTAAAATATGTTTTAAATGGATCAACTAAATGACAATAGTAAATCACAAAAGTGCACATAAAATGTAAGTGTAAATGACAAACACATATAATGACACTCAAAATCCAAATAACACAGATAAGATAAGAGATAATGACAAAGTTGTACATGCATTATTATAATTATTAGCACCAATGATATGAAAGAATACATAATAAAGCAACAATAGCAATGGCAAAATAGTAATATTGTACACAACATGAGAATACGTTCGAAAAGATACTATTATTGGCAATACGTTTGTGTGTATGTGTGTGTGTGTGTGTATATATATATATATATATATATATATATGTATATATATATATATAGAGAGAGAGAGAGAAGGGGGGGGGGAATGGATTTATTTTTTTGTTCGTACATCTGAGAAACAAAGAAGACAAATATACAACTAAAGACCACACAATGTGTATATTAATTTGAAAGTATATCGGTGCGCCATGCATGCACAGACATTACAGACGAGGATCTCAGCCATCATACTCTGTATTTCTAACATCTTTAGAAGAAGCATGGAAGCTACAAGCTACGAGTCTAATGACAAACACGAACATAACTCGTGCAATATCAACACTAATCTAAAGATTCGTGGATTTAAAAAAAAAAATATTTTACTTCAAGCTTATTGCATTCATGACTTCAAATTACTGTACTCAGAGATTTAAGCAAATATTAATTATGACAACCAGTGTTTGTTTTTTGTTCCCTACGAAAAGTTTACTGGAACTCTTTCATCATATCCAATAAAGCATAAACATCGTAAAATATCAGGGCTCGGAAGCTCTCTTTGTGTACTAGCCATTGTATTACCGTTTTCAATGGCCATGACATGAGAATATGAACTTCGGTTGGTAGTAATTCAAGTTTTCAGTTAGAAATGAAAAAAAAAAACGTATAGAAAAAAAAATAGTAAAAACTGTATGGTTAAAGCTTTACGTAATAAGTGGACGACACAAATTAGAACATTTCGGCTCAATAGGCCTTCAGCAAGAACAAACATACAATACACACACAGATATGTTTGTTCCAGCTACAGGCCTATTGAGTCGAAACGTTGTTCTAATTTGTGCCATCCACTTATTACGTAAAGCTTTAACCATACAGTTTTTATTTATATATATATTTTTGTCACTTCTTATTAGATTTACTGCACTTTCGCATTTTTATGCATTTCTTTGCTTTAACCATACTAGTTTTCAGTTACTTAGAAAATATGTATCTCGTGATATTAAAGTCATAAATGTTTACAGGAACGCATTCTTGATTAAGCGCCCTGATTACAAATTATATCTTACCCCATAACAGTAAGTGGGAGCCGCGATAGCTCATTGGTTAGTGAACTGGACTACAAAGGACAAGAGGTAGGGTTCGATCCCAACCGACGGCTTCCGGGTTCACCCAGCCTTTAATGGGTACCGGATTTTTTTTTCTGCGAAAGTAAAGCGGCACGGGCGTAATACCGACCACATTACCCCAAAAATTATGTGCCAAAGGTCTGTAAAATTTATGGTCACTAACATATTACCTATACGCTACTTGGCGTGACGGGGGTACTTTACTTACTACTTTTTACATTACAATAAGTATATCATTATAGTTGAACAAAGTTTAGAACTAAAATCCCCACTTTATATTGGATTCATAGATTCAAAAAAGGCATTTGATAGTTTAGACAGAAGAATGCTTTGGAAGTTGCTGAGTCATTACGGAATCCCCATAAAGTTTATTAACCTGATAAAAACAATGTATGAAGGAACAAAATGTAGTGTGGTGCATGAAGGACAGCTTACAGAAGCATTTGAAATAAGAACAGGAGTAAGGCAAGGATGCCTTCTGTCTCCATTTCTTTTTCTACTGGCCATATATTGGATTATGAAAATAACTCAAAACAACAGAAATGGGATCCAGTGGTCACTGACCAAACAACTTGATGATTTAGACTTTGCCACACAACCATCAACAGATGCAGGATAAAATGAGTATATTAGATGAGAGATCACAACAGCCAGGACTAAAGATTAATAGAGATAAGACCAACATTATGAGAATTAATGCAGTTGGCAATAACCAAATAAAACTTGGAGAAATACCTCTACTAGACGTACAATCTTACATATATCTATCTGGGCAGTAATATAGATAAAGAGGGAGGAACAGAAAATGATACCAAAATAAGGATATCAAAAGCAAGAGGAGCTTTCATTGCACTGGGAAACATATGGAAATCCAAAGAAATTAGGCTAAATACAAAAATAAACATTTTCAACTCAAATGTTAAGTCGGTCCTATTATATGGCTGTGAAACATGGAGAATAACAAAATTGACAATCACGAAGGTACATACTTTCATTAATGGATGCTTGCGCAGAATAAAGGGACGGAAATGGCAGGACAAAGTCACTAACGTGGAATTATGGAAATGTACCGGTCAAATACCAGTGGATAAAGAGATACAGCGAAGACGATGGCGATGGATTAGACACACACTACGGAAGCCAACTGAGAGTATTACACAACATCCCCTCTTTTGGAATCCCCGGTGGAAAAGACAAAGAGGAAGACCAAGGAATTCTTGGAGAAGCAGAGATGAAGATGATGGGGAAAACATGGAATGATCTTAAAAGAATTGCAAAAAACAGAACGACTTGGAAAGTGTTTGTTGAAGACCTATGCTCCACTGGGAGCTAAAAGGTAGAAGAAGTATATAATTACATGTTCCAAGAACACAGCTAGTTGTGCTTGCAGTTTCAAGAAGAACATGAGTTATATCTACGCAACGGTCAATTAAACTGAACAAGGATTTTTTTTCCCTTACAAAAAAAAGAAAGGGGGGGGGGAGTGTTCAAATCAGGCTAGTATTTTATCTCAAAACCTACAAGACAGAACGGCCAGAGTACAAGTACATGGACAACTAAGTAAGAAAGCCAGACTCGAACAAAGTGTCCCACAAGGTGGAGTCTATCCCCAAAGCTCTTTTTAATTTTCATAAATGATATCGTAAAGGACATTCCACACAGAATACACTCAGCAATGTACACAGACAACCTGGCGATATGGGCACGTGAAGAATCTATGTCAGTGGCTAGCTCCAGAATGCAAGATGCCCTAGGAAAACTTGAAAAATGGATGAACACCTAGTTACTACCAACTAACGAAAAAAAAAAGTACATACACAATTTTCAGCCTATCAAGAAACACACTCTCTGCAAAATTAAAGATAAAAGACCACACACTTCCTATTGACGAAAACCCAACATATCTTGGCGTCACCTTGGATCTCAGAATGACATGGATAAATCAGATAGACAAAGTAAACAAATGAGCCAGAAAACGAACAGATATGAAGAAATTGGCAGGAACGGACTGGGGAGCAGACAATATCTTGAGACGACTATACGTAGGAAGAGTCAGACCAGTCCTAGAGTATGGAGTCACAGCCTGGGCTACAGCTTCTAGATCACAGCTTATCAAAATTAACAGAACACAAAACCAGGCTGCCTGTAAAATCACTGGTGCTATGAAATCTACACCTATTGAGACTAGAAACAGCAACAGGTTTACAACCCTTAGAAACAGACGGAAAACTAAAGTAATGCAACAAGCGGAGAAATATAAAAGGCTCCCTAGCCACCCCATGCACCAAAGAATAACTGGTTTCGGAAAAGGAAGACTAAAGAGGAGCAACTTCGCTGCAATCTCCAAAGAACTGGCAACTAGTGACCCAGTACTGGCCGAAACCCATAAGCCCATCCGATATGACTCCTCATGGGAAACACAAAATACCAGAACTTAAGGAAGACATAATAGTAATCATGAAAAAAAGGAACCCAAACAGACACAGAGAGAAAACATAGCTGAAAAACACATAAATGATAACAGCCCACAGGACTCCTGGTCACACATATACACATATGTCTCTGCTACAAATGCCACCAGAAATGGAGGAGGAGGTGTGTTTTTGAGGATGAATAACCAGGAAGGGATCATCAAGTCAATAGCTACTGGGAAATTCTCAAACAACTATAAGCAGAAACTGAAGCCCTCAAAGACGCTACAAACCTGGCTATCCAACACAAAAATAACATGCACAATAAATTGGTGATACTGATCGATGCACTGTCAGTCCTAACAGCTCTAAATCCCCCGAGAACAGTGAGCTAGATGACTTGAGAACAACCCTAGACCAACAGTGCAATAACTTCCAGAGTGGTCATCCAGTGGATACCATCACGCTGTAATACACACGGAAACGAGCGCGCAGACAAATTAGCTAAAGAGGGAGTGAGATTACCACAAGAGAACCATCTGGTCAGAAACGATGAAGCCAAATCCATCATCATCGGCTAGTATCATGAAAAATGGGAACAAGAACACCCAAAGTATAACGAGAGGGATGGAAACTTCTAACTATCAAGAAGGGATCAAGTCATCGTACTTCGCCTACGCACTGGCCACAACAAAATGAGAAACCAGATGTTCACCAAACTCAAAATATGAACTACCAGCCAATGCCACTGTACACTGGATAACATGACAACAAAACATATTCTACGGGATTGCCCCCAGTACACAGACCTGAGAAGGACAATGTGGCACACACCCACCTCCCTGGAAGAGAAACTATACGAGGCAATGGAATCACTTAAACAGATAGCTGCCCTCATAAGAGAGTCCAGAATCCTAGTCTGAATGAGCCATGATCGCAGAAGAAGAAGGTTAGTATTTCCATTTTAAAAAATATTTTAAGTATAATCCCTCTTCTTAGGTCTGCTGAGGAGAGGAGTGATTGTTAACCGCGGATCAGATATAAAGGCAGCATGCCCAGTGCATTGGCTACGTTAAGAATAGGTTAGGATCTTTATTCCAACTGCTAAAGCAAAACAAAAACACTCAACCTTCCGGAAATTGGACATGACTTTCACGTTATTGGAAAGCAACTTTTTCCTGATTTAAATTTTTTTAAATTTTTGAATGAGATAGACTTCTTCTTCAGTAACTGAATCCCCAAAATGAATACACAAAAACCGGTGGCAAGAAATAACGTTGTATTCAATCTATATGTCAATCTATAAGCAAAAACGTTGGACTGAAAATTCGTAACTGCTATATAACTCTCCCGTGTGTTACCGGGGTCTCATTATGCAGGAAGTAAAGAATAGTGACACTGTGACCTTCCAGACATGTCGTAAGAGGCGACTAAGGAGGTTGATCGATGGCTTGACAAGCTGTCATTGTAAAAAAAACATTGTTATGGAAACAGAACCATAGATTTTAGTAAGCAGTGATCTCTGCAATATGTGCCATTTTGGCATGCAAGGTTTCTGTTTTTGAGATTGTGGTTCTGCCCTATGTGCCGTCTTCGGCTCGAAAGGACAATAGATAGATATAAATTGAATGCAAATAAATGACAAATTAAAGCTGATCATAACCGAATGAAAAATGCCTGCTGAAAAATACTTGACTTTCAATTTATCGATTGAGACACCAAATTAAGGAAATTGGTTGGGATAGCAAGGAACAGAGGAGTTTGCGGCTAGACAAAATGGAGTTCAATGATTAAATTTGTTGGCATTTCATATAAGAAAAGATAGATGAGACTGGGAATTGATTTTTGTGCAAATCGTCAAATAATAAAATTAATCTTCACATCTGCTAACGACTTAATTACTTTTTTTTATGTAAAAAAAACTGACAGACAATCACAAATAACTTGTACTAAGTGTTTGTCGTGAAACTGTTGATAGCGCCAATCATCCTCATTACTGATACAATCTTCACGAGTAAAGTAAAAACTCTAACCAAAACATTTTGTGTCAATTGCAATGGGAATGTGACCTTTATTCTCCAGTCATATATCACACCACCCCCCCCCCTCCGCCCCACAACTGGGTGTAAATGTCGTAACGAGGGTATTATATTCAGGGCTTTCCTTGTTTGATTCGCAAATAAAAAACCACAATAAATTTTTTTAATGTCCACAGAGTGTTTCAAATATATTATTATTTTCACACCAGTTTATATTTTATTACACGTGAATTTCATCATAATAATTACACATTTCATTTACTTGTTTCTACCTACCTAAGCTATATCTGTCCTCGGCGTTGATAAGGAGAAGAAGGGGTGAAGATGGAAAGAGGTTTCTAACAACATTTACTCTAATAGCAGGCCAATATAATTATGTCAGAAAATTATATCTTTGGATTCTTGTCAACAAATGTGTAATGAAAGCAACAGCAAGTCCCGCTCAAGATAGATTTGAATATACCCACATCCTTCATAGTTGTCTGTCGCTGATACTTTAGCTCATTTGTTACTATCCGTGAAGTAAAAATACACACGTTTCTTCTATTATTATTATTATTACACATGCAAAGAGATTTAAAAAGCTGTATCTCAAAATATTTTAAAAAAAAACTTTTTTGGTTACAAAATTAAATTTATTACATCCCTCGAAACTCTGCTTTATCAATCTTTGAAGTTAACGAGCTTTCAACAACTAAAATACTCTTCATAAATAAATATTTGCTTTAACTAACAATTCTACATTTTGTGTCTGGTGTCGCAGATAGAAACCACTTCCATAAAATACCAATTTAATAATGAGAGGAATGTACTAGTCTCAGGATGTCTTCAACTATAAACGCTGTAAAATGTCCAAGATTATAACTAAAATACTACTCTGAGATGAAAACCATCAACTGTGTCTTGTATATACACCACTCAGAAGTTACCAACTCCTAACACTGAAGTATAAGACAACAATACAACAAACACACACACACACACACACATAAACTGCAACTGGCTCAAAGAACTCCTTCATATATGGTTGCATTTATTTTCCGATATATATATATAAATATAAATATGGTAACAACAATTTTCAAACAGAAAGAAAGGTTACAATAACACCATGGTTTGCTAACAATGCCACTAGAGGACGTCTTAGAAATGATGAGAGGCAGAACCACTTTCAATGTTGTACCAGTGGGGTGGATTATCTAATATACTAAGGCTTAAAGTCTATCAGTAAACAATTATGGAGACTTTTGTAGATGCACGAAAGCTGAAATATTGGGGGTAGTGATTTGAGCTTGGTTAATACTCACTGTTAAATGAGGAGTTAGTTTTTCTACAGCGCAATGCTAAAGATTTGAAAGAAAGATAAGTTTTTGGTGAATATATGTTGAAGAATTAGTAGAAAGATATATTTTAGGGTTAATAATTAGTGTTGAGATATGTTTTTTTAATGGGATTGGAGAGCTGAGGGGTACATTCAAGAATTAGTGGAGATGATTAGTGGTACATTTATGTTGAAGAATTATATTAGCTTGATGATCAATATATGTTAAGGAATTAGCTTAAAATTGTTCATGGTGAATATATGATGAAATAATAATGGAGAGAACATTTTATGAATATATTTTGAAGAATTAGTAGAGAGTTTTATGGAGAATATATGTAAAGAATTAATTGAGAGATAGTAAGCAGTAAGATGAAAATTTATTCAAGATATAGTGGACTGAAAGTTTTAGGGTGAATATAAGTTCAGCAAATAGTAGATTGATAACATAAGGTGAATCTCGTATGTTCCAGAATAAGTGGAAAGTTTTAGTGTTAATATAGGCTGAGGGACTACTTGACTTGATTGTGGTACTGACAGATATTCAAAAATATATAAAGAGATGGATTCCATCATCCTCATCTATTCACTTGCTCATTTAGCCAACATTTTCTATGTTAATCTGTGTCTTGGTCGAACTTCCATGTGTCTCCAATGTCCTTCAATAATTTAATTCCTCTTTCACTGTGTATTATTGTGGTGTTCTTCTCCCCACTCCCACCCACACCGATTTTTCGTGTTCCAACTAGTGCTATAATTTTCTCCTTAAAACTGTAACTGTTGGCTTTAGCGAAAATATATCTTCAGGATTTAGCAAAAAGATAGATTTGTGGTGAAATAATGTTCAAGAAATAGTAGTGAATTAGTTTTCTGCAAAGATAATGTAAAAGAATTAGTGGAAATTTTGTTATCTGCTGAGATAATGTAAAAGAATTAGTGGACATTTTTATATCTGCTGAGATAATGTTAAAGAAATAGTGGAAAGTTTGTTTTCTGCTGAGATAATGTAAAAGAAATAGTGGACATTTTGTTATCTGCTGAGATAATGTAAAAGAATTAGTGGAAATTTTGTTATCTGCTGAGATAATGTTAAAGAAATAGTGGACAGTGTTTTCTGCTGAGATAATGTAAAAGAAATAGTGGACAGTTTGTTTTCTGCTGAGATAATGTGAAAGAAACAGTGGACAGTTTGTTTTCTGCTGAGATAATGTTAAAGAAACAGTGGACAGTTTGTTTTCTGCTGAGATAATGTTAAAGAAATAGTGGATATTTTGATATCTGCTGAGATAATGTTAAAGAAATAGTGGACATTTTGATATCTGCTGAGATAATGTTAAAGAAATAGTGGACAAATTTTTCTGCTGAGATAATGTTAAAGAAATAGTGGACAGTTTGTTTTCTGCTGAGATAATGTTAAAGAAATGATGGACAGTTTGTTTTCTGCTGAGATAATGTTAAAGAAATGATGGACAGTTTGTTTTCTGCTGAGATAATGTTAAAGAAATAGTGGAAAGTTTGTTTTCTGCTGAGATAATGTTAAAGAAACAGTGGACAGTTTGTTTTCTGCTGAGATAATGTTAAAGAAATAGTGGAAAGTTTGTTTACTGCTGAGATAATGTTAAAGAAATGTTGGTGAATTTCTGCAAAGATAATGTTTAGGAAGTAGTAGATATCTATAGATACAAAGATCAAGAAGCAGTGGAGATGTACCTTTCTGTTCAGTAAATGTAATGTTCAAGAAAAGCAAAAATGTTGCTTTGTGTTGTTAAACTTTCAAGAATTAGTGGAGAGTTAGCAGCATGCAACTCATATGCTTAAAACAAAGCGAAGAGTAAAATGCAAGCAAAAGCTCAAAAGACTTATCTGTTCACTATTGAATTTCACATCAGGACTTCACATGCATTTAGAACAAGATGAAAAGATAGAATGTTCTAGTTTAACTGTATCTCACTTCAACATTTGCCTGTTTTTTTTTAACACATTTAACTTTGAGGCTCAAGAAAACACTTAGCACTGCCCTCAAAATATATGAGAAAATTGATTCAACAGGATTTCATTTAAATGTTTAATTTGTTTCTTCTTTATATTTCTATCTATTGCCCTTTTGAGCCGCAGCAGGCCCATATGGCGTATACCAAAATACTCCTCCTATCTGAATTTTTGTTCTAGCAGTTTTCAATTCTTTTAAAGATATTTTATCAAATCTCACCATTTGTCTCTGTTCTGTGCAAGCAGCTCTATCTCATTGAGGGAGCCGAATCCTGCTGCTCTTGCCTCTCTCATCAATGTTCTTCTCAGTGTCTCTCTGGGTCTTCCTCTTACCTGTTGTTTCCCACATGAGGGCTTGCTTTGCTATTCGATTATTATCTCTTCTCATCACATGTCCAACGTATGACCATAGTCTTTTCTTTATTACAGAAGATATTAGTGGTTGATTGGCAGTTTCTCTAATTTCCTCGTTTGTTTTGAATTCGTTCCATTCTATACCAAGTATTTTCCTTAGACATTTATTTTTGAATGCGTTCAACTTTGTTTCTATATCTCTTGTTGTTTTCCAGCTTTCACACGCATACGTAAGAGTTGATAGTACATTTGATTTGAATAGTCTAAGTTTTGTGTTTGTGCTGATGAGTTTTGATTTCCACAACTTTTCAAGGCATCTGAACGACATTGCTGCTTTAGCCATTCTGATTCTAATTTCTTTGCTTGTATCCCCTTCTCGATCAATGTGACTTCCAAGACAGGTAAAGTAATCGATCTCTTCTACTGGTTTGTTTTACCGGTTCCCATTCTAATAAACTTCTTGCAGCTATGTCTGTCATCATTATGCCTACTCCTTCACGGTGTTTTCCATCTTGCCTTCCAGAAAAACTAGAAAAAATTACTATTTTATTACCAACAGATTTCCTACCTGTTCCAAGCCAGCGCATTTCACTTAATCCTAAAATATCTAGATCGTATCTATCCATCTCGCTCGCGATTTGTGCATGTTTCGTCGGCGCGGCCATTGTACGTACATTCCAGAATCCTATTTTTGTTGTTGTTTTAGGGCCGAAAAAAACTATCACTACTATCTACTGCTAATTTACACATTCTGTATCAGGTCTATGTTTCATTAACATCGTTTTTACGATAGCGGCTTGTTAAACCTCTGATCAACGGTTCTATACCAACAGTTCTTTATATTTACATTCATTAAAACAATTTTTTCCATATTATTCTCTTGACTTGCCTTTTTTTTTTTTTTAAAGAGTGTAGTAAATATCAGTTTACTGTTATTATTTATCTAAAGTGTCTTAATATTTATTATCTTTGTTTTATTACTTTCTATAACTGTGCTAATTCTTACACACTGTATAGTTAGAGAGGGAAGAAAACATAAAAAGGTATTCTATCAAGCTCATGAAAGAGCAAAGTTGGTAGGAAATACACCTACATTAGGCTAAGAAGAAAAGCATGATGTGGCACAGTATAAACGAAAATGTAAATCAACAAGCAAAATTGATAGAGATATATGATGCACTGTTCCCAAGTTCCTGACAGGTTAAAATTGACTATTAACATAAGTAAATTGTGCCTGCATCACCCCAAGACCTTGGCAATCATGTGTTATAGTTTCCCACACTCATTTCTATAAGTTAAAAAAAAGGGGAATCAACACAGAAGACAACCTGGTATGTAAAAATGTCATTCTGAAGTCGGACATGTTGAGCCAAGAGGTGCAAAAATCACAGCTTTGCTGTTAACCACAACACAATACATCTAAGCCCATTTAATGTTCTTATAAGGACGAATGACAATGAGATCATTTACTCTTTTAGTCTTTGGGTTACACCAAATAAAGAAAGAAAGAAACAAAAAAAGAAAGAAACAAAGAAACAAAGAAAATCCAAACATTTATCCTATGCAGATATTACTCATGTGTAATCACAATCATAGTTTTGATCAGCATTGCATTATTCCAAACCCTATTAAATATCATGATTCAGATGTTATAACTTTTTATTTTACTATTCATCATCATCATGTACCTTTCCGGTTGGTGATCATGTCCTTCCACAATCTTCTATCCACAGTGCATCATATGAGTTCTGTTGTTGACTGTTTTCCATGCCATGACACCAAGCTATCCAGTATTTTCTCTCTTTGTCGTCCGCGACCTCTCTTTCCTTTTATTTTGCCAGTTGTAACCAAGTATTCCAACTTTCCTCTTCTCATGATATGCCCGAAAAATGTTGATTGCTTCTTTCTGATGTTTTTTAAGAGCTCCCTTTTTGTGTTGGCCTCTTTCAGAACTTTCTCATTGGTCTTTTTAGCTGTCCAGAGAACTTTCAACATTCTTCTGAGAAATCCCATCTCTGTGGCTTCTAATCATCTTTTCATTTGTTTGTCTATTGTCCATGATTCGCTTCCATAGGTCAGAATTGGTTCTATATAGCATCGATGAACTCTTTTTCATTTCTATTGACATATATTTGTTGCATAAGATATTTTTCATTTTCTGAAATGCTATTTTGGCCTGAGCTATTCTGCTTTTTATTTCTGCATCTTCCATCTGATGTTATCACTGTGCCCAAGTAATTCAAACGTTGCACTTGTTTCAGATTTGTCTTGTTCATTTCTATGCTGCATGATGGTGATGATTGTTTCTCCGATATAACCATTACTTCTGTTTTCTTACTATTCAGACTGAGACCTTTCTTGTTGCTTTCTTTCACTATTATATCTATCATTTCTTGTAGCTCATTCTCTGTCTCTGCTATTAAGACTGTGTCATCTGCATATCATAAATTATTTATGTTGTGACCGTTGACTTCAGTTCCTTTTTTCTCTACTATTGATCTCATAATATGTTCACTGTAAAGTGAAAATAAATCCGGCTACAGAACACAGCCTTGTCTGACTCCTTGTTTTATAAATTGAAATTGTCCTGTTTGGTTGTTAATTCGTATAGCTGCTGTTTGTTGTCAGTACATGTTTTTTATGATTCGCAGATCCTTGCTATCAATGTTTAATTTCTCCAGCATATTTGTTATTTCCACATGCCTTACTTTGTCAAATGCTTTCATGTAGTCTATAAAGCACATATATAGATCTTTCTTTACCTCTATAGATCTTTCTATCAATGTTCTTAAGATGTATATTGTTTTATTATTGCCCTTTCCTTCCACAAATCCACATTGTTCCTCACTTATTTCTGGTTTTATTTTGTTCCTTACACGTCTCATGATTATTCTTAGTAATATTTTAGTCATATGGCTCATGAGACTAATAGTGCGATGGTCTTAACAATCAGTGGTGCCTGACTTCTTCGGTATGGCTACAAAGATAGATTTTAGTAGATCTTCAGGTATGTGTCCAGTGTTATATATGTCATTGAGTAGTTTTTATTTATTCTATTTTATTTAGTTATTTTATTTTACTATTACTATTTTAAATACAAGCATTTGTCAAAGAGAAACATATTCTTATCATTAATGAAAAGGTCAACTGGATTGTAAGAAAGTCCTCACTAAGATAAAACTTAAATGACATTTTCTGCAATGGTATTAGATTGTGATCATTGTAAAAATAAAAACTTCCAAAAGAGACTACTTTAAAAGCAACAGCAACGACTGGAACTTCTTATATATCTGCAGTTTTGCATGTTAGCCAGTGAACCTTTGAACGAGCTTTACCTTGCATATGGTTAGAGACGAGTAAACAAGTATGAGACTGATTTGTAGATAGAACTCAGGTAGGATGTTAGGCACATAAAGCAATGCTACAGAAGCTTATTAGTATAATAATATAAAAAGGATTAGATGCACTAGTTTCCATAGAAAATCTTACTGCACACACAGAGTTAAACACAAATATACCAACTAGATGGAAACAAAGCCATAATACACTGTGAACAAAGATTAAATGCCGTTGTTGTATATAAATTTCAGCTATTTTTGTCTGGCCCACACATTGACTGTAATCTTTTATATTTTAAACTGCACCTTACTTTTATAGCTCTTTTTAGGAAATTATATAATTACCAAATGTTCTACAGATCATTTTGTTACATTGTTTCTTTTAAGATGACATATACTTGAGATGTTTATTCTACTTACATATTTATGTATAAGTAGAATACACATATATATTATATAGTTTTCTAACAACATTTCAGGTAGTATGAGATGAAGAAGCAACTTAGAAATAAAGAAAAGAATGTTCCAAATAAAAAGACCATTCCATTAAATTTAAATTATTCAGCAAGAAGGTATTATCAGTCTAAGTGGAATACAAGTCCTGAGTAGTAAACTAAAACTAGGAAGTCAAATTTTGGTCAATTATAGAAAAACCAATTAACAAACAAGAGAATAGCTCCAGCTGACAGAGATGTTTCGTTTCAAAGAAGAACATTTACTCCATCGACTTCCTGTTTCCTCAATCCCATGGCTTTCAAAAAAAAAAAAAGCTTAAATAAAGATCGTTGGTAAGGGCAGTCCAGGATTAATGGAATTATATAATACAAAATAACAAAGAAAAGGCTGCCACACACTGATATATTATGGGTGAAACAGCACACTGTAACAAGTCTCAAGAGTCATATAGAAAACAGCAAACACAGAAAGAAACGCACAAAAAACTACCCACAAAAAGACAAAGACCAAAGAACTGATTAATAGTAAATATGTTCCAAAAGAAAAAACTATAGAGCCCTGAATGTGGTTATGAACGATATATGACTGCTTGCACCAGCATCAACAAACAACAAATGATCAAAAACCTATTTCACCTCCCATGGTGGCTCTGAAAAATTACTAACATGTCTGACCAAGTAAGTATTGAGAAAGAAAAAAAAAAGTAAAGTACCCCCATCACGCCAAGTGGCGTGTAGGGAATATGGTGTTAGTGGCCATAAATTTTACAATCCTTCGGCACATGATTTTTGGGGTAATGTGGTCGGTATAATGCCCATGCCGCTTTACTTTCCCAGAAAAAAAACTGGTACCCATTAATGGTTGTGTGAACCGCAAGCCATCAGCTGGGATCGAAACCTACCTCTTACTGAGAAAGAAGGCAACCCAATAATTGAAAATGTCATAATGAAGCCAGACTCATTGAGATGAAAGGTTCAAATATCACAACTCACTGTAAACCACAACAAAATTTTACTAACTGTACACACATGAAGGTCTTTAAGGACATAGAAAAGAAGCCTTGTTGAGCAAACTCAAACAACAATCCTGTAAAAGACATTTAATTCCAGAAGGTATGCAGAATGGCTGAAACAAGAGTAGTACAGATGTAATGGTTTCATTCATAATTACTGTTATAGAGTGTCTTCAGGCACTATAAATATTGTTTCTTCATCCATAATCAATTTTTCTCCCTCCCAAATCTCACACCCCATCAAGCTAACAATAATAGTAAAGTCAGTGATCATAAAACAAAAGTACTTATCAGGCATGCACTTATCAGAATGGGATGCTAAAGAATGATCAATGCTTAGAAAATGTAAATAAAATAATAGATGAAACTTTGAAGAAAGGAAACTGATATATTTTTTTCTTTTTCCTTTAAAAAGAGAAATGCAGAATTAATAATAAAGTGTGATCTGCTGAACAGGTTAAAAAAAAATTAACAGAGTCTGAAATAATTATGGCAGTAAAGAGAGCTGAAATTTAATACAATATTTACTGAACAGAAATAAAAATCAACAGCACATCACTTAGATAGTAAAAAATATGTCAAATTTATAACCCAACACAAAAGTTGCTAACTGTACACTTTATAGCTACAATCTAAAATAAATAAAACAATACATAATATATTTGTGTGCTTTTATGTGTTATTTGGTGTGAATTTAGAATAACATAGCTAATTGATTAATTGCAAAAAGTGAAAGGGATAGTTATTTGTAAAAAAAAATCTATGATTTCAATAACAGATTAATCTTTGTTAGTGGGCAAGTATGTCTCAGCATGATGGGAGAATATGGTATAATTAAATTATGAATATATATATATATATATATATATATATATATATATATATATATATATATATATATATATATATATATATATATATATATGAATATGTATATATTCATATATATAAGAAGTGTGAAGAAAAGACTGGTCCACAAATTTAATTAGACATGTCGATTTATACATTTACAGATGCAAGAATGCATGTTTACACCAAAATTGTAATCACAATCAACATAATAACCAGCCATTATAAAAAAAAAAAGTTATTTACATTTTATCCAATGAAAATTAATTTGTGACCGATATGTAAAAATAATTATTATATTTAAATGACATAAAGGACAAGCACTATTATGGCACACTTTGTACAGTTTGCAAAACACATTGTCTTCTAGCACTTGAAATTCATAATTTGGACGGAAGTCGATCAAAGAAAGAGCTTTATTGTGATAATTTCATGAAAAATTGTACAGATAAATACAGAGAAAAAAGACATATCACATTTCAAATAATAATTTGATTTTTTTTTTAAAACTTTATTTCCCTTTGTTCATTACTTGCAATGCAATGTTCTAAAATGTCTACTTCGAAACTACGGCCACAAGTACCTCTAAGTCAACCAAGCATCATGTATTTTACAAAGAATTATTTTTAAATTGTTTATGGGTACAATTTTATAACAATTTGTTTGCTTTTATATCTCAACAAAATAATATATTGTATACACCTTCAAAAATAAAACAAAAATATAACAGTCTATTAAGAGGAAGCAAAAACAATAAAATAAAACGTTACTTGGGTGTCATCGTTTTTGAGCTATAAATAACGACATTGACCATAAATGTATTATTTCAACAATGAAAACATTTACTGCTTAAGTCTAAAAGAAAGTACTACTTCACAAGCTTTGAGATTAACATATAATACTTCAGCAACATATCATTATTAACATATGTAGCTGCAACCCAAAAGAAACTTCATTAACTGCTTTGGCGGATTGTCATTTCTTATTTGATGTTCCAGAAGCTATTTAAAAAATGACTGTTTCAATAGCACACAAGATTATTTTTTACTATTCTAGAAACTAGAAAAAAAAATGACTGTTTCAATAGCTTACAAGATTATCATTTACTGCTACAGAAACTATATTTTTAAAATGACTGTTTCAATAGTTTACAAGATTATTATTTACTGCTACAGAAACTAGGGAAAAAAATTAATGTTTCAACAGCTTACAAGAATTTTTTTTACTATTCCAGAAACTAGAAAAAAAAATTACTGTTTCAATAGCTTACAAGATTATCGTTTACTGCTCCAGCTGCCATTGAAAACAAACTACCATTTCTGCAACCTAGGTGATTATCACTTACTTTCCAGCAGTATGAAAGATATTTGACTGATCCAGCAGTCAATTCAAAATTGTTTGCTACTGTCAACAGTTTGGCAAAGAATATATTCTCATTCTACTAATTGCATATAATGACTAAATAGATTTTCACTATCTTCTCTTATGAACACAAAATATAACATGAACATTTTAAAAATTCTGGCAAATGATATTTTAAGTACATCCAAAGTGAAATAATAAAATATAACTGAACACTAAAAAAAAAGGGATAATGTGAGGGTGTTAGGATAAAAGAAGTGATTAACAAAACCAAACTCAAACATCATGAACACCATGCATCCCATAACACATGCAAAATAACTCATCTGATTAAGAACAACATCAATGGTTGCAGGCCTAGAAGAACAAGGCTATGAGAATGTCAAAATGGCTATCCTTACTGAACAAGTGCATCAGCAAATTAGAAATGTATATTTTCCATAGTGATAAATACTGTTGAGATCAAGGTTAGTGAAACCCATTTTGACATACTCATTACAATACACGGAGAGAAATGTGCAATAACAACATATATTCTCCATTGTGCAGATTCTGGGGCTCAAGGAACATAACCACCATATTTTATAAAGAGGCATAATACAAGAGACAGATATGAAGAATGATCAGGATCTGAAGCTAACAACTTCATTATTGTAGAACAAAGTAATCCACAAGCTGTCACCTTTAAGAGCACATAGTTCTCTAATTTAAGATTTCTATAAGACAGTGACCTAATGCATCAGAAGGGACAAGAAAAAAATGGGAAAATTTATGGTTAAGTGTACAATGCATTTCTCTGTGATGTGCAGTTTATTTCACCACAATATGTAAACCACCCAAAAATTCTATTCAACAAAAACATTATATACTCTCATAAAAACTTAGTGGTCCCTCCAAATAGTTTCACAGAAACTAAAACCATTTTATTTACAATAATACAGGAATAATAATAAAGAAAACTAGGCCCAGAAACACAGGTATGAGGAGAAGCTTTAACTTCTTAAAGTGTACAGCCATAGATTGTTACCATTAATTTCTTCTATGAATCCTTAGTATCATGTCCTTCTTGACACAATGTGATGGGGAAGGACTGTGAGACTAATATTTTGGCAGTCTGAGTTTTATATTCCTGCTTCAACTTTGTCCGCAATTTCTCAATAGCTTCTAAATGCTGATGATCTACATTCTTCATTGCACTCAGACTATTTGCCTCTGCTGATAGATTATGATGGTGGACATTGACAGCTGACTCTAGTGAGTTGAAATTGGAATCCTCAAAAGACGGTTGGGGTAAGAATTCTGAGGAAGTTGCCTTGGCTGAATTATGCTTTGGCACTAATGTCCTAGACTGATAGAATTTCCCCTCTTTAAGTTCCTGGAGAAGTTGTGCCTTCTCCTCAATTAAAATAGTTTCCCTCTCTCTCAAATGGAACTCAATCTCAGAAAGCTGCTCTTCCATAAGCCTTTTTTGCTTCATCAGCTGCATTTCGGTCTCATCCTTGAAAAGGCAAAGCTGCTCTAAATGCCTTCTTTCAGCCTCACAATGCTGCAGCTCAACCTGCCTTAGAGTAAGCATCTTGTACAAGTGATCTAGTTCTTCTATTCTAGCAACCAAATCTTCTTGTACCTGCCTCAGACTCTCTTTCTTTAGAGGTCCTGGCAAACTTTCTGAAATTGTTGATTCCTTACCAGAATCCATATCATTGAGTAATTGTATGAGATCACACCTCTGTTTATGAATGGCTGTGAGCTGAATACTGAAGGAATGCTCCCATTTTTCAGCTTCCTGGTTATTCTGTAAAGTATTTTTATTGAAGACAATAATTTTGGCTGCTTGCTCTCTGACTTGCTTCCTTAGCATTATATTTTCATCCTCTAACATCTGATTCTGCTTCAGACATATGTCCAATTTTTCCTTCAACATTTCTGTGCCATCATCTGTTTCAGACAGTGGATGTCCAGTATCATTTACACCTGTTTCGTTAGTGATCTCTTTGTCTGATATTTGTCCAAGTACAGTTTTATTTTTCAACATTGTTCCTTTACTCAAAGCTTCATGAAGAAGAACATTTTCCTTTGAGTAGATTTCTTTAGTTTCCTGAATGTCCTTCTGTAACCTACTTATCTCCTCTGCCAGTTCTTTGTCCTCCAGTTCTGGAGTTTCACTGCATGACCTAATATTATGTAAATCATTGAATGATGATGATGCACTTAATTTGATGTTGTTGCTAAAGGATGCAGCTGACTCATAATCTTTTGCTTCACCAACATCAGAGAAAGGTGGATCTACTATCTGCAAACAGCTAAGATCAAACACTTCACATGCACTTTCTTCTCTATTTTGCTCTGAATATTTGTCATGACCGTGTTTGACTAAAGATCCATCCAAGTTGCCTTTTTCTTCAATTACACTTGACTTCATATCTGAAACAGACTCCTGCTTTGTGCAATCTCCATTCCCCTCAGTCAGAAGAAGACTCGCTTTCTGTTTGGGAGAAACCTGCGAAGTAGTAACCATGACATCCTTCATTTCTAAAAGTTTTTTTCTGATTTGGAGTTGGTTTTGCAGGACATCCTGTCTTTCTGTGTCTGGCGCTATTAATGTGTTTTCAATGATAAACTTGTCCATATATGATTTCAAATTTTTGTTTTCCAGCACAAGCATTGCAACCTGTCTATCTTTCTCTATCAACATCATGTGTAAAGTGTGAGCACACACATCACTGTTGTGTAAGACATGTTCTTCTTCATTATGTGGTATATCAAGTTCATCAACAGACTCCACAGTATCAGAACCACTGTCACTTTGATATGCTAAACTGTTACAATAAAGACCATCCTCTGTGTAAAATCCACCATCTTTAAACCCACTTGAGGAATAGCCACTCTGCAGTAGAATTGTTTTATTGTGAACATTATTTAAATTCAGGGTTTCGTCATCTAGTTTAGCATTCAATTGTGTCTGTAAATCATCATTCATAGCCTCATACTGTTGCATTTCCATTCTTATATTGCTGTTACAATGTATTTGATTTAAAAGCTTCTCCTCTAACTTGTGTTTATCTGATTCTAAAGAAAGTACTCTCGCTAATAGATCTGCATGAGAAATTTCACCTAAACTTGCTGCACTATCACTGGAATGTATAGAATTAATTTCAGAATTATTTATTGGAGATGACTTACACAAATTGTTATGATCTATAAGGGGATCTGCACCTCCCAATAACATTTTAAACTCACCATCCAACACAACATCAAAACCATCACCTTTATGCTTAACCACCCACTGGTACAATTTGTGGAACTTGTGCCTCACCTCTTGGCAATCTTGGCGTACACACCGTCCATCAAACACTTCCCACACGCTCTGATGCTCAGGCTCCACTTCGAAGTTCCCTGACTCTATAACAGTGCTGGTCAGCTCCCACTCCAAAGGCAAATCCTGACAGGACTGATGGGATATGACTTCAAGTTCCTCCAGAAAGCGTTCCTTTGCAGAACTGGTCTCACTCACCTCGCTTCTACAAGAATCACCTTCATCTATCTCATTTTCTCTGTCAATGGCTGATGAGCTGGTATTCTGAGTGAGAGTTGTAGCTGTTGAGGAAGCTGAAGAAACACTTTCTCTATTAGTACAAATCTGATGTTCATGCTCAACTTGATTATGGAGATCCCTGGATTGAGATTGTTCTGTCTGCCCAGTGAACGCATCACTTGTTTCAGTAAATTCCTGGAAGTGAAAATTATTATGGTGTACTACCAATACTAAATTGGAAACTTGAAAATTAACATTTATTTCAATATAAAATTTTGTTACTTAAAAAATAGGTAAACAATAAAAGAACTGATATTGCTAAACTCCAACTCAGCCATAGCCCACAGATGCTCAGTTTCTCAACAGAAAGGGAAAAGATGTATGCAGGCAGCAGTCATAACCTGTTGGTCATGTGCACTTCTAATGTGTTATTTCAGCCACTCTTCCATACTCGCGTATAGTCTGACTTTCAATTCTATTTTAATCACTGAATCACCACCTCAAAAATGTCGTTCTTTATTAAACAACCAATGAGAAATTTCAAAATTTCACACTGTGAAGCAATATGAAGCTCTCACCTGGCCATCATTGGGAAAGTGGAAATACAGTATGTCAAGAAACACATGCAGACAAAACTTCGAGACAAAGAAAGATCAACCAAGGAAAAGATTAGGAAAGACTGCAAAAGGATCTAATGGTCTTGTGTTCAAAGTGAAAATTGAAAGTATTAGATAATCCTATCAAAGAAAATTACAGTGAAAATATTATGAGATCAATAGTAGACAAAAAAAGGAATTGAAGTCAACTTCACAACATAAACAATTTGCGATATGTGGATGGCATTGTCTTATATATATGTATATGAATATCAGAGACGGAATAAACTACAAGAAATGACAGACATAATAGTAAAAGAAAGCAACATGAAAGATCTCAGTCTGAATAGTAAAAATACAGAAGTAATGGTCATGTCGAAGAAACAGTCATCACCATCATGCAGCATTAAAATATACAGGACAAATCTAAAACAAGTGCAACGTGTCAATACTCACTTGGGCACAATAATAATATCAGATGGAAAATGCACCATAGAAATAAAAAGCAAAATAGCTCAGGCCAAAATTACATTTCAGAAAATGAAAAACTTCTTATGCAACAAGTCAATTCTAACAGAAGTGAGAAAGAGAGTTCATCAGTGCTATATAAACCCAATTCTGACCTATGAAAGCGAATCATGAACAGCAGGCAAGCAAATGAAAAGATGATTTGAAGCAACATAGATGGGATTTCTCAGAAAAATGTTGAAAGTTCCCTGGACAGCTAAAAAGACCAATGAGGGCATTCTCAAACAGGAAAACACAAAAATGGAGCCCCTAAAAATCATCAGAAAGAAACAATCAACATTTTTTGGGCACATCATGAGATGAGGAAAGTTGGTTGATACGATGCACTGTGGATAGATTATGGAGGAACATGATTGCCTATGCCAAGTGGAATGGCACATGATGATGATGAACAAAGAAGGGCTGGAAGAAGAGTATCTTACAGAGATCTCTAAACATTAGAATGCCAGAAAGATTTATAAAGGCTTATGGACATAACAATTAGAATTAATCTTATAGTTAAAACTGACATGAAATATACTTACAAGATTTTCCTTGAGAGGATGATCGGCTTCAATTAGTTTCTCACTTCCTTCTGTAACACATGGCATCAAGTGTTGTTCTTCACTCTCAACTGGTGAGACTGAGCGCTGGTGATGTTGCACTGAATTATAGTCTAAATTTATCTGCCTCAGTTCATTCATGTGTCTATTTTCCATTTCCTTCTTAACTTTAAGCAGTGCTTTGTTAAACTTCCTCTCCCATTCATATCTGACAGCTTTCATTCGCTGTGCAAAATGTTGTTCCATCTCCGTTCTGTATTCTGCTTGCTTTGTTTCATATTCAAGAGTCAATTTTAATTGTTGCTGCCGCATCTTTGTTACATACTCTTCTTCCAGCTCTTCTTTGATATGATTCAAATGTTTCTCAAACCTGTCATCAGTTGTTTCTAGCTTATAGTCAGATGCAGATTGCATATCTCTTGCATTACAATTTGAATTCAAATCTTTAGATAGATCTCTTCTTTGTAAATCACTTACATGGGATTCTTCATCTCTGTTGGATTGATCTGGAATCCTAAAATCAAAATGTGCTTGAGTTGGTAAGCGTGAGGGAGACATGCCAACTGACAGTTCATGCTGCCAGATCATTACATTGCTTGACTCCTCAGAAGACTCAACCAAGAACCCATCAGGTGACTCTGGTTCAAAACCTTCCCGGATTATCAATTCATGAATAGGGTGATCACTGTCCTGGCCAGTACCAGCCACAGTAATTTCGGGCTGAAATTCATCACATTGTTCTTCAACAAAGTCTGCCTTTTGTGTAGATGAACTGTATTTCGATAGCTTTGGATGTGACATTTTGCGCTGTTGTGAAAATATTACTGTAGGCTCAGCAACAAAGCCCTCAATAATAGGCCTATCATTATCAACTGGTGAAAAACAGTCACTAAAGTTGCCATCTTCTGAGTGAAGATTGTCTGAAAAAGAAGCAGCATGTGAATATGGGAGACAAATTGCCTCTTCATCAGGTGCTAATCCTGAAGATCTTTCAGGACTTCTCTGTGAAGACAACCTCTTCTTTAGTGATGTGTTTTCGTGTGACAACACTGAAATATGATTCTGTAGACTTATTATTTCGGCTTTAAGTCTTTCATCTTCACCTCTTAGCTTAGTCTGTTCCTTCTGGTATGATAAATCTTCTTCTATGATTATTTCCAATGATTTTATCCTTTCTTCTAACTGTCTGTTTGTGGACTGAAGGTCAAGAATCTGTGTTTCATAATCTTTACTTATCTCTGCTATGGTTTCTTTGTGTTCTTGAGAACATATTGACAACTGTTCCTGCAGTTGTGATATTTCACAAGTCATTTCTGCAAATTTCTCCTGCTGTTTTTCCGCTGCATTTTTCAAGACCGCCCTCATTTCATCTTCTCTTTCAATTGCTTGATTTCTCATCATGGCAATATCATCTTCCAAAACAACATTTCTGTTCTGAAGATCTCTGCGCAAGGTCTCAAGCTCCTCTATTCTCATTTCTAGAGCTTGTTTTTCCTCAGAATAGCCCCCTGTGGTACACATTAAAGATTTTCGTAATCTCTCAAGCTCATTTGTTGAACTACAAAATTTATCCTCGAGCTCATACAAGCGAGCCTCACAGCTCTTTTCTAAACCCTGCATGACTTTTTCATGGTCAATCTTCATTTCATCCAAGTGCTTTTTTAACCTGCAAATCTCCATCTCACAGATTCGTCTTTTCTCCTCCACTTCAGACAGTTGAATCTCATAGTTTTGCTCAAGATCATTTCTCTCTCGGTTAAACTTCACTGTGTGTTCGTTGATGAATCTCTTTTGTTCAGCAACTGTTCTTTCTAAGGCCACACAATTTTCTTCCAGCTCATTTGTCTGAATTTCATGAAGTCTCTTGAGGCCAGCTATTTCACATTTATGGTTGTTGGTTATCTTTGACAAATGTTCTTTCAATCTACCCAACTCTGAGCTAGTGCTTTGGAGGTGGAGCTCTTGATCAGACAGCTGATGTTCATATACTTCCTTTGCAGTGGCTGATTTGGCTTTGACTTCAGCTAATTCCTTTTCCAATCTTTCACACTGTTTCTCACAGTGCAGCAGCTTCTCTTCCAACTGACCTATCTGGTGCTCATAGATATCTTTCATCTGGTTTTGGTCGTGGCTGACACTTTTAGTCTCCTCTGCTAGTTGAGATTTTAGCCGTTTAATTTCTATTTCCTGGTCACCAAACCTCTGTTGCATTTCTTCCATACAAGAATCAAAATTGGCTTTCAAGATTTCCTTTTCTTCTCTGCTTCTTTCCAATAAAGCATGGGCAGATTCAACTTCTTCCTTGAGAGAAATGCTTAGAAGATCCTTCTGCTCTAGTTCTTGCTTCAGATCATTGATTTCCTTCAAGTACATGTCACTGTCATGTCTTAAATCAAATATTGTTGCTTCTTTTGTTTCTATATCATGGGTTAACGATGTCAGTTTTTCATTCAGATGTTTGCCCTCTACTACAAACTGAGTAATTGTTATCTCCTGATGATCAAGCTCATTTTGAAGCTTTGATATTTTCTGTTCAAGGTCATATTTATTTTCTTGCAACACATCAATCTGTGACTTTAAGGAGGCATTCAGATCTTTTAATTCATCCATGGAAAATCTGCTCTGTGTCAATTCCTGGAATAGATCATTTAATTTCAATGACTGGTCATCAATGTAAATTTTTTGTTCAATGATAGCAGCTTCTTTTACCTGTATATCATCTTGAAGATAGGAAGAAAAGCCTAATAGACTCTTATGGTTTGCCTCAACAGCCATTAGCTGACCTGTAAGCTGATCATTACTACTCTTTTCAATAGCCACTGACTGCACTATCAATGAGATTTCATTCTCTTTCTGGACAAGCAAGCCTTCCATTTCTCTAACCTGTTGCTCAATGGATTCTCTCTGGTCAGCACTCTCATTCAACTGCACAAGTGATTTAGCAGTGAACTCTTCATTCAGTTCTTGAAGTGACTTGTTCAAATCTCTGATCTCTTCAAGCTGATTACTTTTCTCATTTAATGTTTTTGCGACTGTTGACAATTTTTCTGCCTGCTCTTGCAGTTGTAGTTCCTGATGTAAAATAGTGTCACACTTCTCTTGAACTTCCAGCATCAGATTAGATAACAAGACCTCCAACGTCTGACTATTCCTCTCCATGCAACTCAACTCTTGTAGCAACTCTTCTTTTATCACTGTAATATTTTTTATGGACTGCATCAACTCAGCAATAGTTGATTCTTTTTCTGCCACAGTCTTGTGAGTGTTTTCCAAAACTTGCAAATCACTTTCTTTCATCAATTCAAAATTCTTTTCTTTACCTTCAAATTCTATTTTCAATTGCTCTTGTATAGCTCTTGTAGTTTCTAGCTCCTTGGATAATTCCTTATTCCCCTGCTCTAAATTGACTATTTGAATTAGTTGGTTATTTAGTTCACTCTCTTTCTCTGTGATCAATCTCTGCATATGCTCACTCTGTTCTTGATTATTGTGGAGCTTATACTTCATGTCAGAATTCTCTGTTCTGATTTCATGTAAATTAATTTCTAATGTCTGAAGCTGTTTCTGAAATGTTAGCACCTGGATCTGTAAAACATCTTTCTCTTGTGTTATGGGCTGAAATAGTTCTTCTCTTTCATTCAATGTAAATTGTAATACTTCATTTTGAGAAAACAATTCTTTAAGTTGGTGCTCCAACACATTGTAATCTGATTCCTTCTCTGCCATTAAGATTCTAGCAGTTTTCAGCTCTTCATTTGTGCTATTCAAAGTGGTATGCATTGTGTCTAACTTGTGAATGGTCTCATTGAATCTCTGTGATAACTCACTGAGCTCTGACTCTTTTTTCTCCACATATTCTTTCATAGATATCTGCTCTTTAGTTGTGTCCCCAAGAACAGTATTTAAAGAGACAATTTGACTACTGGCTTCAGTGAGTCTTTCAGTCAAGGCACAGATATTTGATTCTTTCTCCACCTCAGAGTTCTTCATAGCTGTCAGCGTCTCATTTGTGCTAATGAAAGTAGCATTTAATGCATCTATTTCACTATTAGTATTATTCAGTTTCTCAGTCAGGGAACATATATCAGAGTCTTTTTCCAGTACAGAATTCTTCACATTGCTCAGCTCCTCACTCGTATTATTTAGAGCAACATTTAATGCTTCTATCTGGCTATTGGCATTACTCAGTTTCTCAGTCAGACTACATATATCAGAGTCTTTTTCCACTATAGTACTTTTCACAGATGTCAACTCCTCATTAGTGCTAATGAGAGTAGCATTCAATGTTTCTACCTGACTAAAGACACCTCGGATTTCTTCAGTCAAAATGCTAATCTTAGATTCATTCTTACTGGCTTCACCAAGTTTCTCTTTCAAAGCTGATATCTCTGCATCTTTGTTCAATACAGAGCTCTTCACTGCTGTCATTTCCTCATTTGTGCTAATAAGGGAAGCATGTAATATTTCTACCTGGCTGTTAACATGGCTTACTTCCTCTGTTAAGGTACAAACCTTCAATTCTTTCTCTACACAACCATCTTTCACAGCCGTCAGTTCTTTGCTTGTGCTGTCAAGGGTAGCATGCACTGTTTCCAACTCATATTCGACACTGCTCAGTTTCTCTGTCAAGGAACTGATCGCAGATTCTTTATCCTCTACATAACGTTTAACAGATCTCAGCTCATCATGTGCATTACTAAGAGAAGTATGTAACGAATCCACATGGCTCGTGGTCTCCTTAAGATTTTCGATTAATTTATCAGTTTCAAAGTCTTTCTCTAGTAAGGTCTTTTTCACACCCAAAAGTTCATCTCTGACATGACAAGCCTCATTTAATTTATTCATGATCTCTAATTTTTCCTCACAAGTATCATTAAGTCTCTTTATTAGCATACAAATCTCTGCTTCCTTCTCCAAAACAAGACCTTTCATTGCTACAAACTCTGTGTTTGTGTTTGTGAGAATACTATTTAACCTATCCACATGACTGTTGGCTTCAAGAAGTCCCGCCTCTAGAATATTGATCTCAGATTCTTTCACGGCCATGTTTTCCCTTGCAGCAGTCAGATCTTCATCTTTGTTTGTAAGAATGGTATGTGATAAATCTAATTTGCTAACAGCTTCACTGAGTCTATCTGTCAAATCACTAATCACTGATTCTTTTTGAATTACAGAATTCTTGATAATCAAATGCTCCTCCTCTGTTTTCTGAAGGGCTATTTGCAGAACATTGATTTCTGTGTCTTTCTGAGCAATATCTCTCTTGACACTTGTGTCTTTCTCTTCAAGTTGCAGCTTTATTCTGTCCAACTCAGCATGAATATCAATTTTGCTTTGCACAGCCTGAGAAAGCTCTTCTTCTCTTTCATTTAGTTTCCCTTGCAATTTCTCCAACTCTGACAAAGTTTCATTTACTTTGCTCATAAGATCATTTACCTCTGATTCCTTTTCTTCAAAACTACTCTTGACATCACTGATTTCTGAATCCTTGTTTGTGAAACTGTTCTTGAAGTAAACAACCTCTGATTCTTTCTCTAAAATCCTCACCTGCAATTCATTTACTTCAGTCACTTTTTCTGATAGTGAACTTTGCAAACTGTGAATTTCTAATTTCAGTTGTGCAAGATGAGACTTTGTTTCAACAAGTTCAGTTTCCCTGGTGGCAAGACTGCTTTTAGAATCATTAAGCTCCAAATCCTTTTCTGCTACAGTATTACTTAAAATCCTAATTTCAGTTTCTCTTTCTTCCACTCTACTCAGCAAGGTAACAACTTCTGATTCTCTTTCATGGAGATCAGTTTTGACATTATTTGATTTTACTTGATTCAATGATAAACTGCTTCTCAAACTGTCCACTTCAGAATCCCTGTCAGCAATGTTCATCACCAATATTTCTTGTTCTATAGTCTTGAATGTGAGATCACTCTCAAACCCACTTGCAGCTGTTTGTGCATGTAAGAGATCTTGTTTCAAATCATTAATTTTTAGCATTCTATCTGAAGCAATATTTTTCTCAAATAAGATTTCTTCATCTTTGCGTGCTATAATCATTTTTAAATTAACAATCTCAGATTCCTTTTCAACAAAGCTGTCTTTTATATTATTGATATCTGATTCCTTCTTAGCATACTCACTTTTTAAGATGCACAGTTCTTGCTCCACTTCTTTCAGATAATTTTTCTGCATTTCAAGTTCTGAATCTTTATCTTCATTAATTTGTTCTAAAGACTGCAAAGTTATTTCAATGCCCTTTAGGCTCTCCCTCAAATCATTAATCTCTAATTCCTTTTCTTTCAGAGTCTTTATTACATTTTCCAATTCTGAATCTTTGCTTGAAAGCTGGCTGGCCAAAAGTTCTAATCTTGATTTTATGTCTGCATTTTCATTTTCAAGCACACTCACTTCATTCTCTTTGCTGCTAAGAGCTGTTTTCAAAGCATTTATTTCTGACTCACCAGATAGGTCTCCCAAAGCAATAATACCCACTTTGTTTTCTTCTACTTCAATGCTCTTCAAATCATCTCCTTTTAACACATTTTCTTTCAATGCATTTATTTCTCTTTCTTCATTAGGAGAAATGTCATTGGAAGCAGTAATTTCACTATTAGCAATGCTGCTTTTAAAAACATGAAAATCTACTTCCCTATCTGCACTACTTCTTTTTAATGAATTTTCAACAAAATTATTGTTTACAGAGTTAACTTCTGAATCTTTGTCAGCAAGATAACTTTTCCAAAATTTAATTTCTGACTGAACACCAGCAAAACTGCTCTTAACACTAATCATCTCTGCTTCTCTGTCTGCTAGACTGGCAACTAAGACATCAATTTCTGACTCCCTGTTTGTAAGATTACTCTTTAATGTCTCAATTTCTGACTCCTTGGCTGTGAGATTACTCTTTAATGTCTCAATTTCTGACTCTTTGCCTGTAAGATTACTCTTTAATGTCTCAATTTCTGACTCCCTGTTTGTAAGATTACTCTTTAATGTCTCAATTTCTGACTCTTTGACTGTGAGATTACTCTTTAATGTCTCAATTTCTGACTCTTTGCCTGTGAGATTACTCTTTAATGTCTCAATTTCTGACTCTTTGACTGTGAGATTACTCTTTAATGTCTCAATTTCTGACTCTTTGTCTGTAAGATTACTCTTTAATGTCTCAATTTCTGACTCTTTGTCTGTAAGATTACTCTTTAATGTCTCAATTTCTGACTCTTTGCCTGTAAGATTACTCTTTAATGTCTCAATTTCTGACTCTTTGCCTGTGAAATTACTCTTTAATGTCTCAATTTCTGACTCTTTGCCTGTAAGATTACTCTTTAATGTCTCAATTTCTGACTCTTTGCATGTAAGATTACTCTTTAACATCTCAATTTCAGACTCCTTGCCTGTGAAATTACTCTCTAATGTCTCAATTTCTGACTCCCTGTTTGTAAGATTACACTTTAATTTCTCAATTTCTGACTCCCTCTTTGTAAGATTTCTCTTTAATGTCTCAATTTCTGATTCCTTGTATGTAAGATTACTCTTTAGTGTCTCAATTTCTGACTCCATGGCTGTGAGAATACTCCTCAGTGCATCAATTCCTGTTTCACTACTGATGAAGCTACTTTTCAATGCATCCATTTCAGACTCTAGCTTAGTAAGATTGCTCTTCAATATCTCACTTTCTGATTCTTTGTTTAAGACACTGCTATTTAGTATCTCAATTTCAGATTCTTTGCTTGCAAAGCTGCTCTTTAATTCATCAATAACTGACTCCCTGTTTGTGAGATTATTCCTCAGCATCTCAATTTCTGACTCTTTATTTGCCAGGCTACTCTTTAATTCATCAATTTCTGAATCCCTGTTTATGAAATTACTCTTCAGTGTCCCAAATTCTGACTCTTTGTTTGCAAGGCTGTTCTTTAATTCATCAATTTCAGAATCCCTGTTTCTGAGATTATTCTTTAGTACCTCAATTTCTGATTCACTGTTTGCAAGGCTACTCTTTAATTCATCAATTTCTGACTTCTTATTTGTGAGACTCTTCAGTGTTTCAATTTCTGACTCCTTGTTTATTAGATTTGTCTCTAATATCTCAATTTCTGACTCTCTATTTGTGAGATTACTTCTCAGTATCTCAATTTCTGTTTCATTCCTGATTAAACTGTTTTTCAATTCAACAATTTCTGTCTCTAAGTCTCTGATATGGTTCTTAAAGGCTTCAACTTCTGATTCCTTGTTGGCGACATTACACTTTAATATCTCATTTTCTGATTCTTTGTTTGTGAGGCTACTTTTTAAAATATTATTTTCTGATTCCCTGTCTGTGAGATTACCATTAAGTGTCTCAGTTTCTAACTCTCTCTTTGTTAATTTGTTATTCAGTACCTCAATTTCTGACTCTCTCTCTGTGATATTAATTTTCAGTGTCTCATTTTCTGTTTCACTGTGGATACAACTGCTTTTCATTGTATCAATTTCTGTCTCTAACTTTGTGACATGGTCTTTCAGTACCTCAATTTTTGAATCCTTGTTTGCAAGACTATTCTTTAAACCATCAATTTCTGATTCTTTGAACGTGAGATGGTTTTTCAGAACATCAATTCCTGATTCTTTACTTGCGAGGTTGCTCATTAGAAGGTCAAGTTCTGCTTCCCTATTTAAGAAGCTACTTTTCATTACACTCATTTCTGATTCCATATTTGTGAGGCTGCTGGTCAGAACACCGTTTTCTATTTCCTTATTTTTCAGACTGCCATTCAGAGTATCAATTTCTAACTCTCTGATTTTAAGATTAATCTTCACTGCATCAATCTGTGACTCCAAGTAATTGTTATTGTTTTTTAGCACATCAATTTCAGACTCATTATCTCTTTGACTATTCCTTAAAGCAAGAATTTCCAAGTCTTTGTTTGAAATAATGTCATTTAGTGCATACATTTCTGATGCCATGGCTGTAAGATTGTGTTTCAGATCATTAACTTCTGATTCGCTGTTTGACAATGTTTTCTGCAGATCATTTCTCTTCTCTTCCAAGTCAGCAAGATCACTTCTCAAAGTTACAATATCTGACTGCTGTTTATTAAAATAGTCTTTCAATAGAGTTATTTCTGATTCTTTTTGTGCAACAATAGTTTTCAAACTATGAACTTCAGCCTCATGATCTGCTAGGCTGTTCTTCGTATTACTTATTTCAGAATCTCTGTTTACAAGAGAGCTCTTCAAACTATTCAGTTCTGACTCCCTGTCAGCTAGACATCCCTTAGCAACAGAAATTTCTGATGCTGTGTTTTCAATACAGTTTTTCAAACCTATGATCTCTGATACCTTTTCTGCATTATCAAGTCTTAGACTATTCATTTCAGACTCCCTCTCAGTAATAATGACCATCAAATCTTTCATCTGTGAATCAACACTCAACCTGAAATTTGCAAGTTCTAGGTCTTTCTCTTCAATGCTGCCATACAAACTGCTTTTCAAAATGTCAATCTCTGATTCTCTGTGGTTTAATTTCTCTTTCATGCTTGCTACCTCAGACTGACTCTCAGATAACCTGATCTCCAGATCAGCAATGATCTTATGCAAAACATCCAAATTGTTTTCCTGTTCAGATTCTTTCAATGATATTACAGTACTCAAGTCAGAGATTTCTTCACGAAGATTGGTTATTGTTACTTCTTTTTCATGGACACAGCTCTTGGCCTCATCCATCTTAAGAGATTTGTTTTCTAAACTGGTTGTCAAGCCACAAAGTTTGTAATCAGCAGCAGATACATTTTGACTATTCTGTCCTGATGATGATTTAAGAGAATTAATTTCTGCTTGAAACATGCTTTTCTGCTCTTCATAATTTCTTGTCACTGATGAACATATTCTCATTTGCTCATCAAGACTCTCTTGTAATGTTTGCACCTGAATTTCTTTTTCTTGAACTATAAACTGCAGCTTCTGCCACTGAGAGATTGTGCTCTCTAATTGGGCTTGTAATTCTTCTTGACTTCCCTCTCTCTCTGACATTTGTTTTTGAAGAGTTTTCATTTCAAGCAATTCCTTCTGCAGATATTGTATCTCTTGCTCATGCATTTCAAAATGTTTAATCTTTTTCATAATGGATTCTATGTGGACTGTGAATTCTGACTGACCCTTGATAAGTTTATCTGCAATGGCTTGGAGAGTTTCCTGGATTTGTCTCATGTTTTCATTCACATTAATCTCTGAGATTTTTGTTTTCAGCTGTTGAGTTTCAATCTGATTGTGAATAGCCAACTGTTGTTGATACTCAAGTCTAACAATTATATCATGAATTTGTGAATATGGTTTGTCAAGTTCTTGAACAATGTCAACAATTTCTGAAATAGGTACATTTTGTGTAGCAGAAGGGAGACTTGTGAATTTTCCTACTACAGTTTCACCATCTCCCTTACTTTCCATTTCATCATTGTTAATGCTGTGTTCCATATTCAAATCATGATGCTCATATTTAAACATATGTTCAAAATGTGGATTCTGTAGATCTTTTTTAAGAAACTGTACTTCTGTTTTCAAGGATTCCACAGTCTTCAGCAGATTTTCTCGGTCTGCAATAACTATTTGCAGCTGAGATTCAATTTCAGTCTTCCTCTCCTGTATTTCTTTTCTCAGCTCAGTTTCAAAATTCAATTTCTGTTTGAGAAGATACATTTCTGCCGATAGAGATTCTTTCTGCTCTACAAGAATTTCCATCTCCTTCTCAGTCCATTCAAAATGAGTTTTGCTTTCTGACATCTGCAACTCATGGACATGTTGACTTGAAATCAATTCATCCTGCAACCTGATAATATCTTCTGTATAAATTTTGCTCTCTATATCTTTTTCATCATTCATATTTTTAAAATCCTCCTGACTTTGTTGATAAACTAAGGTCAGCTTTAGCTCTTGGTCTTTGACCTTCTGTGCTAAATTTGCTCTATCTGCATCCAACATTTCCATCTGCTCTTCAAGTCTTTCAAATTGATATTTCTTCTCAGACATTTCCACACTATGAGCATGTTGAGCTGACAGCAGTTCATCCTGCAGAGTTACTATGTTTTCTGTGTACTGTTTACATTCCCTTTCTTTCTCTGCCACAACATGTTGTAAGACTTCCATATACTGCTGGCATTCCATTTTTAATCTATGCTCCAGGTCATTCACTCTCTCAGCCTGTTTTGACTTCTCCGAATTCATGATAGTCATGTGTTCCTCAATACTTTCAAGTTGATGTTCTCTTTCTGACATCTCTATACTATTGACATGTTGAGCTGATAAAAGTTCATCCTGCAACTTGACAATGTTTTCCGTGTACTGTCTGCCCTCTAGATCTTTCTCTTGGAGTCTGAGCAGAAGCTCATTAACCGTGTGTTCAAGCTTTGACTTCTGCCAAAGTACCTTATCCAACTCGGCTGCCTTTTGTGTTTCACTTTCCTGAAGCTTCTCAGTAAGACTTGCAATAACCTCCTCATTTGACACTAAAGTGTTTTCCACACTCTCGTAACTGTAGCGCAACCCATGCAACATGACCTGCATTTCTGCAATCTCAAACAATTTCACTTTTAAGTATTCATCTTTTTGTAGAAGCTCTTGCTGAAGCTGTGCCACAAGAGAATGGCCACCAACATCATCATCTGAACCTTTTGTGGCAGTCTGAAGTTTGGTAATTTCCGTTTGAAGTTCAGTAATTTTTGTGTTTAGTGCTTCATTTTCAACAGTACTGCATGCATTTAGCCCCAAATCAATTTCATTTTTACTATTTGGAAAATCAATATCATCATCTAAACCTATAGACACATCTTTAAGTTTAGCAATTTCATTCTCAAGTTCTGTAATCTTTGTGTTTAAAGTTTCTTTTTCAGTAGAAAATGATGCACTTAGTTCTGCATAACTATCCTTTTCCCTGAATTGTGATCCTTTCTGTACCTCTTCTTGATAGCTGATATGAAGTTTCTTATATTCACTACTAAGTATTGTAAAATCTTTTTCTACAGAATTGAGAGAGGAGATTTTGTCTTGGAGATCTGAATTCAGCAGTTTTAAATGCTCTATCTGTGAAAGACTCTGTGAGTGCTGAGACAGCAGTGTTTCATATTCATCACTCCAAGTGGAAAGATGTTTGGTTTGACCACTTTTCTCTGCTTCTAGCTCTATAATCCTATTTTTCAACATGCCAATTTCATTGATATCTGACTCATGTTCACGTCTCAGTGCACCTAGCTCAGACTCAAGAACTCTTAGCAGCTCTTGATCACCTGCATTAGAATGTCTTTCCTGTTGTATCTGTTCTCCACTAAAAAGCATTTGTTGAGATACCAGCAATGTATTGAGTTCTTCAGATTTAGCACTAAGTAAAGATGAGAGATCATGCTCTTTTGCAATCCATTCTTGCTGGCTATAAGTAAATGTTTCAGCATCCAACATTTTCTTATGGAGTTCACCCTCCAAAGTCTTTATTTTGTCAATGTACTGCTCGCACAACATCTGAACCTCCTGAAGGCTTCTTTCTGTGTTGGTTTCTTTAATTTCAAGAGAATGTATGATTTTAGTATTACCTTCAAACATTTTCAATATTCTTGCTAACTCTGCATCCTTATAGTTTATAATTACTTGAAGTTGAAGCATCTGTTCTTTGGCAGCTTGTAGAGCCAATGTTGAAGATTCATGAAGTTCTAGCTGTTCTTGAAGGGATTGGTCAGCCTGTTGTTGAAGACACAAAAGCTGTTAATAAAGTTAATAATACTAACAAAATTAAATTTCACAAGAGGAAAAATATAATTTTATCACCATGCAACATCCATTAATGGCCTTTATTAACTGCAAATGTGAGTTTCTTAAAAGAGCCACCAATTTACAACAGTTTTTTTTTTTAAATTATCAACATCTGCATAAATAAACATTAAGCCATTTAATTCTCTTCCTTAAGAAGTAATTAAAATAATTAACAAGACTAAAACAATACAACAACACAGAAGAAAGTACAGAAAGCAGACATTAAAACCACCAGATGAAGATAGATTAAGAGGATATAAAAAAAAAAGTAAAGGTTCCCTTCACGCTTTGCTAGGCATATGGAGAATATAATGTTAGTGACCATATTTTTCTATAACCACTGCACATTTTTAGGCGATAAGGTGTCTCGTGAAATGCAAGAAAACCAGTCATTATATATCAGAACTGAACCCAAGGAGGAGACAAATCGTCACAGGCCACATAAAAAATGGTTTTAAAAAATTATTTTTATTTTTTAAAAAGCAACATATACATACAGTGGTGTCCTGACAGACGGACTCTAATTTAAAATATTCCAGAGTTCAAACAATTGTTTTCTACATTTGAACTGTGCAGGCACAGAAGGGAAGAAAATGTCATCCACTTACTGTATAATAGCAATGGATATTGATGCTTTATTTGCGATAAAGATAAATGTACAGTGCCCAGTAATTGACACTCCTTAATGTGGGTCATGATTTTCATGATCTCCCTTCCTCCTATCCATTCCAGAATTAAAGACAAAGTTAATTTTGCCATGTGCAGTGTCAGTTTCTTGTGATCAAAGAAAATGATCACTGCTTTCTGAGATGGTTTCAGAGATGAAAGGAGGTGCGCAAAAAGACCCTCTTCATTTTTTTTTCTCAGGTATATTTCATGAGATTGAATGATACAGTTCCTAGAAAATTGTTCCTTTTTAACATAATTTTTAAAAAATCACCAATGTCATATATATATATTACAGATATCTCTACATCGTAGTTTAGGTCTGCCGATTTGTCTTTTTCCATATATTAGTTCACCACACAGTATTTGCTTGGGGATGTGTTTTCCTTCTATTCGCTGGACGTGCCCCAGCCATCTTAGTCTTCGACATCTGAGCATCGACAGTGGCATATAGGTAATATGGTGTTAGTGACCATAAATTTTACAGACCTTCAGAACATGATTTTTGGGGTAATGTGGTCGGTATTACGCCTGTGCCGCTTTACTTTCTCAGAAAAAAAATCTGGTACCCATTTAAGGTTGGGTGAACCCGGAAGCCGTCTGTTGGGATCGAATATATATATATATATATATATATATATATATATATATATATATATATATATATATATATATATATATATATATATCATCATCATCACATCAAGTACCGGGCCTGCTGCCATGTATACCACAACTATCGATCTCGACAGTTATTTATCATTTCTGTTGTTGACCTTCTGCCAAGCCATTCTCTTAAGCTGTCTGCAATTTTTTCTCTTTGCTTCCCTCTATATCTTCGTCCCTCAATTTTTCCAGTTGTTACAATATATTCCAGTTGTTCTCTTCTCATTACATGGCCAAAAAATGATGTTTGTTTCTTCCTAATATTGGAAATTAGCATTCTTTTTGCTTTGACCTCTTTCAGAACATTTTCATTACTCTTCTTAGCTGTCCATGGCATTCTCAACATTCTTCTGTAAAACCACATTTCTACAGACTCCAGTGATTTTCTTGTCTGTTGTCCTATGGTCCATGATTCACTTCCATATGTTAAGACTGGCTCTACATAACATTTGAGAACTCTTTTTCTTGTTTCTATTGTCAAAGATGGATTACACAGTATCTTCCTCATTTTTTGGAAAGCTGCTTTTGCCTGAGCCATTCTGCATCTCACCTCTTTTGTACATCTTCCGTCTGAGGTTAACAAAGTTCCCAAATATTAAAATTCATTTACCTGTTTTAATATTGCTCCACTTGTCATTATTTTGCTTTTGCTGAGTTGATGTCTTTTTCTTTGTTGTTACCATTACTTCTGTCTTTTTGCTATTAAGACTGAGTCCTTTATTTTTGCTTTCTTTCACTATAATGTCCCACATTTCTTGTAACTCATTTTCATTCTTAGCGATTAAGACTGTATCATCAGCATACCTTAGATTATTTATATTACGACCTCCAATTGTTATTCCAGGCATGCCCCTTATGGATCTTAAAATAATCTCACTATAAATATTAAACAAATCTGGTGACAGCACACAACCTTGTCTAACACCCTGTTTTATTTGTTGAAACATTCCCAATTGGTTTCCAGTTCTTATGGCCACTGTTTGTTGCCAGTACATGTTCTTTATTATTCTTAGATATTAGCTGTCTACATTTATGCATTCTAAAATTGTGATTATTTCTTGGTACTTTACTTTGTCAAATGCTTTGGTATAATCTATGAAACATAGGTAATAGATCTGTTTTCACCTCTTTCTAATAAAGATCTTATGATATATATGGCATTGCTTGTTCCTTTATTTTATATATATATATATATATATATATATATATATATATATATATATATATATATATATATATATATATATATATATATATATATATATATATATATATATATATATATATGCACGCAATCTATTATTTATCTTCTCGTATTTTTAATTCATGAGTTTTTAGTGATTTACCGCTTTATTCCATGTGTGTTTGTACATATGGATATACTGCCTTCATGCTTAAAGATCCTTTTTCACCTCAGTTGTTGATGTTACAACCTGCTTCTTATGATTCATTTCTCTCACTAAGAAGGTTGTAGCATCAACAACTGAGGTGAGAAAGGAACCTTTCATGAAGCATGAAAGCAGAACATGCATGTAAATGTGTACCAGAACCTTCAATCAGTAGTACTAAGAGGCAGAAGAGAGAGAGAACACCAGAAGGACAGTTATTTGATGTGTTTATGAAAAGGAACTCAACCAGCCACACAGCATATCACCAGTCCTCACTAAATTACAGTAAATGCAATTTTAATTTTACTATGTAATATTTGTGTATTTTATTTATTGTTTTTATGTTTAATTTATCATTTAATTATGTTAATTTTACCTTAGTTATGTGTATTTACTGTTTAAGTTTATCAAAATGGATACTGTTTAGGGACTGGGAACAGATTAATTCACTTTATATTTTTACAAATGGGGAAAACTTATTTAAACTTTGAACAATTCAGAATTTAAACAGCCTCTAGGCACAAATTAATTGTAAGGCACCACAGTGTATGTATGTATGTATATATGTATGTATGTATATATATATATATATATATATATATATATATATACATACATACACACACACACACACATATATATAATATATATTATAAATCAATATATATATATTGATATATATAATCTGTAAGATTTGGTATAGTGTTTTACACACATTTGTAAGTGTTAAATAATGGTATATTATTAATGTTTTTCTTTCCTATAATTCAAAAAGGAAAACATTAATTTTCCTTTACAAATTTGCTACTATTACTATCAGTTAATGTGAAGATCAGTAGCTGCCAAACTGTCACATGCTATGAAGCTGTATTCGGCACAACGTGTTAATATATTTATAAGAAAAATGTGCCCATTATTGTGGAACTGTTTTAATTGGCAGCACTGCCATGCACTAAGGGAGCCGCGATAGCTCAGTGGTTAGTGAACTGGACTATAAAGGACAAGGGGTAGAGTTTGATCCCAACCAACGGTTTCCGGGTTCACCCAGCCTTAAATGGGTACTGGATTTTTTTTCTGGGAAAGTAAAGCAGCACGGGCGTAATACCGACCACATTACCCCAAAAATCATGTACTGAAGGCCTGTAAAATATAGGGTCACTAACACCAAATTTCCCTACACACCACTTGGCATGACAGGGGTACTTTACTTTTTTTTTTTTTTAACTGCCATACACTGGGAGCTGCGATAGCTCAGTGGTTAGTGAACTGGACTACAAAGGACAAGAGGTCAGGTTCGATTCTGATTGATGGCTTCCAGGTTCACCCAGCCTTAAATGGGTACCGGATTTTTTCTGGCAAAGTAAAGTGTTACGGGCATAATACCAACCACATTACCCCAGAAATCATGTGCCAAAGGTCTATAAAAATTATGGTCACTAACACCATATTCCCTATATACCAATTGGCCTGACAGTGCTCTCTACTTTACTTTTTAGTAATCGGAACCTCTATAATGGGGTGGGACTCTCCTCAAAAGTGGAATTCTTTTGGAGAAAGTTTTTAAAATTTAGTTAGTATCCTTATCATTTTTTTTTTATTATGTAGCACGGTTATTTATGTTATTTCTTTACTTAAAGTTTTCTTTATCAAATTACACAATTTTATACCATACCATTGTACTGTTATTGTTAGTTGGCACTGTTATTACCAAAAATGCTCTATAAGTCACAGGAGAGTGAAAAGAAATACACTTTCAGTGAACAATGTAAAGTTGACAACCTCATATGAGTCATGCACTCAAGAAGTCCAGAACTCCATTTTCTGTTTTTGTGAGTAATCAGATTCATTGATAACAAAGTTTAAAAAAAGATGATGCATATCTGTCACCACAGCAAATGTACAAGCAGAGTAAGAAGTTGAAAAATAAATTGTCCACTGCAGCAGTTGAAGGCTTAGTGATGGTAAATCACCAAGTGGTGATGAATGAAACAGACGCAATTCTGAAAATTAGTACACTTGTTGCAGTGATGAAACATACATCTATATTTATTGTCAATCTTTTGTGAAGTATTGTCTATATCTGCATTATCATTTCTTATATAAATTAGCTTGATATGGTAAAGTAGCTTTTGGTGGAGTTATTTACTTCACAGAGAAGCACTGAATTGTTGAGGCATGAAAAAAAAAACATGAAAAAGGTTAAAACAATAAACACTGACATGATCAACTCTGATTTTACTTGTGTAAGCAGTAACAAGGATCATTTTATGGCCCTATAATCAGAAGGGAACATCTGGAATATATTGTGACAACTGGAAAAGTTGAGGGGCGAAGAGATAGAGGGAAATAAAGAGAAAAGTTAACAGACAGCTTAAAAGAATGTCTTGGCAGAGGGTCAACAACAGAAATGATAAAAAACCGTCGAGATCGAAAGTTGTGGAGAGACATGATCACCTATGCCAGCAGGCATGGTACTTGATGATGATATAAATTTGACCGTTTTTTTGTAGTCCTTGTGGATGCCAATATTGTTTTGTCACGATTATTGTAAATAATGTGCATTATGCTAATACTTTTTTTAAATACTATTGTTTTAAATACATTTCATATTTACTTTCTGCTTCCATGCAAATTGTCATATATGATGATTTATCACAAAGTATTAGTGCACTTGTCCACTGACAGTTGGTTCTGGTTAAATTCCAAACAGTGACAAATGTTTTGGACAAAATCAATATGGTTTAAAGGTTCATCCAACCTCTGACAGGGTGTGAAAGGTATATTTTTATTTGAAAGTTGGGTGGACTGGTAAGAAATATAAAAAATATGTGGTCATAGGAAAATATGGGCACTAAAACTAATTCTCCTTTTAGCACAATATGTGACA
This sequence comes from Megaustenia siamemsis, assembly GCA_032433765.1. Classification (NCBI taxonomy): domain Eukaryota; kingdom Metazoa; phylum Mollusca; class Gastropoda; order Stylommatophora; family Ariophantidae; genus Megaustenia; species Megaustenia siamemsis. The sequence goes on along the minus strand of JAVIAB010000092.1, from coordinate 120,477,570 downwards.
ATTATTCTAAACCTGTTACATAGTAATTATGTAAAAGAAATAAAATGCTTCAAACAGCGAGATATCTTCATAAGTAACTCATAAAATAATGTACATTTTAAAGGTATCTTGCATACATATTGAGTTTGGCAGCCATTGATAAAATATATTTTGAAAAAAATAATAATAAATGTCCTATAAATGCAAATTTCAATAGCAAAATACATGGAGTGTAAATCTAAATGCTATATCATTTCCTTGCATATATTTAAGGTAATGGTATATAAATGTATCTGACAGCAGCTGTTGCAAATTAAAAAATTTAAGAAAATTAGCTAGTGACAATAATATTACAAAAGAGATTTTACTTTAAACATCACAAATTGTAATTATAAATGCTATCTTTGTTTGAAATTCACTTTTCATTTACCTAAACCATGCCATTTACACTCATTTCTTTATACACTAACCTGATACTTACATTTGAACACACCTTGAAAGACAAATGTACCACTGCCACAAGCAATCGAAGTTAAAATATAACTGAAAGCCTGTTGTTTACGCAATATAAAGTAAAGAATAAAGCAACAGAGGACTTACTAGAAAAAGTGATTCAGCAAACATGTATTTAAACATGCAACTATATGACAGCAGACATAGGTTAATATTTGATAAAAACAGTTTATATGCCTTGTTCCGCGCCCCCCCACCAAAACAGTTACATTTCAGATGTTATTGACAACACAAATAGTGCGAGTCAAAATAAAGAAGACAAAAATAATGCTGAGCAAACTGTTACCAGTTCATTTTTGGAATAAATCAAAACACAACACTTTTACATTCTGCTGAAAGGAGCCAGGAAATTATTCTATTCTATCCTATCCAAGGAATCAGTTTCTTTGCAGCCAGGTATTCCCATACCTGTTCCACCACCCATTCCAGCATTTTTCAAAACTGCTGATTTTGCCAGGCACGGAGGTCAATACTGTTTCCCAGCGAGGCAACTATGTTCACCTAATTACCCCTACTCTTCCTTCCAGTAAGCTTAAAAACAAAGCAATGGCTCTTTTCTAATTTTTTTTTATATTAGATCATGAGTAATTTTAATCCGACTCACTTTAACAAGTGTGTGTGTGAATGTGCTCTAACACCATATTCTTTCATAAAACCGTGGAATCTTATGAAGTTCTTACTTTCTTTTCTTACTGCAAAAACAATCCCATTCTTAACTGTGAAACATCCTATTTAGTATTTTTCTGAACGACAGAACAACTGCATTTGTAAAGTCTTACATTAAAATCAAATTTAGCATGCATAAAGATCAGCTCATGCAGGCCATTCAACTTAATAGAGGACTTTCATTTTTAAATTTGCAATTTTAAACATTTTTAAGGTTACAGAATACTGAACCATGCAAAATAAAGAACAATTTAAATGGGGAAAAAATATAGTCACCTTTAAATGTTCCCTTTCCTCATCTTTGTTTAGTCTTTCAAAATGGAAAACAAAATTCTAGCCGCCAAAACGGGACTTTTTTAAAGAAATGATTTAAGCATTTTGCTACTCTTCGAACTGCATCTGCTGAGCTGATATTTAATTTGTAAAAATGTTATTTTCAAGGCAGGGAATGGAAAAACTGAGAAACAGCAAACATTAATGGTTTCGTTCAATAAGCATCCACAACATAACACCAATAAAAATGTTTAACAAAAGAACAAATTAAAATCTTAAAAACACACACTGAATACATTTAAATTTCAACCATGCTCCCTTAAAAAAGCAATTTAAAAAATGACAAAACTAAGGCCAAATAAAGGCTAATCGCAAACTGTTATACGAGACTATTGCTGTTTCCAAGAAAACATTAAAAAAAGCAAACAGCATCTAATGTGCTACATATAAATCACTACAGTTTACAGTCGGATATGTTGAGCCGAAGCCACAAATACCATAGTTTTACTGCAACCACAACACAAACAATCACACTTAGCATCCTTTTAAGAACGAATGATGAAGAGGTGTGATCTTTCAGTCATCGGGTGAACCCAAACAAACGAACTACAATATACAATTAAGGCTTTTCCTTTAGTAGCCTTCTATCAGACAAGCATAAATTGCAACATCTTGTTCTAATTTTTTCTCATTACAATGTCATTTTCATTACAGAAAGTGAATATCATCCTCCACTTTGTAATGAAATGGATTAAAATTGTAATTTATGAAGAAGACATAACTATAGACAATTTTTAAAAATAAGAGAGAACTTGATGGTTTGGCTCACGAACTCCCTAGTCTTTCTGATAACTTAAAATTTATATGTTAAAATCATCCACTTTTCAGGTTCCTAAAGATTAATAATCATTAACAGATCCATTTAATGATTCTGAGAATAATTTTTTTACTTCTTTTTTCCTATATGATAGAATAGTCAGCACCATTCCCAACCATTCTGTGTCTCACCTTTTACACATTTGCAGTAGATCTGTTACAATTTTTTGCTATTTTATTGGATCTTAGAGAGAAAAAATCAATGAACACATATGTACATACCCAGCCAGAAATCAGGGCTACTTTGCACTGAATGGAAACCTCCCCCAAAGAAAAAAAATAAATAAATGTAAAAATCTAACCTGTTGGAGTTGATTCTGAAGTGTGAGGATATGTTCTGCCAAGGTATGCATTTGAGACATGACATCGTCTTTGGGAATGGTTTGTCCTAATGAACACTGCAGTGACTGTGTTAGCTTGTTAATGAGCTCATCTCTCTTGGCTAACGCAGACTCTACATCCGATATCTGTTAAGAAAAAACATAAACTAAATAGAGAAATGCATATTTATTTCACATATTTCATATGGATATTGATAGAATAATTCTACTCAAAATTGTGTCAACAATTATGGCAATAGTTTAAAAACAACTGTTACAGGATGATTTTATAGTTGGAATATTTAAAAAACATATGGAAACATGGAAAGAATTTATTTGTCACATATTATCATCAGCACATACGTATCCACTAAGTGCATCTTCACACAAAAATAATTAATTAGAGACAAATTTAAATTGCCAAACTTCGGCCAGCCTGTTTATCACATTTAAAAAAAAAAATATGTCCTATTTAAAATTTAATATAACGTACTTCATTCATCATCATCATCAAGTAACGGGCCTGCAGGCAGAGGTTATCATGTCCCTCCACAACTATCGATCTCGACAGTTATTTATCATTTCTGTTGTTGACCTTCTGCCAAGCCGTTTCTCTTAAGCTGTCTGGTATTTTTTCTCTTTGCTTCCCTCTATCTATTCGTCCCTCAATTTTTCCAGTTGTTACAATATATTCCAGTTGTTTTCATCTCATTACATGGTCAAAAAATGATGATTGTTTCTTCCTAATATTGGAAATTAGCTCTTTTTTTGCTTTGACCTCTTTCAGAACATTTTCATTACTCTTCTTAGCTGTCTATGGTATTCTCAACTTTCTTCTGTAAAACCACATTTCTACAGACTCCAGTGATTTTCTTGTCTGTTGTCCTATTGTCCATGATTCACATCCATATGTTAAGACTGGCTCTACATAACATTTAAGAACTCTTTTTCTAGTTTCTATTGTCAAAAATGGATTGCATAGTATCTTCCACATTTTTTTTTTGGAAAGCTGCTTTTACCTGAGCCATTCTGCATCTCACCTCTTTTGTACATCTTCAGTCTGAGGTTAACAAAGTTCCCAAATATTTAAATTTATTTACCTGTTTTAATATTGTTCCACTTGTCTTTATTTTGCACTGAGGTGATGTCTCTTTCTTTGTTGTTATCATTACTTCTGTCTTTTTGCTATAAAGGCTGAGTCCTTTATTTTTGCTATCTTTCACAATAGTGTCCTACATTTCTTGTAACTCATTTTCACTCTTAGGGATTAAGACTGTATCATCAGCACCTACTTCGTTGCCCTCATATAATACCACTTTCACTTACCAACCACTTTTTAAATATGCAAGTAAATGAGTGCTTAATACCTTTATTCTGCTTTCAATATTTACAAGAGTCAATCATGGTTAAAAAAAACTTTTATTTCAACAAAGGAAATTGACAGTACAAAAAGTACTAAACCATATTAGTTTTTCAAAGTAATCCACATGTGCATCCATACACCACTAACATTGTTGCAACAGTTCCTTGGTTCCTTTGGCACAGAAAGAACTGGGCTGCTATTGCAACCATTTAAAGGTACACTTCTGCAATGCTTCAGCTGTCATGAATCTTTTTTTCTCCAAGACACTCTTTAAAGGAACCCAAACAAATGATAATCACTGGACAGTAAAGGGATGAGCAAAGCTTAGCATCACATTTTTTGGAAGTTGACATTGCCAAATTGGCCATGTAAAGATGAGCAAACCCTTACATCATATTTTTGGACACAGTTGACATTGCCATATTGGCCATGTAAGGATGAGCAAAGCCGTACATCATATTTTTGGCCACAGTTGACATTGTCAAATTGACCATGTAGGGATGAGCAAATAAAGCCTTACATCATATTTTTTGGCCAGAGTTGACATTGCCATATTGGCCATGTAAGGATGAGCAAAGCCTTACATCATATTTTTTTTGCCACAGTAGACATTGTCAAATTGACCATGTAGGGATGAGCAAATAAAGCCTTACATCATATTTTTTGGCCAGAGTTGACATTGTCAAATTGGTTATGTAGGGATGTGCAATGCCTCAGACAAGAATTACATTTTCAAACAATATCCCAGCCCTTTTCTTGTGAATGGCCTTTCATACGACACCAGTCAACAATGTGCAGTAATGCTGGGTTTTAATTTTGACCCCGTTCTACAGGAAACCCACATGGATAACAGCTATGTTGCAGAATATGGTTACTAAACTTTTTCCAGCAGTCGACTGCATTTTACTTTTCTTGGTTGGCAGGGAGCCCTTATGTTGTCATTCCATGCTGCCTCTTTCAGCTCAACAGTGAAATTGTGCAAACATATTTCATTACATGTGATGGCTGGTAGCAAAATAAATCACCTTTAGCTTGAAACTAAGACAGAAGCTGTTTGCTGATATGTCATGTGTGGTCACTTCCCATCAAATATCAACTGTCAAGGAATCCATCTTGCACAACCTTTTTGAAATGAATGATTGTCACAACAATGACATTCACATCAGCAGCAACATCCCACATAGTCACTCACCAGTCTGAAGAATCTCTTGTTCAACATGTTCACTGAATATTGACTGCAGTCATTAGAATGTGCCCAAGCACTTTATTTATAACCAGTTTTCATCCTTTGCAAAACTGTCCACACCACTCATACACTCTGACCTAAGAAATAATTTGTTCCCCATATAGTGCATGCAATGTTTTAAAATCTCAGATGGATTAACATTCTCCTTCATAAGAAATCTGCTTCAGAGCTAAAGACACAGCTTGTTGTCATATTCTATACAACGACTGCGTTTATGCCACAGAATGAAATACCCCCGATAACATATATCCCCACCAGTTTTGTCAACCTCTAGCAATTAATCCATTATTTACATAAGAAAGTCTTGGTCAATCTTGAATAACCATTTAATTTTTTTACGCTGTGGTTTTGACAAACATATGTTGTCATATTAAACTGTGATTTTTATCATAAATCTTAATCTCAGAACAAATATTTGTATTTGTACTGGTGGCCTATGTGACAACATACATTGTTTAAGCTTAAGAATTAGATAAACAGGCACATAATTTATGACCACTACAAAATCAATCAAAATGGCTTATGCCGATATCTGTAATCCTGCACTGTGATAACAATTCATAAACTGTGTGCTGCAATAGCTGTTTAACTAAATAAAGGTTCCCATATTTATCAATGATCACTGGCATATTTTTTAAGTTATGATGTCAGTATTCCCTCAGGTTTTATCAGAAAAACTTTCTGACACCCATTTTCTGATGCTGCGTGAAATCCAAAGCTGTGATAGTCGGGAAAAAAAATTCAAATGCGGTGGTGTCACATATAATATCATTTAAACAGAAACAATTACATTATGTGTGGGTTCTGGGTAAGAAATGGCCCAATGCATGCCAGATAAAAAGCAATTAATAAAGAGTCTAATGGGACTAGTGCTCTCATGTCAAATTGCCTGTCAACAGAAACAGACATTGCAGCCCTACAGAAATCTGTGACACAACAAACAAAACATTCTTAAAAGAACAAACAAAAAAAGCAATGGTTACAGTGTTTAACTGTATCTGACCAGGACATAAATGTTTATACTCAATTCCCTAAAGTTATTAACAAATAATCAAACAACAATTTACCAGAGTGATAAATAATCAGATAATTTAAATTAATTCACAAATAAGGAAACAGCATTGTCATTTACAAAGTGAAATGTGAGAATCAACAAAAGAAATGCTTGGTTGACGATTTATGCAGTACTTTCCTGTCCTATACCTAGGTACTAAATAGCATGATAGTACTTTGTACGATGGGATGACTGGATATTTTCTATCTACTTAGGTCATGTAACTATGTGTCATCTTTGGCCAAAATAGAAAATTAATATGTATAGTACATAAACAAGCCCAAACAAAATGACAATGCACTAACGTTTATTTGCTTAGCTGCCTCTGAAAGGAAGATAACAGAATCCCAAGCTGTTTCTGCTGAATCTTCAGATCCATATTTGCCTTCAGCAAGTCTTGTCTGGTAATACTGAGGGGACTTCTGGTCTGATTCCTTTACAAAGTTCATAAAAGCAGAAAATGTATTTCTAACAATGCTAAATATAATATCTGCATAAGCACATCCATATTAGTGTTTTCACAATATTTAGGAATTTGTTTCCCTAAAACACTGTTTTCTTAACAATGCCTCAAAACAAGACATATAACCAAAAGACTTTCATCATTAGCTATACAATAACAAAACATTCCACTGCCCTGATAAAGACCTTCTGAAATAACACAAATGATGTTAATTGACATGTCTTTATCAATGAACAATAAAGGTGTCACACTATTTTTTTAAATTTCATTCCACTGATCCTCTGTAATCATGCAACTCTGGTTTTATTTTACAAGCAGTGTTTTACTTTGCCCTAGCCTTTCATGAAAACTCTTCCCTGGCTTAGTTTCATTAAAATAATCTTCCCATAAGTTCCTAATAAACTTAGTTCATGGCCTTTTACAACATGATTCTTGGTGTCGAACTATTTTCTTCCTGTTAACAAGACATTCATGGCTAACAATATTGCAGGAGAAGATGATCAACAGTTGAGATGTTACAGAAAATTATAGACTTAATTGAACACATGCAGATAATTAGCAATTAAAATTGGCCCCTTGGAGCTGGAGAATGATTAAAATTCCTAAAAAGAGCAATCTTAAAGGTTGCAATAAAATACTCTTCTATCGAATGTCTCTAAAGTATTTTGTAAGATTATCATGAACAGAACCAAAGATGTAGTAGACACTGTTATGCTAGAAAGTGAGTGGGAATCAGAGAACAGAGAAGCTGTTTTTATCTCATTTTTACTCTTAGAATTATATTACAGGAACATCTTGAAACAAAAAAACTGTTCATTCTATACTTCACTGCCTTCAAAAAGATTTTTAACAGTATACACAGACTCGTGGAACACCATCAAAAATCAACAACACAATAAAGATAGGTATGATGACTACTCCTGTGCAGCTCACATGGACTGAGTGAATGGTTGCAGACTCAAACAGGGATGAAACAAAGATGCATTTTACCTCTCTTGTTATCAATTTCATAAAGCAGATAAGGCAGCACAGGCACTGAATTAGTATATACAGGTGACTTAATCACAAGACCTAAATTTTGTAGACATAGTTCTCATACAATCATACAATATCATGCCCGAAACTCGATAGACTGATCCAAGAAATACGGAACAACATATGTATGCTGTCAGAAAAAACAGAACTGTCCTGCAGTGTATACTATTTACTCTTTCCCCCCCCCCCCCTAAAAAAAAAAAAAAACATACATACTCGCAAAAACAGGTGGAAATCTTCAACAGTCCAACAAACTCCAGAGCAAAAATTAAAAAAAAAGTAAAAACAACTCTAAATCAGGCTAAGAAAACAGAATGGAGAGAGCTATATGAAAAATATGAACCAAAAATAGCTTTAAACAAGCTCAGCAGACATGAAGAAACCAAGATCTCCAGACTCAGAACGGGCCACTGTGGTCTCTGAGCACACCTTCACAAAATAGGACTGAATAACTTTGCAACATGTGTTTGTGAAACATCCCTACAGACTTTAGAGAACATCGTACAGGATTGTGGCACTTTCAACACACCCTAAAAACACAGATATGGCCCACAGAGTCAAACCGTCTTGACAAGTTAAGGTGAACTAGCGAAACCCTTAAATATACTATCTTGTTCCTGACCTGTGGCTATTGAAATATCTAAATGCATAGAGTAACTGATAAAGTAGCTAGTAGAACAAGACAGGAGATAAACCCATAAAAGATGAGAGTAACGAAATATCTAATTACCTATGAAGAAAATGTATATCTGGAGGGAAAAATCAGAAGAAGTAGATCAGGAAAAGTTGCACAGATCAAGGAAAAGGAAATCAGAACCGGAACAGCAAAGACATCAAAAACCTTGAGAAAACATTAAAATAAAACATCTTAAAAATAAAAACAAAAATTAGGATATTCCTTTATTTATGCAAGTGAGACCTGAAAAACAAAACAAAAATAGTGAATAAAATATATGTATTTGAAAACAAATGTCTAAGGAAAATATACTGCATACAAAGACATAAATTCAAGAGTAGTGCAGAAATTAAAGACATAGTCATGCAACCAACATGTAAATAATTTTTTTTATTTACAGAAAAAAATATGGATTTATATTTACAAGCTAGTGTTGATTATGTCTCAAAAATAGCACATGTTCAGAATATTTTAGTACTGAACATACACTTTCTACTGTGCATTTCCTAAAAATGTAACCAAAAAATCAACCCAAAATCATCACTGTGAAGAACTTGATGCTGTAACAAACTATGAATATCTGGAATCTGTGGTAACTAACAATGGAGACTGTCAGAAAGAAATCAAAATAAGATTAGCTATAGCAACCCAAAAAAAATAAATGTCATGAAGAACACGTGGCACAATATCAGCAAAGGTAGTAAAATTACTGACGACATGTATCTTCCCAATAGCAACATGTTTTTGAATCACGGAAAATCTCGCAAACAGCAAACAAAATATTACCAAAAAATTCATTTAAATACCTTGGATAATGAAAAAGAACAATGAAATCATATTAAAAGATATAAAGATTAAAAAGAACTGACCTATGAACATCATTCTACAGAGGAAATTAAAATACTATGGCCACGTCAAAAGACACAGCGGGCTGGAAAGAACAATAATGGAGGGCATGATTCCTGATCGACACATTAGGGGCAGACCAAGAAGAAGTTGGCTTCAAGACAAGGAGACCTTGAACATTACAACAGAAGAAGTGGGAGATCTGGCTATAGACAGAGATTCTTTCAGATGGGCTGTGGTGAATGGAACATTCTGCAAAGGACAAGTGACCTGATGATGATATAACATCAAATACTACTACCTGACTTCATACTAAACTTTAACAAATAATTAAATTTAATAATAATTAAGTGTCCATAAGTGTGTTAGTAATACAAACCTCTGCTGACCACTCATCTCCACTTGTGAAAGAGAATTGGTCACTCTAGATTTCAGATGCAAAGAAGTGGAAAACAACAAAATGAGCATGCAAATGTTAAGATTATAACTGTTAGTAGCTAAATTAACTAGAACAGACATGTGGGGCACAAATGATCATCTGAATATGTTGCACAAATTATTTTTGTTAGAAATATCTATATATATTATATGTCCAGCCTAGGTATATGAATAATTCAGGAATAAATAACTAATGTTAAGGCAATGTGTGTTACTGAAATCAGAAAATTCAAAGTGTGTGTTCTATTTTTCTGTTTATAAAATTTAATACAAAAAAATGCGATCCATCACTTCCCGTACACCATTTTCATATAGAATACCACATTTCCATTAATAAAATGTTTTTTTCACCCACATATTGTGAAGTTTGTGTGCTTTTTGCTAGAAAAATTTGCACTTGTTACACCATAGCAACCAATGTATGTGTACATATGAATGACAATAAACAGCATAAAGTAGTATAAGAAAATATCTAACCTACTTATTTCTCTCATTCTCTTTTGACATAAATTCAGTTTGACTTTTGGCTCACACACAAAAAATACAGACCAACTCTCCTAACTTAGATCACTATTATGAAAGAGAAGAATGAAGTTCATTCAAATGATTGGTTAAAAACAGGTTATACTGCCAAGATTGTGACAAAAATGGCTGTTAGTTTTATGGTGCAAAGGTAACTTATCGCTTCAAAGAGCACACTGAATTTGAGTTTTTTTGTGGTTAACATCGCTGCACTCTGAACATGTCCATAGGTACTCAGATCTCATCCTCAGCATGCCCCGCAGCATCCAACAACTGACAACTCCAGCTCTGTGTTGCTTGATCAGACCTCTTATGTGCCCACTAAGCCTCTCAAATCTGGCTGTGCCATCTAACTACCATCTGTGAGTGCATTTTAAATTGTTAACTGTGTTTACCTCACTTGACTTGTTTCCTATTTTTGTTATCAATAAAAATTGAGTAAAAGTTCCTTCAAGTCTTACTAAACAAATCAGGTTATATGGTGTTAGTGACAATATGCTGACAGAGAAGAGGATTTCTCTGAAACTATCTATTCTTGTAGAAATGAATAAATGTTAACTATTGTATGCTACAAACAATGCAACTGTGAGGTTTTGTAAATAGTGCAACAAGCTCTTCTATTCAATAAGTTATTAACATGCCACCACCCAGAACTTAGACCACGCTAATGGGAAAAAAAAAAAACAATTAAACAACTCAACCCCACTACATGCAAATTCCTCTATAGCTTATTGAATGAATACACTGTACACAAATGTAACAATAAAATGTGTTGCTGCAGAGAATATATTAACATGGTAAAAAGATTCCCCAGGTTCCAGTATGTATGGTGGTTGCATATCTTAATCTCACCCTGGCAATGAGATGAAGTTTCCATGAACAAATTTTTTTTTATAGTCAACAGTATTATTATTTCACACAAAAAAACTTACTTAAGTCATTTAGTCATCATCATGTGCCATACTGGTTGGTGTAGGCAATCATGTCCTTCCACAATCCTCTATCCTCCATGCATCGTATCAATTCTGTTGTTGACTGTTTTCCATGCCATGACACCAAGCTATCTAGTATTTTCTCTTTTTGTCATCCGCTATCTCTTTTTCCCTGTATTTTGCCAGTTGCAACCAAGTATTCCAACTTTCCTCTTCTTTTGATGTGCCCGAAAAACAATGACTGTTTCTTCCTGATGTTCTTTAGAAGCTCCCTTTTTGTGTTGGCTGTTTGAGAATTTCTGCGTTCATCTTTTTAGCCATCCTAGGAACTTTCAATATTCTTCTAAGAAATCCCATCTCTGTGGCTTCTAATCATCTTTTCATTTGTTTGTTGTTTGTTCTGACCTGTTGACAGGTCAGAATTAGTTCTATATAGCACCGATGAACTCTCTTTCCCACTTCTATTGACATAGATTTGTTACATAAGACGTTTTTCATTTTCTGAAATGCTATTTTGGCCTGAGCTATTCTGCTTTTTATTTCTGTAGTGCATCTTACATCTGATGTTATTATCGTGCCCGAATATTTGATGCATTACACTTGTTTCAAATTTGTCCTGTATATTTTTATGCTGCATGATAGTGGTTGTTTCTTTAATATGACCATTACTTCTGTTTTCTTACTATTCAGACTGAGACCTTTCATGTTGCATTTTTTCTGAGACCTTTCATGTTGCATTTTTTTACTATTATATCTATCATTTCTTGCAGTTCATTCTCTGTCTCTACTATTAAGAATGTGTCATCCGCATATTGCAAATTGTTTATGTTGTGACCATTTAGTCAACTAGTATACACAAAAAATGTCATTGTTAGAAATTCCTTTCAAGATTACAAACAACGTGACAAAGGTTAATTATGTCTTTCAAATTAATGTTAATAAATATAGTAATTTGAAATAGTTATATAAAAAACTTCAAATTATAAACAGCAGAAGTCTGATTATACTAATTATAAATATTAATGAGTTTCATATTTACAATAAATGAAGAATATGTTATTCTACTGTCAAATTACAAATAATTATAATTTTTGTGGATAACAAATTTACAATACATGTCTGTTTACATGTTCATATTTTGTACAATTATTATTTATATATGAAAACACTGTGACATTCAATAGCGTTAACTTTTAATCCTGTTATCTGTTTTTCATTCACATACCAACTTTAATAAAAACATGTTTTATTAAAAAAAAAGAATTTCATTTAATAATCAGAGATCTGCTATTAAAAAGAAAAAAAAAAACACAAATAAAGAAACTTTGATTAAATATTTCAGAGAGATACGTCTTCACCTCAACCTCATAAATAATGCAAATTAAAATCATAGTTGATGATCTTACATCTGTGACAGAAAATGCACTTGGGGATGATACATCAGGGGGACTAAGTTCATCTTCATTATGATGACTGCACTCTCTCCCGTCACTTTTTAAAACAGTGGTTTTAGATTTTGACTTTTTCTTCTTTTGGAAAGCCGCCAACTGTTTTCATGAATAAAACAAACAAGAAATGAATGTGTCTGAAAACTGCTGTAGTTAAAGTAGAAAATTATTTATATTAGCTTCTTATTTGAACTGTTAACTTCTCTAAGGCGATGCCTAGAATTATGAGTTTATTTCTGCTATTCACAAATGCTGAGTCAGAAATATATTGAGTTTCCAGGAAATTTGTCATTATTACACATTACTTGGACAGGTGAAAACTACTTTCCTGACCACCAAGAAAAACAGCAGTTTACAGTTGTCATTCCTAGGATTGCATTCTCACCAGATTAACATGTCTTTCCCACCTGGGTTTGTATCAAGTCAGATGAGCCCAGTTAAAAATTGAACTTTCCTGACCTTCCAGCAAACATGACAGCATTTAGAGTTGTCAATCCTAGGACTATATTTTTACCAGGCTAACATCTCTTTCCTACCTGTGTTTGTATAAAGTGGAGAAGTCCATTTGATCAGCCTGGGGCAATGATTTTCCAAAAGGCAAAACATTTGACACATTTTTGCTATAATCCGCTAGTAGAGCCAAACTATTTTTATTGAAAAGAAAGATTTGATCTTCAAATACTTGCTTGTAACATTCTTAAAGTATATTAATTCATTATGGAGTAAATCACATGGCTTATTCCTAGAAAATGTGTTTTCTAAGCAGCTCCCTTCAATAACTATTATTAAAGTGAGACAAAGAATTGACCACTACCTGGTCTTAAGATTACTGAAGTAGTTGATTATTTATCACAATAAAATACTGCATCTATATAGCATATCATTGTGCAAACTAACAAATCCTAATTTTATTTAGAAATTATTCATTCATTCATTGAGTCTCTGCATAGAAGGTTGGCTACCACTGAACGCCATTCCATTCTGTCTCTTGCTCTGATGGAACAGATTGTCATAGGTAGTCTTGGTCTGCCACTTTTACCTTATATTTTCCTTTCCAAGATTACTTTTAGTAGGCTGCTGTGTCTTTTAACATGCTCCTAAAACTTCATTTGTCTTGTTTGAGTTGTGTTTAGTTTTCTCTTTTCATTTTTAATTGTTTTAAGACTTCATCATTTGTTTTTATTTCTTTCCATCCAATTCTTCCTATTCTTCTATATATTCACATTTCAAAGGCTTCAATTTTCTATTCTGTTTTTTTGTGTGTCTAATGTTCATATTTCTGCACTATGCAGGAATGTTGAGAAGATATAACATTTTGTTATTCTTAGTTTTAGCCCTAGTATTATTTGTTTTGATGTTAATATATTGTTTTAAAATTACTTTTTGCCATTAGAGGTAGGTTTCGATTCCAACCGGTGGCTTCCAGGTTCACCCAGCCTTTAATGGGTACTGGATTTTTTTCTGGGAAAATAAAGCGGCACGGGTGTAATACCAACCACATTACCCCAAAAATTATGTGCCGAAGGTTTGTAAAATTTATGGTCACTAACACCATATTTCCCATATGACACTTGGCGTGATGGGGATACTTTACTTTTACTTTTTGCCATTCCCATGCTTTTTTTTATTTCAGTTTACATATTCCATCTCTGATTATAATATGGCCTTTTTGTCTTGTCAGACGGTCTAGTGGAGGCTATTGTGTTTTTTTTTTAGGGTTTGTTTTTGTCAAACAGCTTATCCCGTGGCTAATTCTACCAATGTTTGACAAACACACACAGCCACAGAATGAACAAGTCAGGCCCACTGATCCACAGGGTTTTCCATCCTTTTTCATGAGTCTTTTCTCTTCTAAGTTTTGCCTTAGCACAGTCTCAAATGATGCTATACCGTTCCTTATTCATGCTCTCCATGATGTGCGATTACTTGCCAGATGTTCCCAATCTGTAAAATATAGGGTCACTAACACCATATTTCCCTATACGCCACTTGGCATGACGGGGTACTTTACTTTTATTTTTTAGTCTCTAAGTTGTTTATGGTGTATTATATCAAAAGCTTTGGTGTAGTCTATGAAGCAGGTTTATATTGATTTGTTTACTTTTGTGTACTTCTCAATTAATGTCCTCATGCAGAATATGGCTTCTTTTGTCCCACTAATTTTACTAAATTCAAATTGATGTTCTTCTAATTCCATATTGAATTTATTCTGAATCCTTCCTTGTATAACTTTTAGCAAGATTTTTGTTACATGGCTCATTGTGCTTATTGTTCTAAAATTACTGCATTCAACTACAACATTCATTTTAGGCAATACAATGAAAGTTTATGTTTTCAATTCATTTGGTATATGTCGTTGCATTTGTCTGTGATCATTTCAATGCCCAAATCTTCTAGTACCTTTATCATCTCTATTCATCTTACAGACAAAACTATATGGGCCACTGCAAGAATTAAAAAAGACAGTAACATTTATACAGGAAACGACATTGCAGATATAGACAATACTTCAGGCGAATGAAAGATAGATAGATAGATCATCTCTATCTGTCAGGTCTTGCAGCTTTTCCCTTTTTCATTGTTTGTGCCATTAGAGGTAGGTTTTGATTCCAACCGGTGGCTTCCAGGCTTACCAAGCCTTTAATGGGTACCGGATTTTTTTCTGGGAAAGTAAAGCGGCACGGGTGTAATACCAACCACATTACCCCAAAAATCATGTGCCGAAGGTTTTTAATTAAACAAGTATTCCAACTTTCCTCTTCTCTTGATGTGCCCGAAAAATGTTGATTGTTTCTTTCTGAAGTTTTTTAGGAGTTCCCTTTTTGTGTTGGCCTCTTTGAGAATTTCCTCATAGGTTTTTTACCTTTTTTGGGAAATAACAAAACAAAATTCACTTTTTTTACAGCACAGTGAAAAAGTAATAAAACAGCCAATGAGGAAAGGTCTAAACAATTGCTACCAAAATTCTAACCAAAAACATGGTGTAATGTGTATTTTGTCAAATTCTGGAAAGTAGCGTACTTCCAGATCAACCAGCAAGCTAAAATCAATTTCATTATCATTATACCTGAGAAAATTTACAGAAAGAATGATAAACGCATTTACATATTTACAAGGCCCTTGAAAGCTCAAATACCTTTGCCATAAATATGTAGGCTATTAAAGCAGGATATAGAGAATCCATGCAGAACATGAACTTTCAAAATAAACCTGGTTACTTCCTATTTCACAATCCCAACAACTACTCTTTTTCATCATCCATCCTTAAATAAACATTAAATGGTGTATATAGGCTGTGTTGCATTTGCTGCAAGTTTATATACTTGTGACTTTTGATCCAACAAATTCAACTTCCATGCAGTATTATTGGGTATTAGTTGACTTCTTTGATTCAAACTTGTTTGGTTAGTCTGTCCAAACCGACTGTGCTATGAGGAGATAGTGTAAGATTTGTATCTCTTTGTGGTTCATTGACCCTGATGCAAAAGATCCACTATGTGTCATATTCAGCTCAGGTGTTGTTGGATGTCTGGTGTTCAACCATGGACATGAATTCCAACCAGATTTTAAAATTCTAATAAGTTAGAACAATTATACACGAAATCCTTAGAGCATTTAATCCTAGATTGCAATAGTGTTGTAAAAATTATGATCTAAAAATACAAATTCTGAGAATTCAAACCATAAGAAATTTATATTTTTCACAACAAATTATTATTATGATTATCAGAGTGAAAAATCAGAAAAAAAAATCACAAATGTGTTCAAAAGATTATTACTCCTTTAAATATCACAAAAATCTTGCCTAATTAGTAACTCAAATAAATGTACATCTTAAACTATTTTGGTATTTCTCCTTTCAGTCATTGTTTTAGCATTGTACAATCCTTCTTTGTTTGCTCAGATCTTCCAGATCCATGAAATTCAATTATTATAATTGTATGTCCAAGAAATATGAATGATTTAAAACTCATTCTATCTTTCTTATCTAAAACATAATAGAAACAACTATGTTAGCTATCTTTGGCCAAATGTTCTTAATTATAAAAAAAAATAAACTATAAATGTAACATATCTCTTGCAAATATTTGAAATTAAATAGCAAATATTTAATTATTATTAAATAAACTTCAAATCAGATCTTGTAAACATATAGAGTACACAGTACACAGTGACAATAAAACTCAGTCACACTCAAGGCTTATTATTGATTGAATAATGGATTTTATAAAATGTGATGATGAAACAAAAATATGGAAAGAATTATTAATCATGAAAAATGGAGTGGATTGAACACTTCTTTATTGATGAAACGATCTTTATTTTTTTTTTTTATTGTTATCGTCATGTTCTACTGTACAGGTGCACACACAGTATACACATCATGTGGTATTAGTGATTATCCAGCCATTTAATTTGTTAAAATGTTATTTATCCTAGTGAGTCCTCAGTAAGTTAGTATAGTATGTAATAATAATATAATATAATAATGTTAATAATGAGTAACACAACATTCAATCACAATAACAAACACTGAATAACAGTAATAGTAGAGTAGATGATTTTTTTTATCATTATGCAGTCTCTGTGAAATGTGAGTTGTGAGCAAGCAATAAAGTAAAGGAAACTGATAACATTATTATTTATTACATTACAATTCTGAAGTGAATCCCATTTGAGTATAGATATCTGAGTATAGTAACAATCACATCACTATCTAGCTAGCTTGTTTTAATTCACAACAGACCATTTTGAAATTTTTACCAAAGTACCTACATTTACAATACATCAATACAATACTTCAATACATCACCTACAATTAACACAATGCTAAAATTGTTTAATGTACAATAACAACCACCGTGAACCACCGCTTGAAACGCAGATATCGATGACCTTGTGATTTATAATTCGCACTAAACTCACTTACCACACTACTGACTCAACTGATAGACTAGACTAAAACAAAAACTGAAATGTTTCTTTCCTTTCCAGACTAGACTCTCAGTCTCACTCTCAGCCTCACTTCACTCACTCGACTCACTCTAGTTGCTAGCTGTTGTTACTCTGTATCATCTAGTAATTACAATGCAAACAAAGTCAATAGTTCCAGTATTCTAATTTCAAATGAACCACAAAATTACCTTTTCTTTACCAGCTTCAAGCTTCTTTCTGCGCTCTTCAAATGGATCCATAATTCGACTTTACTCTGTTTCCTAAACAAAAACATCAGCCGCCATAATAGTTCTTATTCTTCTTCTTTCTGCTGCCGTTTGGTGGCAAACCGGAAGTTGCTGGAAGATTAGTCAAGCAGGGCCAGCCAATAATTGACCAATAAAATCAACTATACGTAACGCGATGCATTTTGTGATTAGGTAATACATTTTTTGGCACATCAGCAGCATAATATGGTATATTTGTCCAATTGTATGGCTGTGAAAGATGGAGAATAATAAAAACGACAGTCACTATACAGACTTTCTTAATGAGTGGTTGCACAAAATAAACGGATGACAACGGCATGCCAAAATTACTAACAACAATGGGAAAGTTACCAGACAAATGCGCTGGACAAAGAGATGTGACAATGGCACCCTATACGCAAAAAGGGGGGGGGGGGGGGGGGGTTAGGAGAAGAAAAAGGGAATAATGTTTAGACAAGACAGCGATGAAGAAGATGGAAAAGACTTGATGTGATCGAGAATGGCACCAAACAGGACTACTTGGAAGAAGTTTGTTTAAGACCTATATATATATATATATATATATATATATATATATATATATATATATATATATATCATTACGTTGAAAGGTGGTAGAACAACAAACAGAATAAGACTATGTACACAAGGTTAGTTAGGTGGCAAAGGCAGCATGATTGACCGTAGACAATTTAAACTGAAATTACTACTATTTTCTTTATAGTATTATCCCATTATTGGTATTCCATTATTAGGGTGTGTTTGGGGACCTATAGGACCAGAGAATAAAGGCCGCTTGTCCTGAGCAGTCGCCTACATTTTTTTTTTAAACGGTAATCAGGGATTTGAACCCGCGTTGCCTGGGACCACCCACACTCCTGAAATTACTTAGGGTAAAATGGAATTGTGAATATTGGAGAAAGGGGTCGTTGGTATTGACTATTATTAGGTTGACCATTTTCATACTGTTTTGGACAGGACCTTTTATTCGAATCTTTCGGCTGTTCCGTCGTTTTATTAAAAATGCCATTTTTGTCCAGTTTTTAATTGTTAAAATGTTAGTTTTTGTCCTGTTTTTTTTTAAATAGAAATTCTTCATACACTTTAAAATTTGTCAGTTATAAATCATAATCTATCACCGTATACTTATTAATATTACTGACTTTCAATTAACACAATCATGGATTATATCACAAGTATGTCATTGAAAGTGGAAAGTTTTAGGAAAATGTATTAAAAGACCAACGTTTTCGGTGTAATTACATTACCGGAAAAATGGCATGGTATGATGGTGGTAAAATATAGCTCACCTAAACGTTTACCTAAATTAGGGTGACCATTTTTTTCCCCCAATGTTTTCGGGGACATTCATATTTTTTCACATTTCAGAGGTTTTTTTGCTTATTTCTGAGACTGTCCCACAAAATCGGGGAAGAACGATGTGTGTGTGTGTGTGTGAGAGAGAGTGTGTGCGTATATATATTTATTTTTATATATTTATAATATGTGTGGGTGGGTGTGGGGAAACGTGCCGTAGGTCAGTCGGTATGTAAATGCGTGAATTACTTTGAAAGTTAGATATGACAACCAAAGAAGACCTATTCTTCCTTTCATATATAAGCTCTATATGAAATCTCTTTCTCCTTCATACGACAGATCATTGCGGTACTTTGTGTCCGAGCTGACTTAATAGAGAGACAGTTCGCTACGCATACTTCATCTGCTGTATTCTACTACCTCTTATTTCCATTTGAATAACGAGCTATACGTAGATACCCATTTCTAGCTTTCACTTTTTTGACGACTTCAACCATTGTTTTTGCAATGTTGCCTTCAGATTCCCCAATCTTCTCCCTGATCTTACTTAGGGTCTACCTCAAATTTGCTAACAGCCAATACTTTATCAAATGTCATAGATGATATAGAATAGAAACGTATCCTCTCTATGTCAGTTAACCATTCTATGTATATATATATATATATATATATATATATATATATATATGTGTGTGTGTGTGTGTGTGTGTGTGTGTGTGTGTGTGTGTGTGTGTGTGTGGATGGAAGGAAAAGAAAACAAACGACGAAGTCTTGTCTTAAAACAATTAAAAATGAAAAGAGAACTACTAAACACAATTCAAACACGGCAAATGCGATTTTAGGGCCATGTTAAAAGACACAACAGCCTACTAAAAGTAATCCTGGAGGGGAAAATACAAGGTAAAATAGGCAGAGGCAGACCAAGATTAACATGGACGAGTAACATCAAAAGATGGACAAATCAACCTGCACCATCAAAGCAAGAGACAGAGCAGAATGGCGCTCCATGGTAGCCAACCTTCGTTGCGGAGACGGCACTCGATGATGATAATGATATCTATATATGTTATCTATGTATATTGTCTCTGTATGTAGTATATCATTAGTAAAAAAAAAGTAAAGTGCCCCCGTCACGCCAAGTGGAGAATATGGAATATGGTGTTAGTGACCATAAATTTTACAGACCTTCGGCACATGATTTTTGGGGTGATGTGGTCGGTATTACGCTAGGGTGACCATTTTTTTTCCCATTGTTTTCGAGGACATTTGTCATGTTTTTTACATTTCAGAGGATTTTTTTGCTTATTTCTGAGACTGTTCCACAAAATCGGGACGATATATATATCGTATATCATATAATATGTGTGGTGGGTGTGTGACTGTGTGTGCGCAAGAAATTTTGTAGATACAAAAAAAAAAGATAACTTTAAATGTCATAATAACTGTGTTTATTTGCTGTTTGATTTTATTTTTGTTAATATTCACGGTACTTATGCGATACATGCACTTAATGAAATTACAATAGCTAGTTTTGTTTCTCAATAACAAAAAAAAAGTTTAAAATAAAAAAAAATTAAACAACATATAGCTATCAATTGCAATATTAAAGTAATGTTTACAGTACCTTATTTTTTACTGAAGAGGTTGTTGCCTCGGCGTGGTACTTGTTTTTTGAGTGTATCTTTCTCAAGATCTCATGATTTGAAGCAAGTTTTTCACTGAAGCTTTCACACAATAAATTAATGTTAGTTTTTACTGTTAACATGGCTTTCACCGTGTTCACATTAATCCTTGATTTCCCTTCGGACCAGACGTAGTTCATTTGAGAAAATAGTCTTTCTACGGATGCACTGCTGCCAGGTAAGCACATAAAAAGTTTAAGCATTCTCTTCACATTAGCATGTGGTACATTATTTTCTTTCAAGTACCTGAGTACTTCATTCCATTTTCTACATGGGGGCTTGTTGCTGAACCACTCACATTCTTTTTGCAACAGATGGCCTCGCAATTAAGTAAATTCATCAAAGAGTTCATCACATTGATGTTTACAACTTCATGACACTTTGAAGATATCTGTTCTACTGCATTATCAAAATGTTTCCTTTCAGGCACATTGTCCAAGAGAAGGCAGCTCAGTTGTGACAAGTCCACATTGTGCTTGTTCCAAGACTGCAAGTAATGTACAGCAGTATTATAGAATTCTTTACTTATTTGGAAATACCTTTCCATTTGGATGTCACCACTTTTTACTAAATCAGTTAGCAAACTCTTTACAATGTGTGGGATGAAATTTTCATCGCGTCGAGTTTCTAATTTGATAATGAGATTGTTCACAGCTAGTACTCATTCTGTTGCACTCTTGTCGTCGCCTTCAATCGCCTTAAATGTTTCATACAAGAGTGATGCGTGAGAATGAGCAAAGCTGAGCCAAAGCTCTGATTCACTGTTTTCAAAGAATTGTTTCAATATTGTAGGACAGTGTGTTTCTGGCAAGAAGAAAGATCTCAGTGATTGATACAGTATCAATATTCTTTCCAAGGCTGGAAGTAATGACAACCACCTTCTTTCGAATAACCTAATAATTGCTTAAACTCCTGTCCAGCAAATTCACAGAAGTCTTTTAGGCGTTCTACACGAACCGTGTAAATGTGAAAGTATCCAAATATTTTTGTTACAATCACTTCCATATCCATGGAATGGAATCAAACGCTGTTTTTGCACAATTGTGAATTATGTGTGCGTGCAACCAAGACCCATTATGTGTCTGTTTAACTTGGACTTTATTTTAGTTATGACATTATCTCTCCCTTTCCTCAACAAGCCTCCAAAGTTTGTATTTATATTGTCTGCTGAGAGTACAACAATCTTTTTATTTAAGTCAAAATTATAAATTGCTTTCAACAATTGTTCAGATATTATGTCGGATGTTTCTCCTGGGATATCTATGAAAGCAATCAGTTTGGTCTTTACTGGAGTTTCCAGCCCATAAGCCTGAAAATAACGAACTAAAATAGGAAGTAGATTAACGTGTTTATGATTAGATGTATCGCAAGACAATGTTACGAAGTTGACATATTTGAGGTCATTTTTTAGTTCATCAATAGCCCAAGGAGCAAAAACATTGGTAATTATGGATTCACACTTTGTTCTTGCACAGGAAAATTGTTTCGTTCAAAATTTCTTTTGTAGAATTGTTGTACAATCAATACTGCGGAAACTGTGATTATGAAGTACAGTATAATATGCGAAGGTTCCTTCATGAACGGCTAGAGTGTATTCTTCTTTTGAGGGTTCTGTTTTACAAAAATAATTTGTCATACACCCAGACTGAGACTTACAAAGCAGCGCATCCTTATGCTTTTTTTTGCCTGTAGATGATCAGTTATTGATGTCCTTCCACCACTTGCTATAGAAAAATTTGAACTACATTTATTACATTTCACTAGCTTTCCATCCTCTAAAATTGCTTGTATAATAAATGGAAATTCAGCTTTCAGCGAATCACTAAAATGACACTTACGTTTTTTGGAAAGCATTGTTTTTATGCAACAGACATCCACTGATCATAAATAGAAAACACGACTGCACTGTACTGTCATTACACTCGGACTGATTTGAAAATTGGCCGGGAAAGATACTTTGGCGGGAGATGTCCGAAAAGGCAGGGGTTGGGGGGGAGTGTGTGTGTGTCTGCTTTTTTTTTTTAATTAAACCCATCCCAATAGAAGTCAGTGGCTGGAATAGAAGTGACGTAGCACCGCGTTTCAAGAGTTCGAAGAGCTATCTCCGTCACAACGTGTCCAAGCCTTCTCTCATCTTCCTGCTAATGCCGCTCAGTCTGGGAAAAAGAAATACAACTCAGTAACGTCCTGAGTCCTAGCGATTATTTTAAAAGAGGACCGATTCCGTGTATGAACATTTATTTATTCACTGAAATCGGGGACACATTTCTTTCGGGGACAAATTCTACACTTCGGAGACTGTCCCCGAAAATCGAGGACGAATGGTCACCCTAACCTAAATACGTTTATTGTGTGTGTGTTCTGTCACTAAAGAGAATAAAGTAAGCTCAGTATGCTTATGTAGAACCCCTCTATATAGGCCTAAATATATCGGGGAGCTCAACATTGATTTAATTACATTTTTAAAAAGTGTCGTGTATTTTCATGAATAAAAAATATTTATTACATAACCAACGCCCTTCCCATTTTTACTATCCCAATTTTCCTTTTTTTTTCTTTTTTTTTTTTTGCTATTCCAATGTTCGCTACTTCCACACACAGATGTGCATTTAGCTCATGCACGTAGTTCTAACAAATAACATAAGTTTACGATAATTTATGGCTTGCAAACAGCAAAACTGTTCACAGTAATCAGCACACGAATAGCACGAATAGAGAGTCAAAATAGTATTTCGACTCTCCCCCGCATGGTATTGTATGTTTGTATGTGTGTGTGTCTCTCTCTCTATATATATATATGCGTGTGTGTGTGTGTGTGTATATATATATATATATATATATATATATATATATATATGCCAATCTCCAGTATTTCTAAAAGACATCATCAACATTATATTTATGGTGGAAGGCAGTAAAGATTAAATGGACAACGGCAATATATATCGAGAATCAATGTTACATGTTTTGTTTTCTTTCAAGCAAAGAAGAATGCATTCTCAACGCACATGGTTTATCCAGCGCCAACTCTTTATACCTGAAAGCTTTGTCTTTCACACCAGAACCGTAAGAAAGTTAACACTTTCAGAATAAGAGCTGGTAAATGTAACCTCGTTTTCTTCATTAAAAAAAACCCCGACTATTAATTAAACAGGTATATGCTTATCTGGACAAGACAAACAAGTTGTAACATATGACTTCCAAAGTGGATAGCTCGGCAAGAGAAGTACTCAAGTATTTTATGTTGAACCCCAGAGTGGTGGTAATCTCAGCACCAACTCGGCTGTGAGTGGAGGCAAACTTAGCACCAACTGGGCTGTGAGTGGTGGCAAACTCAGCACCAACTGGGCTGTGAGTGGTGGCAAACTCAGCACCAACTCGGCTGTGAGTGGTGGCAAACTCAGCACGGCTGTGAGTGGTGGCAACTCAGGGCTGTGAGTGGTGGCAAACTCAGCACCAACTGGCTGGCAAACTGGCTGTGAGTGGTGGCAAACTCAGCACCAACTGGGCTGTGAGTGGTGGCAAACTCAGCACCAACTCGGCTGTGAGTGGTGGCAAACTCAGCAAACTCAGCACCAACTGGGCTGTGAGTGGTGGTGGCAAACTCAGCACCAAGGGTGAGCACCAATATATAGAGATAAGATGCCAGACAGAACAGAATAACACCGAATGAAGATATTATCAATCTACATAATAAACAAACATAGAGTCACGAAGCTGTGGAGAGGCATAATCACATACGCCTGGAAGAATGTTTAAAAAAAAAAAATGTAAAGGTTCCCTCCACGTTGTGCTA
The DNA here is from genome assembly GCA_032433765.1 of Megaustenia siamemsis. Classification (NCBI taxonomy): domain Eukaryota; kingdom Metazoa; phylum Mollusca; class Gastropoda; order Stylommatophora; family Ariophantidae; genus Megaustenia; species Megaustenia siamemsis. The sequence continues at coordinate 120,452,921 of JAVIAB010000092.1, read as the reverse complement.
GGTGTATTGGGATTATGGTGTTAGTGACCATATTTTTCTATGAATCAATTCAGAGGAAGAGGTATGTTTACAGCACTCGGAAAAAAATGACAAATAATCAACAACAGAAAAAAAAACGGCACATTTTTAGGTGATGTAATAAGTATCACGCCAGGCCACATTTACATGTACTCAATGATATTTGGACACACGCACCGGGGTGACTCCCGGAATTTCATGTTAGGAGGGATGTTGTCTAGTTTCAACCTTTCAAGAGGGCTACTGTGAGATCGATGGTGGACATGTGAACTGGTTTAGTTTCACAATTTCACATTGCAGGGAGATCTTATTCTTACGGTGTGTTGTTAGATGTGCGACGGGGATAATGATAATTCGACCGTCTGTGTTTCATATGTTCGGATTTGGAGTCAAAAACGATGTCCTAACATCATCAAGCGCTATACATTTTTTTTTTAATATGACGATCGTCATTTTCAGAAGGACGTGAATTTCCAGTCAATATGGTGAATAGGTGGGAGGAACCATTAAAGGTTATATCTTAACAGTGTTCCTTGTTGCAGTTTCCTCATATTCCAAGTCCGACTTGTTGCAGGAGCTGCTGAGTTAAGTACTCTGTGCACATCGTGAGCTGTGCGTTTCATCCGTTTTGATCGTGTTTCGATATTAAAATGGTTTACAATGAATGATGATATCGTATGACGGAGAACAGATGATTGTGTTCACTTCTTGTGCGGTTTCGCCTTATGTCTTTTGGCGTGTGCTGAGACTGCTATGATGGGGACTACAGCTACCTTTCTTTGTATGGGAGAGGAGATAGTAATTCGGATGATTCCACTGACACGGATGTGCAAATATGGATTTTAATTCGTTTGCAGTGATATCGGGGCCTTCCATAATCAGAACCATAACACACACACAAACAGAAGAAAAACATAGACGTCTTCTTATTTTTTTCCTTCCTCATTTGCTATGGGAGAATTGAAAAAAAAATGGTATGGTGTGGTTAAAGCTTTACATAATTGATAGACGACACAAATTTGAACGACGGTTCGGTTCAATAGGCCTTCAGCAGGAACAAACAAAACACACACAGATATGTAAGCAAATAAAACTAATCCTACATAGCTAACTAGTAATGAATCATTAAAACAAAATAATCGAAATTGGTTCAAGAAACAAAAAATTTCTTTCCTGTATCGTGGACCGTGGCCGGAGTGAGAAAGAAGGATTCGCGGGTGCGCCCTGTAATAACCCTGTTTTACAGCACTCAGAAAAAATGATAAATAAACAATAACAGAAAAAAACAAAGAACAATATATGGTCCGAAGCAGGATTGAACCCGTACTCCTTGGCACCTGCGCCTTGCCACGAAAAGTCGGACAATAGGGAACACTGCCACTCAGCTAACTATAATATTTTTTCTGAGTGCTGTAAAACATACCTCTTCCTCCTATGATTTCCTATGTCAATAGAAGTGAGAAAAAGAGTTCATCGGTACTATATAGAACCAATTCTAACCTATGGAAGTGACTCACGAACAGTAAACAAACAAATTAAAAGACGATTAGAGGTCACAGTGATGGGATCTATCAGAAGAATGTTGAAAGTTCTATGGACATTTAAAAGATCAATGAGGGCATTCTCAAAGAGGCCAACACAAAAAGGGAGCTCCTAAAAAAAAAACCCAGAAAGAAACAATCAACATTTGTCGGACACATCATGAGAAGAGAAAAGTACTTGTTTACAACTGGCAAATGCAGGGCAAGAGAGATCGCAGACGACATAAAGAGAAGATACTAGCATGGTGTCATGGCTCGGAAAACAGTCAAAAACAGAATTGATATGATGCATTGTGGATAGGAGATTATACACCAACCAGTATAGCACATGATGATGATACAAACAGCTTATCCTTTAAGTTGTCATTTTTTCTTATTTGACATTATATCCATTCTTGTCGCGATCGTAACAATTAACATAATAATCAAATATGCATTAATAGCATGTTTCACAATGGGTGTGCTGTAGAATGGATAGAAGTGTTTTCTTATCTACTCCTAATGCATCTCAAACTGGACAAGAAACATTAAGTTTTTCAATAAAATAAACAATCCACATAATGACAATCTGGTGTATAGAGTTTATTCACAGTAATGCTTCAGTACATTGTAGATCACCTATTTGTCTAATCAGAATTCAGAATTACATATTGCACCCATAATAAAATATGTTTTTTTCCCTGCTGTTTGTAATTGTAATTGATTCAGCTGCTCATAAATTTGCTTGTCTCTTTGACCCAACGTTCTGTATTTATTTTGTGCCCACAGTAGTTTCTCATCCAGAGCAGAGAGTTTGTTCAAAGTGATGGTTTTCACTTCAATCTCTCATCTCTCACAGCGGTCTCTGTTTCTATCCTTTGATAATTTTGTTTGCTAATATTAGCACTTACATGTTACTCAAACAAGTGTGTGTGTATGTTTTATTTGTGGGTTCATTGCACTCCGAATGTGTCCATAGGTGCTCAGATCCCCTTCTCAGCATGTCCTGCGGCATCCAGCAACTGACAACTCCAGTTCTGTGTTCATTGATAAGTCCTCTTATGCATCTACTAAGCCTCTGATTTCTGGCTGTGCCCATTTTAACTTTCATCTCTTTCATCCGAAGGAGTGATATGATCTTCTGGTTGTCAAATCCTTCCTGGTTGCCCTTCCTGCATATCAGAGGGCATTAATGATGTCAGCCCAATCTATTGGTTGACCATCTTCACAACAGCAGTGCTAGGCAGCCTGTCTGTTCTTTCATTTTCCCGTATTTCATTTACTCATTTCCAGCTTTCCAGAGATGTAGACAAAGGTGACTCTGCTTATCACTGACATCTGCAATGACTCAACACACCGCAACCCACCTGCACTTTTCTTATGCCTATTGAATCATTTAATATGCAGAGGTAGGTGTAGTCTTGGGGCTCCAACCACATAAATGCCAAAGTCACTGGCATCACCTCCATTGTAATAATACTTCATGGTCATAATGTATGCACTGCAGTCTTCTTTGACTGTTTTGCCTGCAGAGCATGCTGTAAGAAATTCATGTAAGGAAGCTGCTTACTAGATTTGTTAAAATATCACCAGACAGCTAACTATATAATTAGCATGTTATGATAACCATGATTGCTTTTACAACTCTACAGAACACTACAGACATGTCAGTGAAATTAACATAAAAGCAACATGCACAATTTTGTTTACACATATTTTTCTAAAGTAGTGATCAAATTAGAACTACAGTGTTATTTTTCAATAAATAATATTTCCCAGGTAATGGTCACAATGTTAATACAAGTACAAACGCCAGAAGTCTTCTTAAGTTATCAATGCCACCTTAATATAGGGTGTTTATAAAGTCTCACTACACTTGGTATCTAGGTCAATTTGAAAAAAAATGTTTATGACGTCATCACAATATGTGCTCAATGGTAAGTTCACTTGTTGCGACAGTTTTCTTAATGACTTGTCTGGACTTTTAAGGATTCTGTCTTGGATATCTAAACATATTTCATCATTCACAGCAGGCCTACCAGATCGTGGAGCATCTTCCACATTTCCAGTAGCAATAAACTTATTCAACAAATTTCTAACCGTAATGCGATGAGGAGGTTGTTTATCAGGAAATCTTGCTATAAATCTTTGAACAACTACCCGTGTGTATCGCACAATTGACAGTGGGAGCACATATTGTGATGACGTCATAAACATTTTTTTTCAAATTGACCTAGATACCAAGTGTAGTGAGACTTTATAAACACCCTGTATAATAAAAACTTCTATTTCATCTTCTTTGACATTAACTATCAGAGATCTTTCCTCATCAGATAAGATGTTCTATTCTTTTCATGCTGATATAATTGATTTCATTTTGCCTTTTATTGTGTGTATATGTTAATGGCTATTGATCTTAAAATGATGTTTTCATATCTTGGAATCTCAGAAATGAACTTTTAACCCTTAATTATGATACCTATCTGTAACTCTCCCATTTATGATATCATGTTCCTTCCCACGCGGTTAGACGTAGCATAGGGCTTGTAGTGTTTTTCGCTATCCATCTCTATTCTTGGCGAGATGTTTGATCTTATCTAATGAGTCTATGTCTGCCAACTTTGCTTCTCTTATAAGTGTTCTGTTTAGTGTCTCTTTAGGTCTTCCTCTTTTTCAGTATCCTGATGTTTCCTATATAAGAGCCTGTTTTGGTATTCTCTTGTCGTCTCTTCTCAGCACAAGTTCGACATATGTCCATCTTCTTTCCTTAATTGTAGATGATATCTTTGGTTGCATGACTATTTTTCTTATTTCTATATTAGTCTTGAATTAATTCCATTGTACACAAAGTAATTTTCTAAGGTACTTGTCTTCAAAAGCGTTTAGTTTTTTTTCTCAATCTCTTTTGATATTTTCCAGTTTTCACATGCTGTAGAAACATTGCTACCACTTAAATGTAACATTAGGTGCTCTAAAATATTATTTTCTCTGAACTTTATACACACAGCCATGTGTTCATACTAGGAAAAACACAGGGACTTGGAATTCCTGGCTCAGGTTGATTTATGACATAAATTTCACCTCATGATTGGACATGTTACAATGTCTATCGGTATGATCACCGGAAGTCCGTCAATATGTTCACCTACCTCATAGCATTATTCATTGTGTTTTCAGAGTCGCAAAGGGTTGTTTGATGTCTGTCAACCGAGAAAATTTCTATAGACAGAGACAAAAAAGTGGTGATTTCTGTTCCCTCAAAAAAAAAAAAAAAACGATGCATCTCACAAAATGGAAAAAAAAAATCCTACATCAATAGAAACAAATGCAATATTCAGGGGTCACTGGAAGTAGTAATTAGGAAGGCACAGAGAGGGGGATAATGTTTGACAACGGCAAAATGTCAAATTTGTGTTTTGATTCAGTAATTTTTATATACGGTATCTTAATCAAGGGTTTTATTTACATTTCTTCACTAAATCATTTCTGAGATTTTTCTATTTGTATTAACTTAATATAATTTTTGTATTATGTTTAAAACTGGGCACATATCCATGTGGAAAAAAATATATTACAGTTGACCACATACAACAAATAAAATACTTGACTGTATTTAATACAATTCTGCCACGTGCTGGTTGCTTTTTAAAGCTACTACTTTGTAGCTACAGCTACTTATTGCACAAGAAATAAAACTTGACTTAATCTATTTCAGCTGTGAGCTCATTACAGCTCATGTCTCTCAAACAAGAAAATATACAGAGTGACAACATGATGTCCACATGAACCCTGGTGAGAAAATATGTACAAAAAAAATAAAATACTTCAGTCTCCATTTCATGAGAAATACTGATGAAGCTGTTTAAAATAAAGTATTCACGTTGACTTCTGATATATTACATTATAAACTTGTCTCCCTGGTCCATATATAATAATAAATTTACCAAATATTTAACTGAATTAAAAACCTAAACATTATTATATTTAAAAAATCAAATTTGTAGAATCTGCTTCGAAGGTGGTTCTATACAGCTGGAGAGTAAAGGTCACCTGTCCATAAACTGTCACTCTCAGCTCTGGTCTGAGCTTTTATTTTATACCCCACCAAAAAAAAAAAAAAAAAAGAATTAGGCCATTTTTCTTTTATTTGGAGAATGGCATGTTTTAAGCAATTCAGCTACCAGCTCTTCTTTTCACGGAGAGAACAAGGAGCTGAGAGAAACCTAGAAAACATCTACAACAATTACATTTTAAAAATATTACAACTTTGAAATAAATAATTCAACATTTATATGTGATCAAAATTTTGATAATTTATGATATACTGATATTTATTAACCTTTAGAGCCACCATAACAGTGTATTATATGTACATATACATAGCAACAAACACATTAGGTTTTAGACACAATAGTTAAAAACAATATAAACACATTAAAGCTCTGTGAGCCATCTTGTGAGTTACAACAGTAAAGACTTCATTTACATTTAGCAAAAGCAATCATTTATGAGAGGGACTGGGTAGTCTAGAAGTATGACATCGATCTCTAGACAGGAAGAACCCAGGTTCAAAGCCTGTCACATCAATGATTTACAAAAATATTACAAATTAATCTGTGGTTTTCTTCATGGTGTTACTCCAGCCATATTTCTTGAGTAATGAAATCTGATGTCCAGCCCTCTCAGATAACAGCAATAAACAGAGCCGGTCCCATGTGCATTCATGCACATTAAAGAATCCATGACAGGTAAAATAAAAAAGAGTAGGCCATAAATTTGGCAGCTGCTCGGGCAACATTGTCAGCAAAAACCTACCCACACCGTGAATCCCAGGCTGTGCTACAGAGTTTGTGCACATGGGTCAGGGTTCTCCTCATATTTTCAAGGAGAATATCGGAGCACCCATGGATTCATCCGGTATGCAGTGATGTTGATGCTAAAAACAATAAAACAATTTTGAAACTTCAATGTTTTAGAGACATTTATTAGACAACACTCAGTATAAATTAAATATAGGGTGTTTATAAAGTCTCACTACACTTGGTATCTAGGTCAATTTGAAAAAAATGTTTATGACGTCATCACAATATGTGCTCAATGGTAAGTTCACTTGTTGCGACAGTTTTCTTAATGACTTGTCTGGACTTTTAAGGATTCTGTCTTGGATATCTAAACATATTTCATCATTCACAGCAGGCCTACCAGATCGTGGAGCATCTTCCACATTTCCAGTAGCAATAAACTTATTCAACAAATTTCATTGACAGTGGGAGCACATATTGTGATGACGTCATAAACATTTTTTTTTCAAATTGACCTAGATACCAAGTGTAGTGAGACTTTATAAACACCCTGTATAAGCAAATAAAAATGTAGTTCTAGGATCTACACAAATACTGCTTAAAAGAGTGATGCTTGCAAAAAATATGTTTTAGTTGCAAAAATAAGACACATTTAGTGGATAAGGAATGGCCAGAGAACAAAGCCCAAAACAATGACAGTGTACAGTGTGCAAGTCAGTGTCAATAAAGTATATATAAAATACAAATTTGTGAATGCATGGTAACTGATTTTTAACATAAATTACATTGACATCCCAGAATAAATTTGTGAAACATAAAATACTCATAAGGAGAGTGCAGGAGTAAATATTCAACCACAGTACCTAAAGTAAAGTTCAAACAATAATTCACATTCTAAACTGACTAGTAGACAAGAATGATTATATTGTAGCTTAAAAGTGAGAAAAATGTATGTCAATAATACCTATCTATCTATTGACCTTTCGAGCCATAGCCGGCCCATAGGGCGTAGACCAAGATACTCCATCTCTTATCTGAATTTTTGTTCTAGCAGTTTTCAATTCTTTTAAAAATATTTTATCAAATCTCGCCATTTGTCTCTGTTCTGTGCAAGCAACTCTATCTCATTGAGGGAGCTAATTCCTGCTGCTCTTGCCTCTCTCATCAATGTTCTTCTCAATGTCTCTCTGGGTCTTCCTCTTACCTGTTGTTTCCCACATGAGGGCTTGCTTTGCTATTTGGTTATTATCTCTTCTCATCACATGTCCAACATATGACCATTGTCTTTCTTTATTACTGAAGATATTAGTGGTTGATTGGCGATTTCTCTAATTTCCTCGTTTGTTTTGAATTCGTTCCACGCTATACTAAGTATTTTCCTTAGACATTTATTTTCAAATGCGTTCAACTTTGTTTCTATGTCTCTTGTTGTTTTCCAGCTTTCACACGCATACGTAAGGGTTGATAGTACATTTGATTTGAATAGTCTAAGTTTTGTGTTTGTGCTGATGAGTTTTGATTTCCACAACTTTTCAAGGCTTCTGCAAGACATTGCTGCTTTAGCTATTCTGATTCTAATTTCTTTGCTTGTATCCCCTTCTCGATCAATGTGACTTCCAAGATAGATGAAGTGGTCAATCTCTTCCACTGGTTTGTTTTCCATGTATATTTTGTCGTCTGTTGGAATTAAGCTTTTCATGACTTTAGTCTTTTCATGATTGTTCTCAAGCCCAATTTTGCTGGCTATTGATGATAGTTCATTTGTGTTTTCCTACATCATTTTTATCTGACTGCTGATGAGAACTATGTCATCAGCAAAGTCGAGGTCCCCAAATGGTCTCCTCTTGAATCCATTTGATGCCTTTATTACCAGTGTAGCATTTCTTCATTATGAAGTCCATAACAACGCCAAATAACAAGGGCGATAAAATACATCCTTGTTTAACCCCAGTTTCTATTGAGAAACTTTCACTCAGTCCTTCCTCTGTTTGAACTGCACATATGTAACCATCATACATGTCTTTAATAATATTTATTTAATTAAAAATATCATTATATAATAATATTATGTCAATAATAGCTGAGACCTTAAAGAACTATTAAAGCCTCATATCTCACCAGATAAATTAAAAGATGAATTAAGAATACAAAAGAAACAAATCTGGAATACATGAATACATATTTAGAAAAAGGTTGTCATGAATGTGAAGGAAAACATAAGTGCTTTCTATGTATCACAAATAAAAAGGTGGACTAGAAGAATGTAAAGTTTTGCCACTTTTTTATGTCATGGCTTGAGAAAAGTGACTAGCTGTTTTTATGTGTCAATGACTATGAGTGAGATTAAGTGTTAAACCTCCCATTAGCTCATATTATCTGACCATCTCCATTCATATCACACACACAGAAAAGGGAATGTTTTGTACTTATTTTCACTATCATGTATTAATCTCCGGAAGATGTACAACAAGGTGAGATGCAGAAAGGCTGAGGCAAAAACAGCTTTCCAAAAAATGAGGAAGATACTATGCAATCCATTTATGACAATAGAAACAACAAAAAGAGTTCTTAAATGTTATGTAGAGCCAGTCTTAACACATGGATGTGAATCATGGACAATAGGACAACAGACAAGAAAATCACTGGAGGCTGTAGAAATGTGGTTTTACAGAAGAATGTTGAGAATACCATAGACAGCTAAGAAGAGTAATGAAAATGTTCTGAAAGTGGCCAAAGCAAAAAGAGAGCTCATTTCCAATATTAGGAAGAAACAATCATCATTTTTTGGCCAGGTAATGAGAAGAGAACAGCTGGAATATATTGTAACAACTGGGAAAATTGAGGGCCGAAGAGATAATGGGAAGCAACGAGAAAAGATGCCAGACAGCTTAAGAGAATGGCTTGGCAGAAGGCCAACAACAGAAATGATAAATAACTGTCGAGATCGAAAGTTATGGAGAGACATGATCACCTACGCCAGCAGGCCCAGTACTTGATGATGTTAATCTCTGAAAAGATATAATTTTTTTCTCATGCATGTGCAATATCCACGCTAGACTGTAATTTTGGTTTACTTGACAAGATTTGTCCTCCAACAGAAATATTAGGATTGTCCTTGATAGAATATTTTGTGCTGCTACATGCATAACACAACATGCTTTCCTGCTACTTTAGTTATGGGATAATAATCATCAATCTGCATCACTTACCCTTGAGCTTCCCTCTGTTTTTACTTCACTGCAATAAATTTCAAACAGTTCAATATTCATAGCAATGATGTCAAGAAACTCTGGAATCCTTCCAGAGTCTGAGAGCTCTGTGGGAACAAATAAATGTACACAGACAACACAATCTCATCATGAGCTTGTGAGGCCAAGTACTGTTTTCTTGACTTGTTCAAGTACATATAATATGACTACTGAATTTTTTGCGGGTCATCATCATTGTACTCCGAACATGTCCATGGGCACTCAGATCCCCCCCCCCTCCCTCTCGCCCCAACATCCAGTGACTGATGACTCTAGTTCTGTGCTAGTTGATAAGTCCTCAGATACGTCCACTAAGTCATTGTTTCTGGCTGTGTCTATCTTAACTCCCACTTCTTTCATCCAAAGGAGTAACGTGGACTCATGGTTGTCAAAGTCCTCTGCCCTTCCTACATCTCAAAGGGCATTGATGATGTCTGCCCAATCCATTGGTTGACCGTCTTCAATGACAGCACAGCTAGTCAACCTGTCTGTCCTTTCATTTTCCTGTACTCCTGCATATTCAGGGATGTAGATAAAGAAGTTTTTTTTACAATTCTGTAATGATTCTACCCATTGCCTGCATACAGAGCCCACCTCCACTTTTCTTTTCAAGCTCATAATCACTTATTATGCAGGCCTGGGTGTAGTCTTGTGACTAACCAGATGAATGCTCTGGTCACTGCCATCACCTCTATCGCCATACTACTCGTATTCATAACATATGCACAACTATCGTCTTTGACTATTCTGCCTGCCGAACGTGCTGTAAATGCCCATGCATTCCTTTGTTGTTGTATTACGGATCCATCTGTATAGATGACTGTATCTTCCTCATCGGTGTTATCCCAGATGAGACCGTTGACCTCCGCATTGACCATGACTGAGTTCTGCTCCCTACATTTCCTGCAGAGTATGACAATACATATTGACCATGACTGAGTTCTGCTCCCTACATTTCCTGCAGAGTATGACAATACATATTGACCATGATTGAGTTCTGCTCCCTACATTTCCTGCAGAGTATGACAATACATATTGACCATGACTGAGTTCGGCTCCCTACATTTCCTGCAGAGTATGACAATACATAGAAAAATATATAGAATGTGCCCCTAAATACTGTTTACTGACTGTTCACATGCCAACCCCTCTCCCCACATAGTATGATAATTATGATACAGTTTGCAGCAATTTTAGAGTGAGGCCCAGAAGGCAGCATACTACCTTTGTTTTGAGTTTTAATGGTTGATGTTTATTTTTTAGATGGCAAGATAGATGGATTAAAAGTGCAGAAACATATTACGTGGTCAGTGACTCATAGCTGACTGCTTGCATCAGGATCAACAGTACAAGAGCTAATCAAGATTCTCTCCCATCTCCCCATGATGCTTCACCAACAGGCTAAACAGTCTTGGCAAGTGAGTACGTATCGAAGTGGGAAGGCAATCCAATTTGAAAAAAACAGCACTGCAATTGGACATGCTGGGGTGAAAGGTATAAATACCATAGCTTGCTGTAAGATGTCAACTTCAAAACAATATATCTATGCCCATTTAATGTCCTTTAAGGGCATACAATGAAGGTGAGTAATCATTAAGTGAAAGTAAGAAGCAATTTTTAAAAATATATGATTTACTGAAGTGAACCTATCACGCCATTCCTCACAAAGATTTACACTACTCTCTCAGTCTTAACTTTAGGGCATGGTAGCTATAATACACCTAAATAAACTAGAGATAGATATATATCTACATCTATTTCAAGTTCGAAAGATCTTCATCGAAAGATCTAATATCGAAAGTTGTGGAGAGACATGATCACCTACACCAGCAGGCATGGTAGTTGATGATGATTTCAAGTTAAAAATTGTTAATATAAAATTCTTTATAATCATTGTCATGTGTGAGCTCACCTACTGAATAATCTTGATCACAGAATTGCACCCCATCATTAATTAAATTCCAGTGCCTGCATTGCTTTTAAACAAAGCATATCTACTATTCCTTACACAACTAAGACAAGAAGTATTTCTGTTTGTCTCATTCATTGTAAAATGTACAATAAAGCATTTTAGGGAGCAAGCATTCTAGGGAGCAGAGATATTTTTAAAGTACTCATTACACCTTGCGTAGTTAAAGTATTATGGTGTTAGTACCAATATTTTTTTCATGACCACTGCTACATTTATGGATGATTGAGTTTAGTATTATGCCAGACCAAGGTATTTTCCCAGAAAAAAAAATCTCTGGTACCCATTTTAAGAGTCTGGATGAATGCTGAAGTCATATGAGTAATAAATGCCACATTTGGGAATTGAATCTGGACCAACCAGAAAAGTGGATGAATGTGCTTATCAACTTTCTACCATGGCTTCCTATATTTTTTTTAACGAAAGTAAGGATTTCCCCTATGATGCAAGGCTTATGGAGATTATTATGTTAGTGCCCATATTTTTTATCTACCAATGATACATTTTATTGGTGATACAGTTGATGTATCACGCAAGACTACCTTTTCCAGAAAAGTTGATACAGTCAATGTATCATGCCAGACTACCATACTTTTCCAGAAAAAGCTTGGTGAACCTAGGAACCACATTATCAAGATAAAACCCAAACTTTTATCTTGAGTGATCAAGTTCATTATACAGTCGAACCTGGTCTTAGGACCACCTGTTTAAAGCGTTTCCCTGGTTATAGGACCGGGTCTACAATTTCCCCGAGTTTTTTACTATATGCTAACACTGATTACGGCGCTCACCGTATGACGCGACCAGAGACCAGGCTAATTAACCGCCGCCAATGTTATTTATCCCGTTTACGACACGCGGGTAATCCGAGATAACGATACACTGACCAGCCAGTCCTTCTCCGTCTCGCTGGGAGCCATAAACGATCGACACAGGTGTCGAAGTTTTCCCGTATTTAGTGAGTCCCAGATTACAGTGGGACGTGTTACGTTTATCAGTCAATACTGGTGTGAGAAACACGGCAGACACAGATCTATGATTCGTGAAGTGACATCACTTCGCGGTTCCGTCTAGACCAGAGTAGACCATTGCGTGGCCCGTATAAATTACAGGAATTAACTAAAGAATTAGTCATTGCCCGCTTAGAGTGTATTCACGTACATGTACAGTATCTCAGTGAATTATTTTTGTGGATTTTAAAAGTGTTACACACAATATAGGAAATGGCCAGTGTCAAAAGTGTAAAACCAAAAGCATTAACGCTGGAAGAACGAATATCAGTGATTCGACAAAATATTTTTGTGTGTTTAACTATCGTGTTTTATGAAAAGTGTCCAACCAGTGGCTATTGTAGACCGACATGTGCACTATGTTCTACTCATGGATTACGCTGATTTGCAGGTTAGTTTTCATAGTGCTTAGGATAAAATTTTTTTTATCGCTCTATTTATTATGTGAAACCTGTGAGGCAGGACCACCTGTCCTATGGGACCAGTTTTTGAAAGTCCCGTGAATGGTCGCCTTAGACAGGTTCGACTGTACATACATTGCTCAGGGAGGCAAGAGCAGTAGGAATTGGCTCCCTCAATGAGATAGAGTTGCTTGCACAGAACAGAGACAAATGGCAAGATTTGATAAAAAATCTTTACAAGGATTGAAAACTGCTAGAATAAAAATTTAGATAAGAGAAAGAGTATCTGGGTCTATGCCCTATGGACCAGCTATGGCTTAAAAGGTCAATAGATAGATAGATAGAATCAAGTTCACTAACTCCTGAGCTATGCTACACCCTTTAGATTATAAAAGTAAAGGTTCCCTCCATGCCTTGCTAGACATATGGGGAATATGGTGTTAGTGGCCATATTTAACTATGACCACAGCCCATTTTTGGGTGATATGATTGGTATCACGCCAGGCCACCTTTACTTCCCAGAAAAAGCTCTGGTACCCATTTTTAGAAGTTGGGTGAACCTCGGAGCCTTGTCAGGCCGAAAAAATAATCCACCACTGCCGAGGATCGAACCCGGACCCTTGTGGTCTAGCTATGATTATAGCCACCCCATAATGCCAATAAAAGAAAATCTAATTAGTAGCTGATTAGACCTTTTATTATTAGTGCCTGATTTATCTCAATGAGGGTTAAATATCAGGCATACTGTTTATAGTAGCATAGAACACAACTCTACATTTTGGGCTTACGAGTCCAAATGGTAAAAGGTGTACACTTGGACCACTATGTGTCAAGTATAGCTGCAATAAATATTCTAGTCAAGCACATTCAGTGATTATAAAGTTTACCAAAGTATAAATGTTTTAAATATTTTTGAGCTTCTAAAAATCATCAATATATAAATAACACTGTAGGACATGGCAAGATCTTTCAAATTTAAAATGCTGAGATCCAGATTGACTGTTTTCTGTGTAATGTGTAAAATTTGAACAATAAAACTAGACCAACAGTGACCTTGGTCAAAGCTTAAAAAAATATGTTTCCATTAGACAATGCCATTAATTAGGCATGTCTAGGGAATCAGGGTGGAAAATGTCAAATGTTAAATTCAACAAAGAATATGTAACATAAATAAGTTACACTTATATTCTTTACCATATTAATATGAACAAAAGAGAACAAACACAATTACAATATATACTCTAAAGCAGAGTCCATAGATTGTTCTTGATTAATTTTGTTTAAAAAAATGTTTTTACTACATAAACATGTAACAGAATGCAGACTTCCCACACACAAATAGACCATTTATGTGCTCTAACAGTATGACAATTGCAATTTAGTCATACTTTAAATTTTCAAAACAATCTTTCAATTTGATTCTTCTCCGATTTCACTTTTCTAAGTTCTACTTTTCATAGATAAATACAATGCTTATATAATGGTCAAAACAATGCTTTAAAGTTTTATTGTTAGATTCACAGTGAAAAAGGTTTTCAAAGCTACACTGGCAAATATTCAGCATAACTTATCCTGTAAACTTGATATACATAGAAAAACTTATCTTGTGGAAGAGAAGTTAAAAAAAAAAACATAACTGATCTGTTACGATTGCCTGCAGGCATTATTAAATTTTGATTTACTTGAAACTATTTTACAAAATATTTTGAAATAAGTAAAATGTTGTACTAAGTCACGATATAAATACCAAAAAATTTACAAGTCAAGAATATAAATTGCAATATTAAAATTAACTTTGTCTTTATTAAAGGCCCTGAAAAAAAAAAATACAGATAAATATGAACTTTCTGTTTTCAACTATTCTGTTTATCAATACCTTGAAGATCTCATCTATTGGTCTTAACGTTAAAAGAGTTGTTATTTGATAATGAAGGATTGGATGTTCTTGAGGATATTTTTGTTGTCTCTGGGGGTTGTAAAGTTGATGGCGGTGGTCCAGGGTAACAACTAACAGTCTGAAAAGTGGTAAGGGTGGCTTGCTCCAAGTGACCCATATATGTGTAATTGGCTGTCACCCTGAAATAAGAGAGAAAACATTGAATCAGTTCAAGTTTAATCATAATTTTAAATGCATACTTATGTTTTCCTTTATGTCTTATAATTTATGACCCTCTGGTTGTCTTTTGAGGGCTTGCTTTGAGATTCTCTTGTTGTCCATCATTCTTGATCTTACTGGTTATAGAACCAAATGATCTGCACTTTAAGAAAAACTAAAAGATATTTAACTCGAGATTATGGCACCTTCATAAAAATTCATCATCATCAAGTACCAAGCCTTCTGGCATAGGTGATCATGTCTTTCCACAACTTTTGATCTCATCAGTTATTTATAATTTCTATTGTTGATCTTCTGCCAAGCCATTCTCTTAAGCTCTCTGGTATCTTTTCTCTTTGCTTCCCTTATCTCTTCATCCCTCAATTTTCCAGTTGTTACAACATATTCCAGCTGTTCCCTTCTTATTACATGGCCAAAAAATGATGATTGTTTCTTTCTAATATTGGAAATTAGCTTTCTTTTGGCTTTGACCTCTTTCAGAACGTTTCCATTACTATATTATACATTTCCATTTCACCTGTGCGCTTCCGGGGCCCGAAAGGGGAGTAAAGAATAGTGGCACTGTACCCTACCAGGCATGTTCGTAAGAGGCGAGAAAGGTGGGTTTGGCATGGGACTGGCTATCCCATACCGTAAAAAAATAAGCCGAAAAAACCTCACTAACATGGACAAGTAAAAGAAAAGAATAAAAGTAAATCTGCCATCCAGGAAAGATAAAGGCTCTCTGTCTAAGAGATGTAAGATGCAAGCCAGAGAAAGCTGTAAGGAGTCTGGGTTGCTGACTCACCTTTTGTCTACCAGGAAATCCTCCAGAAATGGCACCTGGAATTTATGTACCCTAAATGAAGAAGGAAAAGCTGCACAGGTAGCAGCAGAAATGAGATATTATAAAATAGATATTCTGGTAATGTGCGAAACAAGATGGCTAGGAACGGAAAGAATAAAACTAAATACAGGAAAGATGATTTTATCATCAGGACACCAGGAACCTGGAGCACAATATAGTGAAGGGGTAGCTATAATGTTATCAAGGAATGCACAGAAGACACTAATAGAATGGGAAGCAGTAGGGCCAAGACTAATGAGAGCAACATTTGAAACAACAAAAATCAAAATAAAATTACACATTATCCAATGCTATGCACCAACCAATGATAAGGATGATTTAGTTAAAGATAAATTTCAATAAACAGTTACAATATCAAATGGATAGAAGACAAGCCAAGAATATTATAATTTTGATGGGAGATCTAAATGCTAACGTAGGATCAGACAACAGTGGCTTCGAAGAGATTATGGGAAAACATGGACATGGAGATATAAACGAGAATGGAGAGATATTTGTGACTTTCTGTGCCCTTAATCAAGTGAGCCTAGGAGGAACAATATTCCAACATTAAAGAATACATAAAGCTACATGGGTGTCACCAGATCATAGAACGGAAAATCAAATTGATTATTTGACACAAATGTATTAATAATACGTTTAAGTCATCCTTACAGGATGCAAAAGTATATAGAGGGCCAGATGTAGCTTCAGATCATCATCTTCTGATAGCCAAACTATAACAATGAAAAAGGGTAGAAAGTATTTCAATGTAGGGTTTCTTAAAGAACAAGGAATTAAAGATAAATTCGCAGTCACAATATCAAACAAATACCAAGTCCTCCAACAACTAGAAAATGCAATAAATATAGAAGATCACTGGAAACAGGTGAAGGATATATGGAAAGAGATATGCGAAGAAACGCAGGTGAAAAAAGAACGCCAGAATAGGGCATGGATGACAGCAGAGACCCTGGATAAAATTAAAGAAAGAAATAACAAGAAAGCAGACATAAATAAAAGCAAAACGAGAAGTAATAAAGCCAAGACACAGGAAGCTTACACAAGAGTGAACAAAGAAGTAAGAAGATGCATTAAAATGGATAAGAGGAAATATATAGATGAACTAGCTAAAGAGGCAGAAGAAGCAGCAAATAAAGGGAATATGAAAGAACTGTACAACAGCACAAATAAATTAAGTGGAAAATACAAACAGGTCAATGCCTTTATTAAAGATAAGAAAGGAAATATGCTTAGTAATATAAGGGAACAAATGGAGAGATGGAAAGAGAGCACTTTGAAGAACTTTTGAACATACCCGGCTCAAATAATCCTCCAGATATACTACCAGCAGAAGAAGAGCTACATGTTAACTGTGGAAAACCAAGCAAAGAAGAAATAATGAAAGCCATCAAGCTATTAAAAAATGGTAAAGCCACAGGACCAGATGAAATTCCTTCGGAAGCCATAAAAGCAGATATTAACACCTCTACCAAGATGTTCCATAATCTATTAGATACAATTTGGGAGAGGGAAGAAATACCTAAAGACTGGAAAGAAGGTTATATGATCAAACTACCAAAGAAAGGAAGTTTACAGGAGTGCACAAATTGTAGGGGAATTATGCTACTATCAGTGCCAGGAAAAATATTAAGCAGAATCAATCTGAAGAGACTAAAAGAGGCCATAGAGAAACATTTGAGAGATGAACAAGCAGTTTTAGGAAGAACAGATCATGTGCTGATCAAATAACTACTCTACGTATAATAGTTGAACAAAGTTTAGAACTACAGTCCCCACTTTATATTGGATTCATAAATTACGAAAAGGCATTTGATAGTTTAGACAGAGGAATGATTTGGACGATGCTGAGTCATTATGGAATCCCCATAAAGTTTATTAACCTGATAAAAACAATGTATGAAGGAATGAAATGTAGTGTGGTGTATGAAGGGCAGCTTACAGAAGCATTTGAAATAAGAACAGGAGTAAGGCAGGGATACCTTCTGTCTCCATTTCTCTTTCTACTGACCATAGATTGGATTATGAAAAATAACTCAAAACAACAGAAATGGAATCCAGTGGTCATTGACCAAGCAACTTGATGATTTAGACTTTGCTGATGACATAGCTCTCCTATCACAGAGCCCTCAACAGATGCAGGATAAAATGAGCATACTTGATGAAAGATCGGGGTTAAGAAATGCAAATGAATGCATAAAAATGCAAAGCTGCAGTAATGAAAGATCACAACAGCTAGGACTTGAAATTAATAGAGATAAGACCAACATTATGAGAATTAATGCATTTGGCAATAACCAAATAAAAATAGGAGAAATACCTCTACTAGACGTACAATCTTACATATATCTGGGTAGTAATATAGATAAAGAGGGAGGAACAGAAAGTGATACCAAAATAAGGATATCAAAAGCAAGATGAACTTTTGTTACACTGGGAAGCATATGGAAGTCCAAAGAAATTAGGTTAAATACAAAAATAAAAATGTTTAACTCTATTGTTAAGTCAGTCCTATTATATGGCTGTGAAACATGGAGAACAACAAAATTGACAATCATGAAGATACAGACTTTCATTAATGGATGCTTACGCGGAATAAAAGGATGGAAATAGTAGTAAAGTAAAGTACCCCCGTCACGCCACGTGGCGTATAGGGAAATATGGTGTTAGTGACCCTATATTTTACAGACCTTCAGCACATGATTTTTTAGGTAATGTGGTCGGTATTACACCCGTGCTGCTTTACTTTCCCAGAAAAAAATCCGGTACCCACTTAAGGCTGGGTGAACCCGGAAGCTGTCGGTTGGGATTGAACCCTACCCCTTGTCCTTTGTAGTCCAGTTCACTAACCACTGAGCTATCGCGGCTCCCAAAAGGATGGAAATGGCAGGACAAATTCACTAACATAGAATTATGGAAATGTACCAGTCAAATGCCACAGGATAAAGAGATACAGCGAAGACAGACACTGTGGAAGCCAACTGAGAGTATTACACAACAGGCCCTTTTTTATAATCCCCATGGGAATAGATAAAGAGGAAAACCAAGGAATTCTTGGGGAAGACAGAAGAAGCAGAGATGAAGATGATGGGGAAGACAAGGAATGATATTAAAAGAATGGCAAGAAACAGAACGGCTTGGAAAATATTTCTTGACGACCTATGCTCTACAGGGAGCTGAAAGGTAGAAGAAGAATTGTTGATCTTCTGCAAAGCCATTCTCTTAAGCTGTCTGGTATCTTTTCTCTTTGCTTCCTTCTATCTCTTCATCCCTCATTTTTCCCAATTGTTACAATATATTCCAGCTGTTCCCTTCATATTACATGGCCAAAAAATGATGATTGTTTCTTCCTAATATTGGAAATTAGCATTCTTTTTTGTTTTGGCCTCTTTTAGAATGTTTCCATTACTCTTCTTAGCTGTCCATGGTATTCTCAACATTCTTCTGTAAAACCACATTTCTACAGCCTCCAATGATTTTCTTGTCGGTTATCCTATTGTCAATGATTCACATCTGTGTGTTAAGACTGGCTCTATACAACATTTAAGAACTCTTTTTCTTGTTTCTATTGTCAAAAATGGACTGTATGGTATCTTCATCTTTTTTTTTGAAAAATGCTTTTGCTTGAGCCATTCTGCAATTCACCTCTGTTGTACATCTACTATCTGAGGTTAACAATGTTTCCATATATTTAAATTTATTTACCTGCTTTATTATTGTTGTGAGAAATCAAACAAGCCTCTGTAACATGGGATAGGCGGTGAAAAACGCTACGAGGAAGCAAAACTTATGGTTTTTTTCTGGGAAAGCAAAGCGGCACAGACGCAATACCAACCACATTACCTCAAAAATCATGTGCTGAAGGTCTGTCAAATTTATGGTCACTAACACCATATTCCTTATCCCTTTTAATGCATCTTCTCACTTCTTTGTTCACCTCTGTGTAAGCTTCATGTGTCTTGACTTTATTACTTCTCGTTTTGCTTTTATTTATGTCTGCTTTCTTGTTCTTTCTTTATTTAATTTTGTCCAGGGTCTCTGCTGTCATCCATGCCTTATTCTGGCATTCTCTTTTCCCTAGAGTTTCTTCGCATGTCTCTTTCCATATATCTTTTACCTGTTTCCAATGATCTTCTATATTTATTGTATTTTCTAGTTGTTGGAGGACTTGGTATTTGTTTGATATTGTGACTGCGAATTTATCTTTAATTACTTGTTCTTTAAGAAACCCTACATTGAAATACTTTCTACCCTTATTCGTTGTAGTATACCTTTTTAGTTTAATTTTAGTTTGGCTATCAGAAGATGCGAAAATAAATGTCTAAGGAAAATACTTGGTATAGAATGGAACGAATTCAAAACAAACGAGGAAATTAGAGAAATCGCCAATCAACCACTAATATCTTCAGTAATAAAGAAAAGACGATGGTCATACGTTGGACATGTGATGAGAAGAGATAATAATCGAATAGCAAAGCAAGCCCTCATATGGGAAACAACAGGTAAAAGAAAAAGAGGAAGACCCAGGGAGACACTGAGAAGAACATTGATGAGAGAGGCAAGAGCAGCAGGAATCGGCTCCATCAATGAGATAGAACTGCTTGCACAGAACAGAGACAGATGGCGAGATTTGATAAAATATCTTTAAAAGAAAACTGCTAGAACAAAAATTCATATAGGAGAAGGTGTATCTTGGTCTACGCCCTATGGGCCGGTTACGGCTCGAAAGGTCAATAGATAGATAGATAGATCAGAAGATGATGATCAGCTATTTTTATCAGAAGAATTTTTTTTTAATTGTAAACAGCAAATGATATTTAAAATATGTGCCTTTATTTTGGTATACTTCTCTTACAGTTGTGAATGACAAGTTGTGTTTAAGTCAATGGTGTAGTTGTCAAAAGAACTTACTCAAACAAAATCGGCAAGTTATGGATCCATGACCAACTGCTCACACAATGAGTTCTGAGGAATATAAAACAAATCCAAAATACTTACACATTGTGATATGGCAGAAAAAACACATAATCCAGCAGTTATTAAACTAGAGTCGGTGGACCTCAGTGAGAGAGATGTCCATATGTGAGGTCCACAGGTTTGATATAATGTTATAATTTTTTGCAAATGGAAAGAAAGAATGAATTAAAGCAGGAAAGAAAAGGAAATATAATCTTAATTGTCCTCTTTTCAGTAAAACAATCATATGTATGGGTAACGGGTATGCTTGTATGCACATGCACACACACCCACATATATATATATATGTGCATACAAGCATACCCGTTACCCATATATATATATATATATATATATATATATATATATATATATATATATATATATATATATATATATATATATATATATAAAGGTAAGGTAAAGTACGAGATATGAACTATAGTCTTAGCACACAAGTTTCCACCCATATGTGCTCGGCCGCCTATCCAGAAATATTCAGAAATTCCTGGATAGTGTCGCCTCAAGCATTGAAACTCAGATGTGAAGCAACATTTCTCACCTTCCCAGGGTAATACCCTGGTACCCATTTCTGCCAATGGCTGGGTCGACCGTGGAGGTATTTTTTTTTTTTTCCAACCACATGTACAATTCACACTGCTCCCAGCGGGAATCAAACACGGGTTGTCCAAATGCCGGTAGTCCAGTCGGGTGGTTTTCCCAACTCGGCTACCGAGGCCCCCATATATATATATATATATATATATATATATATATATATAGATATACATATATGTATGTGTAGTTATGTTTGTAGATATATATATGCACTCTTTTGTGTGAGTGTATACATGTATGTGTGGCCTCTTAGATACTTATAGACACTGACATTGACCTTTTGACCATCAGTGTAATTACAGCGTACCACCGTGCGGATTCTCTCTCTTTCTTGTTCCGGTCACGGTCCACGACACTGGGAAGAATTTTTTCTTTTAATAAACCAGTTTTGATTATTTTGTTTTGGATGTTTCATTACTAGTTAGCTTTGTAGGATTAGTTTTATTTACTTACATATCAGTGTGTGTGTGTTGTTTGTTTGTTCCTGCTGAAGGCCTATTAAAGCCGAAACGTCGTTCAAATTTGTGTTGTCTATTAATTACGTAAAGCTTTTACCATACCATTTTTTTCAATATTTTTTTTTCAATTCTCCCTCACATTTAGCTTTACTGCAGCTTCACATTTCTATGCATTCATTTGAATTTCTTTGCCTTTCAGTAAAACATGGCTTTGAGTAAACCCACCCTGTCTGCATTAAAAATATATTTTTAAAATGGTTATTAAAATAATTGCTTCATAGGAAAACATGTACATGGCAAACAAATGGCAATGAGTGTTTGAGAGAAAATGCTATTATTTTTTGCGATGAAAAGCATAAACATAAAAATATTCAAAATATTAATCAATATGCAAACTATGACGTTTCAACAAAAGTCTTCATCAGATACAAAACAAATATTATAAAGCAACAAATGTGAAAATATTGATCTGAAAACAGAATGAGAACAAAGACCAGATTTACATCCCAGTTTTTGTTTGATTAAAATGTGTTTGAATTAGCACAGACGGATCATGAGCAATGTCTGGAAAGTTTCATCATCATCATTGAGTGTTGTCTCTGCATCGAAGGTTGCCAACCATGGAGCTCCACTGCACTCTGTCTCTTGCTTTGATGGTGCAGATTGTCATAGGTTGACTTGTCCATCTTTTGATGTCACTCGTCCATTTTAGTCTTGGTCTACCTCTATTACCTTGTATTTTCCCTTCCAAGATTACTTTTATTAGGCTGTTGTGTCTTTTAACATGCCCCAAAAATTTCATTTGTCTTATTTGAATTGTGTTTAGTAGTTCTCTTTTCATTTTTAGTTGTTTTAAAGCTTCATCATTTGTTTTCTTTTCTTCCCATCCAATTCTACCTATTCTATAAATCCACATTTCAAAGGCTTCAATTCTCTGTTCTGTTTTCTTTTTCTAGTGTCCATGTTTCTGCACCATACAGGAATATTGAGATGTAACATTTTGCTATTTTTAGTTTTAGTCCTGGTGTTATTTGTTTTGATGTCAGTATATTTCTCATAGCATTAAATTTACTTTTTGCCATTCCTATTCTTTTGTTTATTTCAATTATACATTTTCCATCACTGGTTATAGTATGTCCTAGGTAGTTGTAGCTCTGAACTGTCTCCAGATGTCTTCCTTCAATTTTGATATTTATTTGTAGGTCTTGAGTGTACAGGGAAGTTATATGCCAAGATAGTTGAAAAAAGATTGAGACCAATTATAGACCCACAACTAAGCAATGCTCAGATGGGCTTCAGGAGGAACAGAGGTTGCACAGATGCCCTATTTATCATAAAACAACTAGCGGAGAAAACTATAGAGCATAATAAAACACTATATACAGCTTTTATTGACCAAGAAAAGGCATTCAATAGGGTGGACAGGGAACAACTGTGGTCTGTATTGCCCTTGTACGGAGTGAGTCACCACCTAGTAGAGATATGCAAGAGCCTCTATGAAAGTAGTCGCACTACATAAGATCTTCAGCAGGCTACTCTAAACACTTCACCATTAACTCCGGAGTAAAACAAGGCTGCGTGCTTTCCCCTTTACTTTTCATCACATATATGGACAATATATGCAAATTAGCATGCCCAATCCAAGGAAATATACCAACACGGACAATAACAAGCGATAACACAAAAGTGAACGAAATATACGTACCAGAAAACAACAGAAGAGAGGAAGAAATAAATGAAATACTATTTGCAGACGCCCAAGTTCTGATACATGAAACAACTGAGGACCTACAAGAACATATCAACAGGCTAAACAACACTTGTAAACAATACAACATGAAGATCAACATAAGCAAAACCGAAGTAATGGCAATAGCGAGAAAGAAAGAAAAACTAAACATCATAATAGATAATACGACTTTGAAGCAAGTAGACAATTTTAAATATCTGGGTAGCACGTTAACACAAGACAATAACCAAGAGACAGAGATAGATATAAGGTGTAACAAAGCATGCCAAGTTATAGGCCAAGTATCAACACTTGAAAAACAAAGCAATAACTACGGAAGCAAAAAGGGCAATATACAAATCAATTTTTCTACCAACTCTGTGCTATCAGTGCCAGAATTGGACGCTGGACTCTAGAACAATAAGAAAGATAACGACCACCGAAATGAAATGTGTCAGAAGAATGACAGGAAACAGCTTAAGGGACAGAGTAAGAAACACTGACCTGAGGAAGAAACTCGAAATTAACCAGCCATCGAACACATAAAGAAACAACAGATAAATTGGTTCGGCCACATAACAAGACAAAAAGAACAATGACTCAAAGAGCCTTAAATAAACGCTACGAAAACGCCAGATTAAGAGGAAGACCGAGAAAGAGATGGATAAAGGGAATACTAGAGTCACTAGGAGGGATAACATCAGAAGAGGCCAACAGAAGAGCAAAGAATCGCAGATTGTTTCTCCCCTCGACGCCAACAGCAGCAGAGGAAGGATAGAAGAAGAGGAAGAAGACTCATTTGTGTTGTTCTAACAATAGTTTTGTTTTCACACTGAAACAGGCCAAAGAAATTCAAACTCTTGATTTTCCCATGCAACAATTTGACTTTCAGTTGAAACCGGTAAACAGTAACGTAATACTGCAAAGCATCCATTCATGTCAAAGGGGTATTCTGTTATTATTGTGAAGTTTTTGTGGAAAAATGTTAGCTTCTAAAAAGTGGCATTTATATCATCATAATGAGTTTGAAATGCAAACTTATAACTATGCAGAAGGTTACCGTTTTACTAAACCAACACTTCTGCATGGAACTGAAGATGGGTCATTTATATTGCAATATTCATGATCCAGAGAGATGAATGTAATTAGCACTTGGTCTGGATAGATAATCATTTTCCCGTTGAATTAAACAAGACCCAGAGTGCACTCATGTCAAGCAATAAAGAAAAAGGAAAGTTGATGACTTTGACGTAGATGTCATAAGATGAGATATTTTAAATGTTTGCTACAAATGTACCTGTTACTCTCAGGAAATTGAAACAAATATTGAATGCAGACTGCAATATTTAAATTTCTAAAAGCATTCTATGGAAAATTGTACAAACCACCTGCTTCACTTTCAGGAAAACTGTAGGCAGCAGGAATATTATTTGTGAAAAGTCACATTTAATTGCTGCCTGAAGCAAATACCTGAGGCGATCCGTAAGCATTATAGACAAGGCTATGACATTGTATATTTGGACGAATCCTGGGTCAATGCTCACCACACCTATGCTAATGAATGGCAATCAGTAGATGGTGAACAGAAAAAAACAATTCCCAGTTTTAAAGGCATCATACTAACTCATGTTGGAAGCAGTAAATGCCTTCCTTGTCCATGATGCCGGACTTATTTTTCCAATCAAAAAATACAGATGGTAGGGACTATACAGAATTTTTTTCAAACAATTTTGCCTGAGCCACAGCCATTTTGATCTACTCTATTTCAACTTAGCTGTCAAGGGTTCTTTAATGTGCACAGGGGGCTCCTGTTTTTCACAGTTATTCAAGAGGTCTAGACATAAGTTCTCACTATCCTTAGTCAAGTAAAGGGCAAAGCAATGAAAAAAATAGATATATTCTAAGAGAAAAAAACTCCTACTACCTGTGGTGGAATTCAAACCAAGGACATTCTTGTACCTGAAAATCACTCAGACCACCTGTAAAAGTTGTGATGAATCAAAACTACTTTCTCTCTCCATTAAAATAACATTTGTATCACATACTCTTAAAAAATACTCACACTAAGCTACCAAGTTCTCCTTTGAGTTCAAAATTCATTGGGACAAAAAGCTCACTCTCTGAACGTGCAGAAATTTCTAGTGGTTCTGTCTTGTATGCCCATGACTGTGCAATCACAGCATTGCCATAAAGGGACTTCATAAACACTCCAGTGATCTTTACTGGGAAGAAATTGCTGTTTGACACATTGTACAGGTTCTGAAAACAAATGTCAACATGCACATTTCATCAGTACATTCATATAATTTAAAGACAAGTAATATTAAAATGTGGGAATTGGTACAAACAACAATTCTAAAACAAAATTTAAATATGGTAAGTATATTAAATAAAAAATATGACCCTCAAAGTAAAGCAAATTATTGTTAGTTTGTCTTCTTCAATTTAAAAGAAGTACAAACTTCTAGTTCCGGTAGTCTCAACCACTCAAACCCGTTGTTTGCTGCCACCATGTTGTCTCTCCATCCTAATCTTGCTCCACTTTTTTCTGCTCTTCTTATATGTCTTGTATGGTAGTAGTACACGGCTCTCTCTCCAGGTGGGCAAACCAAATTATTTGTTATCTTTAGAAGTAGCTTGCGAAACCAACGACGTCAACACAGAACAAGTTTTATTAATACTGGAGTACTCAATTCATCCTTCTAAAGACAAATACTTCATGCACATAATCAATCTCATTTTGTAGAATACCAGTTATTATAAGTATTTCTTCTGCATGCACCAGCAAGATCAAGTGATCACAAATTTGCCAATAAACAATTTTGCATTTTGTAATATTTTCCAAATTTTTCTCATGCTACATTCTAATAAATCATTTTTTTTTTAATTAGAAGTATTATCCTCATTCTTTCTAAATTATATTTTCAAGATAGATTAATTCTACAGATCTACGCAACTGTATGAGTACTTACAGAAACATTGAAGTTGGCATACTTGGCTGTCACATTTATATCAATGTGCTTTGGCTGTAGAAAGGGGCGATTGCTGGATATTGTAATGTCTCGGGGCATCAAGAAAAATATAAGTAGCCCTCCAGTGATGACGCACAGCAACACAGCAATTACAACATACAGAAGCCTGTGTGAAGATAACAATTTAAACACACATAAAAACCTCTGTGCAATTTTGGCAACATAAAAAATGGACAACAGAGTAAATTAGAAAATAGAGGACACCAAGAGCACACAAAATTATAAGAACAACAAAATAAACAAGAACAGTGTCAAAACTAAAAGTTCACAGGTTTATGAAAAGAATTTTTAGAGGCTGGGTGAAACCTGGAGCCTAGTTAGTCACACACAAAAATATCAGCTACTTCTAAGAATCAAACCTGGATCCATCTGATCTGGTAGCAAGCACACTAACTATTCAGCCACCAAAATGTGGAGTACTGTTAATTAATTTTTTTAAAAAGGTCTTGACACAGACCATGAACTTCATTAGATAGATGTATATAAGATACAATAAAAATAAAAAAATATATAAAAAACTGCACTAGGTGTTGAAAGTTGTTTGAGACTGCATCACACAATTTAACAGCCTATCACAGGAGAACAGAATTACAGCTAAACTTTCAAACATGAAAATAATTAATATAAAGTCATGCAACTCAATGTAGTAAATATCTCCTGAATGTATCAGAAGTAAATTTAATTAAATGAATATATCTTACGTTCTTCTGGGCTTTAATCGGCCATCCTTCATTGGTATTAGAGCCACCAGTTGATTTTCCAACTCTGAAAGAAAAAAAAAAATAGAACTGATATGAATCCTATGAATTTTTATTACAAGATCACAATATGTCTATCTATCTTTCGTTCGCCTGAAGTATTGTCTTTATCTGCAATGTCGTTTCCTGTATAAATGTTACTGTCTTTTGTAATTCTTGCAGTGGCCCATATAGTTTTGTCTGTAGTGTTGTATCTATGGGCCAATGGATTTTCCTCAGTCTACTATATTCAGTGCAGTCTTGAAGTATGTGTTCAGCAGTCTGGGGCGCCTGTCCACATGTACAAGTAGTTGAGGTGCCAATCTTGAATTTTGTATACATGTGACTATGGAGTCGATTGTGTCCTGTTCTGAGGCGTATAATGATAACTTGTTCATATCTATTCATATTATGAAAGGCATCCTGATTTGGGGCTTGTGGTCCTCTGATTGATTTGATTATCTGTTTCTTATGATGGTATGTAACCGGTGTATCTAGTTGTGTGCCTGTTGAACCTTCCTTTGCCAACTGATCTGCTTTCTCATTTCCTGGTATTCCACAGTGAGATGGGATCCACTGCAGGGCAACCCTGTGGTGCTTGCAGAGTTCAGTCAATAAGGTCTGCAGATGTGGTAATTTTCTGGATTGTAGTGCCTGGAGTACTGATCTTGCATCTGTCAAAAACACTACAGGCTGCGGGCTAAGATTAATGTTCAGCAGTTTTTCTATTGCCAACTTTATTGCTTGTATTTCTGCATCATAATTGTGACAATATTTCCCTGTTGCTATTTTATTCATATCCCTAGTGTTATTTGGGTACTCTATATATGCACCTGCTCCCTCATTTTTTACTGCATTCTGTGCTGATCCATCTGTATTCACACGAATCCATAGGTCTTGTGGGTATTCTTCATCCAGGAAACTGAGAGTTATTGTTTTTTGCTGTAGACTATTCTGTTCCTCTTTATCAACTATTCCTTTCACTTCTGTCCATATTTGAAATGATAATCCTGATTCCTCTGTCCAGGGAGTCTGTTCTGGTATGGGCAGTATGGGGTTAACAGCTCTTGGCATGTCTGGTGTTTGTCTACTAATACGCTTGGCCTGGTGGATAAAACTGCTTCTCTTAAGTCGTCCCAATGCAAGATTTTGGAATCGGTTCTTCATTGGATATAAAGCAAATTTTTCTGCCTGTATCAGTACCTTTGTGTCCCTCCGTTCTCTCAGTGCTGGTATTCTCCAAATTTCTCCATCTCCAATATTGGTGTTGATTTCATTGCTCCTGTGATGACCCTAAGTACCTGGTTTTGTACTTTATCCAGTTCTTGCAATGTGTTGTTTGATGCTGAGCACCATGCAGATGATCCATATTCTAAATGTGGGCGTATACTCTGTTGGTAAACTTTACTAAGTATTTTCCCACTCGCACCCCATGTAATTCGACACAGCTTTCTTAGAATAGCCAACTTTCTCCTTGCTTTTTGGGTTGCCTTATTTATCTGCTGTTTCCAAGTTGGTTTGTTATCAAATGTAACTCCGAGATACGTAGCTTGTATGTCTTCTTTCACAGGCTTATTGTTTATGTAGGTGGCTCCTGCTTTTTGTTTTGGGGAGAGAGTGAAAAGTGTAGTACTGCATTTGTCTGTATTGATGCTGATACACCATCTATTTGTCCATGAATTCAGTGCATTCATAGCTCTTTGTAACAATTTGAAGGCCACTGTTGCATACTCCTCTGTGCACCACATTACCAAATCATCTGCATACATTGCCACTTTGATGCCATGTGGTAGTTCAGTAACTAGGTCATTGATGTAGATCAGAAAAAGTGTTGGAGATAGAACCCCTCCCTGTGGAACACCCTGGCGCAGTAAGACCTTCTTACTCTTAAGACCATCCAGTTGCACTCTGGCTCTCCTGTTATGCAGGTATGCTTTGACCATTTGTACATCCTGCCATTTACTCCATAATTTCTCAGTTTCTTCAAAAGCCCTTCCTTCCATACCTTATCAAATGCTTTCTTTAGGTCTATCCATGCTGCTAGTACCAGTTTCTTTTCTTGAAACGCATATCACAATATGTGAAACCACTCACTTTATGGATATAAATAACACACATTAAAACTATGTACACACACACACAAATTACAGCTACAAACAATATGCAGCTAACTATTTTTAGCCACAAATAACATCAGGAAAACATTTTTTAAAAGCTCCATAATTTCAAAATATATTTCCATACTTTGCACAGGGGAGCACAGTAAATATATTATATGCAATAATGTTTAATAGGATAGTTATGTGAAAATGGAGAGGGGTGGTGTGGTAATAAAATTATTATGTGAAATACAATATTGTATTAACAGTGAGGCAATTAGAATTACATTATATAACAACAAAACAATGAGGAACAAAGTAATGTAAATGTGAATTTAACAGTAACAAAATAGAGTACAAGCACAAATGCATGAGAAAACTATATGTCAGTTTACAAGAGCTTTCTGGTCTAAGACAGGTGATGTGGGAAGATCATATGAAAGGAAACTGATTAAATATTTTAAAAATATAGGAGAAAAAAACCAATCATCATCAGGTCTCATACCTGGGGATATTAGTGACCATGCCCCAGTCACTATCACTGTGCTAAACTGTCCAGTATCTTCTCTAGTTGTCTTCCTTTGTCTCTTTTCCCCTCAATCTTTCCTGCTGTAACATTTTTGAGTTTTCCTCTTTTCATTACATGGCACAGAAAGTGTATTGTCCTCTGATAATAGTCTAAAAAGGTCTCTTTGTGTTGTTGCTTCTCTGTGGACTTCTTATTTGCTCTTTTTAGCAGTCTATGGTATTCTTACATTTTTCCATAAAACCACAACTTAGTGGCCTCCAAGTACCTTCTTGTTTGTTTACTGATAATTTAAGATTCACTTCCATATATAAAGACTGGCTCTATCTTACACTGGAGAAATCTTTCTCTTACATCTACTGACAATGATACACTGTGCAATTGATTTAGATTTTATGGAATACTGCCTTTGCCGTAGCTATTCACATTTAATCTCAGAACAGAAAATGAACAGCTTTTCTTTTACCTCTCACGCTCACAGCTGTTTGTTATCCTCTAAAAGTGGTATTTTAGTTCTAATCTTGAAAATTGTGCATCTTTTATGAATGAAGATGTCTGCAGCCTAGAACAATTTCCAATTATTCAAATTGATTGACATTTTATGGTGGTAACTTTAATTTGTGACACTACACACAAAACTTAAAATTTTAGCTAAAGTAAATATTTATGAAAACTTAAACTATTCAAATCAAATGTACTATCAACCCTTACGTATGCATGTGAAAGCTGGAAAACAACAAGAGACATAGAAACAAGTTGAACGCATTCAAAAATAAATGTCTAAGGAAAATACTTGGTATGGTGTGGAACGAATTCAAAACAAACGAGGAAATTAGAGAAATCGCCAATCAACCACTAATATCTTCAGTAATAAAGAAAAGATGATGGTCATATGTTGGATATTTGATGAGAAGAGATAATAACTGAATAGCAAAGCAAGCCCTCATGTGGGAAACAACAGGTAAGAGGAAAAGAGGAAGACCCAGAGAGACACTGAGAAGAACAGTGATGAGAGAGGCTAGAGCAGCAGGAATCGGCTCACTCAATGAGATAGAGCTGCTTGCACAGAACAGAGACAAATGGCGAGATTTGATAAAATATCTTTAAAAGAATTGAAAACTGCTAGAACAAAAATTCAGATAAGAGACGGAGTATCTTGGTCTACTCTACGCCCTATGGGCCGGCTACGGCTCGAAAGGTCAATAGATAGATAGATAGACAGAAATATTTATGAATGATATTGTGGTAGAATAATGCTCTTAACTAAAAGATCAAGGAAGGACTGGCAAATCTGAGTTTTCAGGATACAATATTAATTTTTTTGTATACCGTAAATGTTTATAAATTTTAAGACAGCTTCTTCTAATAACTTGAATGTATAATAGAAGAAGCATGTCTATGAAGAGATCTTGAACATAACAACAGAAGCATTGGGAGATCTGACTAGAGACAGATCATTTCAGATGAGCTGTGGTAAATGCAACGTTCTGCAAAGGACATGCGACCTGATGATGATGTGTATTTTACCTTAATGGAAGGGCACAAACAAGCAAATTAACTAAAGTATTACTGACAAGCTGTGTGTTACATAATCGTTAAAGCACCTTGTGGTGATAACAGTTGAAGATGATGGAAGACATTGAAATCAGAGATAATACTGGCAAACAAACCAACATAAGTCAATATTAATACTGATAAGCAGTATTTCTGACAGCAAGAGGGTGAATTATAACTGTGGTACTAACAGAAAAAGCTGGTGTGAAACAGCATTTATAAAGTAGAGTTAACCAAAAAACTATCAAAGCATGAGAATAATAAATAAAATTTGTAAATACCATATTAATAAATTTACTGTTTTTATGTGCTGCATATATTTATGTAACATTTGTAACAAGATGGCATCTGTGTGGATAGTGTTTTCCATTACAAAGTGCGTTGTTTCAAAATATGTCGGTTACGTATTGGTGTGCTGCATTTATTTAGTGTTCTGTTCAAACCTGTTGTGGTTGTTTAATTTCTGACAGGCTGGTGGACGGTGAGATTCTTGTTAAGTGGATATTTGTCTGCTTTTCAATCGGAATTGATCTATCGGAGATAGGTCATTGTTTTCACTGCTGCACTGGTGAATCCCTATTTCCGACAGCAGCTTTTATGTCCAGTTTGCTCACTGCCTTATGAGAAGGCTCGGAAGAGTTTGAAGGCTATGGGAGTAAACCCAAACAGAAAATCCGGAGGGTGGGACTCTAAGGCAGTTGGTGGTGTATTATCCATCTTCTGGCATCCCCTTTAACTTAACTTTGGTTTCAATGTAAGGACCTCATCCCTTCTTCAGATCACTTCAAAGAGGAGATGAGAGGAGGGTAAGCACTATCTCTGTATTGCTGGTCCAGGCATAGAAAGCAAACAGAAATGTCAGTTCCATCCACTTTAGGACACAGTAGAAGGAAAACACCATCTCTCATACACGGCACATGGAACGTTGGGACCATGTGTCCTGGGTTAAATAATAGCAACCTCACTAATGTAGAAAACATACAAAAAACAGCCCTCATGGACATGGAGCTGCAGAGACTACATGCTGATATTACAGCCCTCCAGGAAATAAGGCTTCTGAATTGAGGTTCAGTCAGGGAAAAAAATTATATGTTTTTCTGGCAGGGGCTAAAGCCTGAGCAACACTACCTACATGCTGTGGGTTTAGCTGTGCATAATAAGCTCTGCACTGTATCTTCTTCTACCTTTCAGCTCCCTGTGGAGCATAGGTCTTCAACAAACACTTTCCAAGTCATTCTGTTTCTTGCCACTCTTTTAAGATCATTCCATGTCTTCCCTTTCATCTTCATCTCTGCTTCTATCTGTCTTCTCCAAGAATTCCTTGGTCTTCCTCTTTGTCTTTTCCCCTGGGGATTACAAAAAAGGGCCTGTTGTGTAATACTCTCAGTTGGCTTCTGCAGTGTGTCCTATCCAGCGCCATCGTCTTCGCTGTATCTCTTTGTCAACTGGTATTTGACTGGTACATTTCCATAATTCTACGTTAGTGAATTTTTCCTGCCATTTCCATCCTTTTATTCTGCGTAAGCATCCATTAATGAAAGTCTGTATCTTCATGATTGTCAATTTTGTTGTTCTCCATGTTTCACAGCCATATAAAAGGACTGATTTAACATTGGAGTTGAGAATTTTATTTTTGTATTTAACCTAATTTCTTTGGACTTCCATATGTTTCCCAATGCAACAAAAGCTCCTCTTGCTTTTGATATCCTTATTTTGGTATTATTTTCTGTTACTCCCTCTAATCTAAATTACTACCCAGATATATGTAAGATTGTACATCTAGTAGAGGTATTTCTCCTAATTTTATTTGGTTATTGCCAACTGCATTCATTCTTATAACGTTGGTTTATCTTTATTAATTTTCAGTCCTAGCTGTTGTGATCTCTCATCAAGTATGTTAATTTTATCCTGCATCTGTTGGTAGCTGTGTAATAGGAGAGCTATGTCATCAGCAAAGTCTAAATCATCAAGTTGCTTGGTCAGTGACCACTGGATTCCATTTCTGTTGTTTTGAATTATTTTCATAATCCAATCTATGGCCAGTAGAAAGAGAAATGGAGACAGAAGGCATCCCTGCCTTACTCCTGTTCTTATTTCAAATGCTTCTGTAAGCTGTCCTTCATGCACCACACTACATTTTGTTCCTTCATACATTGTTTTTATCAGGTTAATAAACTTTATGGGGATTCCATAATGACTCAGCAACTTCCAAAGCACTCTTCTGTCTAAACTATCAAATCATCATCATGTACCCTGCCGGATGGCGTAGGCGATCATGTCCCTCCACAATCTTCTATCTACAGTGCATCGTATAAGTTCTTTTGTTGACTGTTTTCCATGCCATGACACCAAGCTATCCAGTATTTTCTCTCTTTGTCGTCCGCGATCTCTCTTTCCTTTTATTTTGCCAGTTGTAACCAAGTATTCCAACTTTCCTCTTCTCATGATGTGCCCAAAAAATGTTGATTGCTTCTTTCTGATGTTTTTTAGGAGCTGCCTTTTTGTGTTGGCCTCTTTGAGAACTTCCTCATTGATCTTTTTATCTGTCCAGGGAACTTTCAACATCTTCTGAGAAATCCCATCTCTGTGGCCTCTAACCGTCTTTTCATTTGTTTGTCTACTGTCCATGATTCGCTTCCATAGGTCAGAATTGGTTCTATATAGCACTGATGAACTCTTTTTCATTTTTATTGACATAGATTTGTTGCATAAGATATTTTTCATTTTCTGAAATGCTATTTTAGCCTGAGCTATTCTGCTTTTTATTTCTGTGGTGCATCTCCCATCTGATGTAATTATTGTGCCCAAGTATTTGAAACGTTGCACTTGTTTTAGATTTGTCTCGTTTATTTTTATGCTGCATGATGGTGATGATTGTTTCTTCGATATAACCATTACTTCTGTTTTCTTACTATTCATACTGAGACCTTTCTTGTTGCTTTCTTCTACTATTATGTCTATCATTTCTTGTAGTTCGTTCTCTGTCTCTGCTATTAAGACTGTGTCATCCGCATATCGCAAATTATTTATGTTGTGACCCTTGACTTCAATTCCTTTTTTGTCTACTATTGATCTCATAATATATTCGTTGTAAAGTGAAAACAAATCCGGTGACAGAACACAGCCTTGTCTGACTCCTTGTTTTATATATTGGAATTGTCCTGTTTGGTTGTTAATTCGTATAGCTGCTGTTTGCTGCCAGTACATATTTTTTATGATTCGCAGATCCTTGCCATCAATGTTTAATTTCTCCAGCATATTGATTATTTCCACATGCTTTACTTTGTCAAATGCTTTCGTGTAGTCTATAAAGCACATATTATAGATCTTTCTTTACCTCTATAGATCTTTCTATCAATGTCCTTAAGATGTATATTGCGTTATTGGTGCCCTTTCTTTCCACAAATCCACATTGTTCCTCACTTATTTCTGGTTTTATTTTGTTCCTTACACGTCTCATGATTATTCTTAGTAATATTTTAGTCATATGGCTCATGAGACTAATAGTGCGATGGTCTTCACAATCAGTGGCGCCCGACTTCTTCGGTATGGCTACAAAGATAGATTTTAGTAGATCCTCGGGTATGTGTCCTGTGTTATATATGTCATTGAGTAATTTTGTTATGACTTGTACTCCCAACTCTCCTAATGCATTTATCTCTTCGATTGTTATATTGTCAGGACCTGGAGCTTTGCCTCTTTTCATGTGTTGAATTGCGTCCTCCACTTCACTCTGCATTATTGGTGGTCCTGTGTATTCATTTGAATTGTTTAATTCTGGTCTTTCATCATCATAGAGTTGACTGATATATTCTGTCCATCTTTCCATTAAACTATCAAATGCCTTTTCGTAATCTATGAATCCAATATAAAGTGGGGATTTTAGTTCTAAACTTTGTTCAACTATTATACATAGAGTAGTTATTTGATCAGCACATGATCTGTTCTTCCTAAAACCTGCTTGTTCATCTCTCAAATGTTTCTCTATGGCCTCTTTTAGTCTCTCCAGAATGATTCTGCCTAATATTTTTCCTGGCACTGATAGTAGCATAATTCCCCTATAATTTGTGCACTCCTGTAAACTTCCTTTCTTTGGTAGTTTGATCATATAACCTTCTTTCCAGTCTTTAGGTATTTCTTCCCTCTCCCAAATTCTGTCTAATAGATTATGTAGCATCTTGGTAGAGGTGTTAATATCTGCTTTGATGGCTTCCGAAGGAATTTCATCTGGTCCTGTGGCTTTACCATTTTTTAATAGTTTGATGGCTTTCATTATTTCTACTTTGCTTGGTTTTCCACAGTTAACGTGTAACAGTTGTATCTACAGATTGCCCCCCGCCCCCCCCCCAAAAAAAAGTATACATTATATTTGAAAATGAATGCTCCTTAATTTTTGAAAATACATAATTCAAATGACTTACTTTAAAATTACACAGCATTTTTTTCACACACATCTCTCATTGATTTAAGTTTGCTTTTTTTTTTAATTTTTAAAATCTTTAACACAGCAAACAATTCTGTTAGTGACCTGAACAATGAAATTACTCAGGTTGAAGAGTACTTGTATATAAAATATATATGAATATAGCATGAAATACAGTATTAAAGTCAACTCATCAGATTCAGGGAAAAATACATGGAAAGAGAGATCGCGGACGACAAAGAGAGAAAATACTAGATAGTTTGGTGTCATGGCATGGAAAACAGCAAACAACATAATTGATATGATGCACTGTGGATAGAAGATTGTGGAAGGTCATGATTGCCAACACCAACTGGTATGGCACATGATGATGATCAGATTCAGATATTTATATAGTGGCATAATGTTAAATACATTCTGAAAGAAATTTTACTGTAATAAGTCAGACCAACCTTTTGGCACACGACCCAAGCCCCGGCAGGAGGGACAGGGTACACTGTCTTTGAACAGCTCTTCATAGCTATCAGATGTTCCCTGGTTAGAGGCACCAGAACCTGCGCCATTCTGTAAGCTGCCGCTGCTTTTGCTGGATCTCAGCAGAGATGTTTTTTCATTGCTAAAAGTGACCATATTTTTTAGCTGAAATTAAGTGAAAACATGAACACAATAATTACATACCAGACTCAATGGATGTTGCATACAGATCAATGTGAAGTCATGAGGTAAGACAGAGGTAGCTGTATAGCATACTGTGTCATTAAAAAAAATGTTTTAATCTTACAGTGCTGCAAAGTTACAATATTAAGAAATGGTTGAAATGGTCAGAACTCACAATTTTATTTTCTCAGTGAGCTATGTGCTTGTTACAACTGGATCAATTAACATCAGGGAACAATTATTACATGCACCCAAACTTCAGGACCAAAAGAGAAAGATACTATGACAGTCTTATAATAATTTAATGTTTAACCATAATAATGAAAGACAGAACATATAGAAAGGAAATTATTAATTAGGAGAGAGTCTTTTACAATCAATGTTTTATTATGATATAGCATGAGAGAAATAGATTTGATTTTGAATAGGTTTCTAGTCAGTTATAATGAGAAATGTGAGAACTCTATATGATCTATGTATGTTAAAACAGGAATGTGAAAACTCAACAGGTTTTTATTCAGTAAAGTAAGAGTTATCTCTTCAACTTATGGTATATGAGGATTATGAATAATTAATGCCAATATTTTTCAATAATCAACAACAATTTTATAGGTGATGTGATTGGTGTGATGCCAGACCAGTCTCCTTTTCCAGAAAAAAAATCTCCTATTAATAGAAGATAGATGAATCCCAAAACAGTGTTAATAAGAAAAAAAATTCTCCACATCTGGGTGTGTAATCTAGATCCTTCCTGCTAGTAACAAGCATCCCAATCACTCAGCCATCAAGGTTTCTAAATATGACAGAGAGGATGAGAACTCTATACATGTTTCTAGTCTGTACTGTTCAAAGCACACTTGGACTCATGGCAATGAAATTGCTGACATACTCAATGGTAGTGCAGCACTGAGTGTGTCTGGACAAATAGGGCATCAGCAAATGTTGTGTTAATTCCTTATTGAAGGAAGAAGGATGGGTGGGACAAAGATGTATACATTGAGAGACAAATGAGTATAGGGATAAAGGAGGAACTCGGTTGATCGAGAATGTTTAGTGGGAGAAGAGATATGTCTATAATCAACAACCCACTTCAGACAATCCAAATGAACATGCTTCGAGGCATGCTGGGATAGATAGTGAACAGGATATGGGGATGTCCTGGCTGCAATGAAACTAATTCCATGGATGGAAAGATAGAACAGTCAGATATAAATGGTACAATAATCTGCATTAGAGCTGGAACCACACTACATGGCCAATGGGTGGATTTGGATGATTATTTAAAGGTGGACACAGCTGGAAGCATTTTTCTATTTGTACAATTGTATAATTATTTGTCTAACCACTGAACAATTACATTTAAGTAAGAGGTCCTCACCAGCAGGTCTACCCCCTACGGGGCTAGAAAGCAATCATATTGTAACAGTCAACAAGCTTACATTTTTTACTTCAAACATCAGGTTTTTATTTTTGCTACATTAGTATTTTTTTTATTACACCTTTTCCACTACAAATAGTCTTTAAAATGTTATTTGTACATCAACTGTGATGAAATTCATCTAAGTAGTGTAAATATTATGCAAGGAGCATTATGTTTTAGTGTTTGTTTAAATGTATTTATTTATTGGATTAGCTCTGAACAGATTGGTAGATAATTTGTTTTTTTTTTTCTTTCACCCTTATTCCAGCAGATTTTTCATGCCACTTTCTTGTATGCACTTCATTGTAAACACAAAAAGAAGTAATTCCTGAGCATTTTAATATACTTATACATGTCCAAAGATGAAAAACAGTTTATATATAATTAAATTAGTGCAAGAGTCATCATGTAAAAATGTGTGTTAATAAAAGAGCTCAACAGAACACTAAAATAACAACATTTTAAAACAAAAGTTTTGGGTTAACCCTGTTCGATTCAATTCATGTTTTTCTTCACAATTCCATGGGTTTTTTCCCAGCCTTTCTTTGCTCCTTAGACTGAATAACAAGGAATATGATCATCTGCAATAATTCATGTACTAACTAGTTCCACTTATTCAATTCAGATATCAATTACTTATGTTATGTAGCTTGTACATTAAGTTGACAGTCTTTATTAAGAAAACCACCTCCATTTTAAACAAAAGGTACATTCTTCTGGTCTGTTCTTTGCACTTTGTGTATGCACATGGGCCTGTGTGTGGGAACTTCTGGTTATTCATGATGTGAGCACACATTTTCACTTTGGTG
The DNA here is from genome assembly GCA_032433765.1 of Megaustenia siamemsis. NCBI lineage: Eukaryota > Metazoa > Mollusca > Gastropoda > Stylommatophora > Ariophantidae > Megaustenia > Megaustenia siamemsis. The sequence continues at coordinate 120,413,972 of JAVIAB010000092.1, read as the reverse complement.
CGTATGCCCTGGTGTTCATTTTCTTTCTGCCAACAACAGTTTACAGGGTAGACCTTTTATTCGTATTTTCATTTCTCATTCTAGTTCCAAATTATTTTTTTTTAATGATTTATTATTTTTTGTTTTAAATACATATCTGTGTGTGTTGTATGTCTGTTCCTGGTGGAGGCTTTTAGGGTCGAAGGGTTGTTCTAAACTGTGTCATCCAATTATTACATAAAGCTTTAACCATACCGTTTTTTCTATATATTTTTTTTTCATTTCTCCTTACAATTAGCTTTACTGCAGCTTTGCATTTTTATGCATTTCTTTGCTTTGACCTTACTCTATGGACAACTAGCAGATGGGCAAATGAACTAGAGGGTGCCCAAAACTTTGATTTACAGACATGTGTAAACATGACATGAAGATTCTGAACATAAACCCTGCAGCCTGAGAATAAATGGATGCAGATCACAATCTTTGGAAACACACTCTAAAGCTCGAACTCAAACAAGAAGCAGACAGTTTAAATGAAAAAGAGAATACACACTGAAAGAAAAAAATAACATTTCTAGGGGCGCTACAAAATCCATAGTCAACCATGACTGATGGAGGCTACTACCACTACATTTATGATACAATTCAAGAGGTGTCCAAAATCTTATGAAAACATTTCCTCTCCATATGTAATATTTTCATAGCACTTCTGTAAGGATCAATGTTTCACAAGTCTACCGAAAAATTTGTAAACAAATTAGCCTTATTTAGAGAGCCAAGAGTGATGTTCTTATCTTTCCAAATTGTTTTAGCCTTAAAAACTGTCGCTGTAGTTTGCACTGTTCTAGCTGATATTTAAGGTTTCAAGCCTTCATCATTGACATTTGGTCCTGCTACGTATTTAAATTTGCTGAGAACTTGCAAATAATTGCAGTGCTGCAGTAAAGCTGGTAGCTGGAGCAAGTAGTGGGGTGTAACATACACTCCTACAAGGTAAGGTGACAGCTTTACACAAAAGGAACCCAACTAAATACTGATGTTTTGGCCTACATGCGACCTACTTCAGAAAATGATAAAAACACACATGGACAAGAAATAATGATACACTTTAGTACATCTAGAATGAGTGGAACAAGTAAATCAAGGAGAAATAAAAAGGGGGATAAGAGATGAAATGAAAGGGAGATGTGCTACATAACAGAGTATAAAAATTGATAATGTGTAAAAATTAGTAAGCTAAAATAAATATAAAATTAAACCAAGACTTAACTGAGGCAAGATCCAAAAGCTAGGAAGAGCAAAAGAATGGCCAATGCTCGAGCAAAACTGAATGGAAAAAATCTAACCCAAAAATGTCAAAACTTTCACTTCTGAGGTCAGAGAATATCTGCTTGCATGGCAAGGGACATCTGACAAGACAGTTGCTGGTGTGGAAAATAGGGGAAGAAACAATGTTGTTCACACAAAATTCAGTTCTCCTGAATGGGGTCAGAGATATAAAAGGTGGTGTATGTAACCAAAAAAAAAAAGTTCTGCCCCAAATATTGACAGTGCTTTCATGGTCTAAAGCATTTGTCAAAATTTTTCCAAAAGGATGTTTAATAAAGTAGGAGAGGGTAAGCAAATTTGTTGAACTCCAACTGTTGTTTCTGAACCATTCCCCTTAACTGTCATTGGTAACTACTGCAATTGAAGCAAAGCAAGCATCAGAACAGGCTAATCTCAGAAATGAGACGCAAAGAGGACAGTTACCATTTTTTGGCCATGTGGATGACTCTGTTAACAGTGGCAAAGAGAAGAAGAGGAAGGTCTAGAAAGAAATACTTTTCAAAGTTATCAAAATAGCACTGTGAACAAAAAGTAGTAGAGCAATCAGAAATATATTGAACAAAGAGAGATGAAGAAGCATGATTGCCAATGATATGAGGTGCAGTACTGATTGATTAAACGAATGAATGATTGGGCAAGTTAATTAAAGTTTATACTTCTTATTCCTTGTGGTACTGACTGTATGTGCTATGAACATTAAAACAGTAGCAATTGTGCTGTTATAACAAGAAATATCCTGATTATTTAATTTATCAATCTCAGGTGAGATCACTCGCATCACAATTCCCCTTCTGATCTCTTAGGATTTTGCTGAAATTTACCAAACATATAAGTCAGTATGTCCTAAAGTCAGTATGTCCTAACAATCTAGATTTTTACTGTATGGTCAAATGTTGGAGACAATCAATGTGAGTTCATACTTTATACATTTGTACTACCATTCCAAATAAAAAAAACTGGCTATCAACAGCTGTTTTTATTAACAAGCAGACAAGTTAAAAAAAAAAAAAAAAAAAGAGTTAAATCAACTTACTAATGTTTCTCTAATTTAATTCTGTATTATAGCTGCAGTAACGAAATCATCATCATCAAGTACCGGGCCTATTGGCGTAGGCGATCATGTCTCTCCACAACTTTCGATCTCGGCAGCTATTTATCATTTCTGTTGTTGACCTACTGCCAAGCCATTCTCTTAAGCTGTCTGTTATTTTTTCTCTTTGTTTCCCTCTATCTCTCCGTCCCTCAATTGTTCCAGTTGTTACAATATATTCCAGTTGTTCTCTTCTCATTACATGGCCAAAAAATGATAATTCTTTCTTCCTAATATTGGAAATTAGCTCTCGTTTTGCTTTGACCTCTCTCAGAACATCTTCATTACTCTTCTTAGCTGTCCATGGTACTCTCAACATTCTTCTGTAAAACAACATTTCTACAGACTCCAGTAATTTTCTTGTCTGTTGTCCTATTGTCCATAATTCGCATCCATATGTTAACCATAACATTTAAGAACTCTTTTTCTTGTTTCTATTGTCAAAAATGGATTGCATAGTATCTTCCTCATTTTTTGGAAAGCTGCTTTTGCCTGAGCCATTCTGCATCTCACCTTTTTTGTACATCTTCCGTCTGAGGTAACAAAGTTCCCAAATATTTAAATTCATTTACCTGTTTTAATATTGTTCTACTTGTCTTTATTTTGCACTGAGGGGATGTCTTTTTCTTTGTTGTTACCATTATCTCTGTCTTTCTGCTATTAAGGCTGAGTCCTTTATTTTCGCTTTCTTTCACTATAATGTTCAACATTTCTTGTAACCCATTTTCACTCTTAGCGATTAAGACTGTATCATCAGCCTACCTTAGATTATTTATTTTATGACACTCCAATTGTTATTCCAGGCATGTCCCTTATGGATATTAAAATAATCTCACTATATATATATATATTAAACAAATCTGGTGACAGCACACAACCTTGTCTAACACCCTGTTTTATTTGTTGAAACATTCCCAATTGGTTTCCAGTTCTTATGGCCACTGTTTGCTGCCAGTACATGTTCTTTATTATTCTTAGATCTTTGTTGCCTACATTTATGCTTTCTACAATTTTTATTATTTCTTGGTGCTTTACTTTGTCAAATGCTTTGGTGTAATCTATGAAACATAGGTATATATCTGTTTTCACCTCTATGGCTCTTTCTACTAAAGATCTTATGATATAAATGGCATTGCTTGTTCCTTTATCTCTAACAAAACCACACTGTTCATCGTTAATTTCTGGACTGATTTTGTTTCGCACTCTTCGCATGATGATTCTTAGTAATGTCTTAGTCATATGATTCATAAGGCTTAGTGTACGATGATCATTGCATTCAATCGCACCCGATTTCTTTGGTAGGGCTATGAATATTGATTTGAACATGTCGTCTGGTATATTAACGAAATAATGCTATAATTAACCTGTGACATGTATACATATCTTGAGGATAGGTGTGGATTAACATAACAGTTAACTGCATACATAGGTTTGAAGTGACACATTAATTATTGTAAGTGAGAAAAGAAGAAACCAATGTTTAAAATATGTATTATAACCACAAGGATAGAGCATTGTCCCAAGGAACAAAAATAAGATAAAGGGAAAATACAAGTATTGAAATATACAGAAATAGTTTAATATAATTAAAGATGAATAAATAAGTATTAGTAAATGTAAACATGGAAAAGGTAAAGTAAGTGTACAGTTAAATATTACTTATTCAATTGTTTCTTCAAACACTCAGAAATAAAAGCAATATTATAATATATTATTAACCAATTAACGCACCGTTTGTTAATTAGGTCAAGTATAAACTCTTCCCTCTTTGAAAAAAAAAATCGGTTATTATTTTTGTCACTAGTTAATATGCCAACTAATATTGAAACGTGGGTAGAACTTACACGGCGCATGGCGACAACGAAGTCCTTCCCAACTGGTGCCATACTAGTTATGAATGAATATATTGTAACTAACTTGTAGTGTGCCAATGTGTAAAAAGAGCCAATAAGAATCAGAATATATTCTAAGCAATAAAAGCGTACGGCACTTATTTCAAAATTCAAACAACTGAATGAAGGCAACGTGATTTCTCATTTCACACTGTACACGCCGCCCACTTGACTTTGAGAGCCCTTAGATTTGTATCTACCTCCCATCTAAATTCTAAAATGCGTGGGCATGGATAATCATACATATATGGATGAATATTCAGTCGACCGTATTCTAACAATCAGTTAATACACCTGTGCATCTGTCACAGATAATTAATATAATGCGTTCTTGTCCATCATCATATTTGACAGGCTATTATTACGAAATTCCCAATTCTAAAATGCATACAGAAAGTTACAATAGCAAATAATAAATGAACACCACAGACCCTTTTCTTTCCACTTTCCTTCCTCATTTGCCTTTCAGCGTCGAGGGGAGATATCATTTGCTGTCTTATCCTCTTTTGTTGGTCTCTGCTGCTGTACACATACCTCGCACTGTGTAAAACACAGCAGGTTGATCCAATTACTGAAAGGTGTGCTGTACACTTAGTATATACGCCGTGTGCCAACTGGTCAGCTGAGCAAATCTGTTTACATTCAAATCACTTTGGGTTCGGCACGTGACACCTCTTTCCCGAACCCAAAAGAGAGAGGCGGTGTTCAACAAAATTATATATACAATATTTTAATTGATTTACTGTATTAACTCAAGACTAAACGTGAACGAGTAACAACAACAGATGGACAAGTCAGCCTATGACAACCTGCACTATCAAAGCAAGAGACAGATCGGAATGGGGCGGCGACGGTATTCAATGAAGATTACTGTTTTAATATTATTTACTTCAATGTGTTTTCAATTAATATATAATATATGGTTGTTATATTAAAACAGAATTTTGAAACTTGTTTACGCCGAGACTACCGGTCGTGCGACGGACCTTGTTTACCAAAATAATGTACATACATTTACATTTGTAATTGGACATAATTAGGGCCAACGGCTAAGCTGTGGGGTAAGGTAGGTTGTCACCGGCCGGTACAGGGCTTAGATATGCCTGTGGGTTGCCAATGATCGGGACACGACATGCATGTAGGATAATGGTATGCATTATCAGCGCTGGGGGCATGTTACCCTGCCCTCGCGTTGCCACTTATTTACTACTAGCTTGACGTGCACTTGACATCTCATTATAAATTTATCGTGTGTAATTCATGTATGTGGACACGCGGCCAACTAGCCAATTAACATATTGTGTTTATGAGATATTTCTAATCACGTTTATTTGCAACTGATGGTTTAACGATGTTTATTTTTATTGATTCCTTCTATAGAACATCAAAGGGTGTAGGAATAGAGAGCTACAAAATATATAAGTACCCAATGGAGATACAATGATAAGATTATACTACTCAAAATGAAAGCAAAGCTATTCGACATAGCAATAATACAGACATACGCACACTCAAAACTATACAGCTGAACAAATAAGAAGCATATTATGAAGATCTAAATAAAGTTATGAAGCAAATCTTGATTGTAATGGTTGACGGATGCTAAAGTAGGAAAAGGTAGATATAAGACCATTATATGAAATCATGGTTTAGGAAAAGGAAATGGAAGAGGAGAAAGAGATTAATACAATTTTGTGAAGAAAACAGGCAGATAAAATGTAACATCTACTTTGACCAAAAGAAAAGGGAACTATACACATGGAAAAGTCCTGGAGATAAGAAGAAGGATCAAATAGACTACATAATGATAAAAGATACGTTCCGTAACAGTGTCAAAAAGCCAAAACCTATCCAGAAGCAGATATTAACTCAGATCACAATCCAGTAATGATTAATGAAAGCCAAACTAAAGAGAAATAAACAAAAGAATAATTCTTTAACAATACAACTAGACATCATCATGTCCATACCGGTTGGCGTAGGCGATCATGTCCTTCCACAATCCTCTATCCACATTGCATCGTATCAGTTCTGTTGTTAACTGTTTCCATGCTATGACACCAAGCTATCCAGTTTTTTCTCTCTTTGTCGTCTGCGATCTCTCTTTCCTTTTATTTTGCCAGTTGTTACCATTTGGAGGACCTGGACTTTGCTGATGACATAGTTCTCATCAGCAATCAGATAAAAACGATGCAGGAAAACACAAATGAACTATCATCAATAGCCAGCAAAATTGGGCTTGAGGTCAATCATGAAAAGACTAAAGTCATGAAAAGTTTAATTCCAACAAGTGACAAAATATACATGGAAAACAAACCAGTAGAAGAGATCGATCACTTCATCTATCTTGGAAGTCACATTGATCGAGAAGGGGATACGAGCAAAGAAATTAGAATCAGACTGGCTAAAGCAGCAATGTCTTTCAGAAGCCTTGAAAAGTTGTGGAAATCAAAACTCATTAGCACAAACACAAAACTTAGGCTATTCAAATCAAATGTACTATCAACCCTTACGTATGCGTGTGAAAGCTGGAAAACAACAAGAGATATAGAAACAAAGTTGAACGCATTCGAAAATAAATGTCTAAGGAAAATACTTGGTATAGAATGGAACGAATTCAAAACAAACGAGGAAATTAGAGAAATCGCCAATCAACCACTAATATCTTCAGTAATAAAGAAAAGACGATGGTCATACGTTGGACATGTGATGAGAAGAGATAATAATCGAATAGCAAAGCAAGCCCTCATATGGGAAACAACAGGTAAAAGAAAAAGAGGAAGACCCAGGGAGACACTGAGAAGAACATTGATGAGAGAGGCAAGAGCAGCAGGAATCGGCTCCCTCAATGAGATAGAACTGCTTGCACAGAACAGAGACAGATGGCGAGATTTGATAAAATATCTTTAAAAGAAAACTGCTAGAACAAAAATTCATATAGGAGAAGGTGTATCTTGGTCTACGCCCTATGGGCCGGTTACGGCTCGAAAGGTCAATAGATAGATAGATAGAACCAAGTATTCCAACTTTCTTCTTTTCATAATGTGCCCGAAAAATGTTGATTGTTTCTTTCTGATGTTTTTAGGAGCTCCCTTTTCGTGTTGGCCTCTTTGAGCATTTCCTAATTGGTCATTTTAGCTGTCCAGGGAACTTTCAACATTCTTCTGAGAAATCCCATCTCCGTGGCCTCTAACCGTATTTTCATTTGTTTGTCTACTGTCCGTGATTCGCTTCCATAGGTCAGAATCGGTTCCATATAGCAACTATGAACAACATCGAAGACATAGCAGCTTTAAATGAAAAAGACGTTAAAGATACTTATCATCATCATCGAGTGCCGGCCCCGCAACGAAGGTTGGCTGGCTATACAACGGAGCGCCATTCTGCTCTGTCTCTTGCTTTGATGGTGTAGGTTGTCATAGGCTGGTTTGTCCATCTTTTGATGGTACTCGTCCATGTTAGTCTTAGTCTGCCTCTGCCTCTTTTACTTTGTTTTTTCCCCTCCAAGATTACTTTTAGTAGGCTGTTGTGTCTTTTAACATGGCCCAAAAAATAGCATTTGTCTTGTTTGAATTGTGTTTAGTAGTTCCCTTTTCATTTTTAGTTGTTTTAAGACTTCGTCGTTTGTTTTCTTTTCTTTACATCCAATTCTACCTATTCTTCTATATTTCAAGATTTCAAAGGCTTCAATTCTCTGTTCTATTTTCTTGTCTAATGTCCATGTTTCTGCACCATATAGGAATATTGAGAAGATGTAACATTTTGCTATTCTTAGTTTTAGCCCTGGCCTGGTGTTATTTGTTTTGATGTTAGTATGTTTTTCATGACAATAAAATTACTTTTTGCCATTCCTATTCTTTTGTTTATTTCAGTTGTACATTCTCCATCACTGGTTATAGTATGTCCAAGGTAGTTATAGTTATGAACTGTCTCCAGGTCTATTCCTTCAATTTTGATATCCACTTGTGGGTTTTGAGTATTTTCTTTGTTTATGATCATAGTTTTAGCCCTTTTGATATTCATATCTAGTCCATAGTTTTTGCTTGTCATGTTTATTTCATTAAGTAATTGTTGTAGATCTTTAGGATTTTCTGCCAGTAGTACAGTATTGTCAGCACTAAGATACTATACAAATAAAGAACACATATAAGAAGCTGCTAGAAGAAGGAATTGAGCAGCACAAAAGAGAAAATTCTGATGAAAAAGTTACAACCAAAAGGCAATGCATGAAGAAAAGAATACAAGAAACATGCGACATCTTATCCAAAAAGGAAACAAACAAACAAAAAAAAAAAGGATAACTGACGCCATCTTGGAAAAAAATGAACGAAAGAAGACAAAATTGATAACACTACGCAATACAACAAAATTGATAATGAAATACGCACAATGTTCAAAAAGGCAAAAGAAGATTGGCTCAGCCAAAGATTTTCTAGAAATCAAAACTAGAAAAATGAATAAGATTTAAGAGGGATGCTTACAAAATAAAGAGAATGACTAGTAACATTTAAAAAGCCACAGAAAGTAGATGTATTGCAAAAACAAAAAAGGAAAAATGCTAACAGACAACAAAGATATAATCAACAGATGACATGAATATATAACAGAATTATTTTATGACGAAAGGGGAAAAAAAATCAACCATAAAATGTGCATCAGGCTATACAATCAGAAGTGAAAAAAAGCTATACAAACAATGAAAAAGGAAAAATCTACAGAGACTACGACAATCTACAACATACAGTAGATAGATAGATAAAGGCACTAGAAGAGTTTTTTTTTTGTCAATCACAAAAAGTATAGACACATTAATGTCAGATAAGGTGACTGTTTATAAAATATAGATAATTCCTAAATAGCTACCAAGTTGGTAATTAGATGAACAACATAGAATAAGAGCGCTGCAACAAAACACCAAACACATCTATATTATATTATGCTACCAATGCTAGACACGGGGAGCTCTTGAAAAAAAAAAAGCAGCGAAAAATCACGTTATGCGAGAAGTGATGCAATAGAAATACTGTGTAAACAAAACATGGAGTTATAAACATAACTAAAAAAAAAAAAAAAATAGTAGGGACAATTTCAGCCAATTATTATTTCGAACATCAAAGATTAGCATCTTGTTCTTCCTCTTTCTTTGCTTTTCACCGTCGAAGGGAGATATAATTTAGGATCTTTTGCTTTTCTGTTTGCCTCTCCTGCTGTTATATTTCCTGTTGTTTCTAATATTCCATCAATCCATCTTTTTCGTGGTCGGTTCTTGAGTCTGTGTTTTCTCGCTAACGTTTATTAAAGGCCCACTGTGTTATGTTTTGGTCTGTCTCACTTATCACGTGACAAACCATTCTATCTATTATTGTTTCTTTATGTATTCTATTAAAAAAAAACTATCTTCACGACACATAGTACCAATAATATGGTGTATGTCGGGGGGGGGGGGGGGGGGGGGCGAGACAAAACGATAGAACTCGAGGGATAAAGGCCGCTTGGTCAAGCAGTCGCCACGACGTGTGAGGCTCAGGACTTTTATTTCACCCCGATAGAAAAAATCCTTTCTGTCTACCGCGGGTTTCGAACACCGTACGCCGGCTTTTCAGCTAGCGGAACAATGTGGAATCAAAGAGTCACCGAAAACATTCAAGATGATAACATAATAACGTAGAAATGTCAAGGAAGTTACGCCTTTTTTTTTTTTTTTTTGCAACTCTCACAGTTTGTGCTAAAGAACAATAAAAAAAAATAGAAATCACCTAACCACAATGCTAGTGTATCATGAATGGGCTCTGATAAAGATCATTCAAATTATTTTGCACTTATAGAGTTTCTTAGATACGCCCTTTCATGTTCCTCATTGGAGATCCCCAGATCTAGGTGGTTAACACTAACAGAGACGCTAACCTTGAAAGTAAAACAGGATCAATTTCATATACTATAACAACCAATCAAAATCATATTCTACCTTCCCTGTGTTAACCATGGAAACAGAACAACCAATTCAGTCAAGGGAATAGGGATCAAAACGTCAAGGGAATTGAGAAAGCAAAACCAGTTACACCCCCCCCCCCACCAAAAAAAAAAAATGCTGAAATTTAAAGACACATGCTATGTAAAAAGGCGTTGAAATAGGAGCTTGACGCACCAAAATGGACGCACCAAGATGAGCACTTGTTTGCATTTGAACAAAGCCCAACGGCCAAGATCTGAATTTGCAGAATTTCGTTCATTCTGAACGGTGGCCGTTATAGTTTAGCTTTTGCTAGCACAATGCCTGGAGTATAAGCTGGACCACCATCTTATCGTGCTTTCTCCCTGCATCGCAGACTAAACGGACGCTGTCTAAATGAACCAAAATTAGTTAAATAACCTTGATAATAGCGAATAACAGCCACTACTGTTGCTGCTGAGGAAACGCCAAATGAGATAGGTCTTGAGAAATGTTTGTCAAGTCCAAGGCTGATGTTCTTGCATACAATAACCTCCTTTGTCTTGGTAGTAAGGTTGATACTACCGCTGATCGCCATTACTGTCATGTTCTTCACGATCGTTCTGTCCATCATACACAAGTCCCGGTGGAAGAAGCTCAGTGGCTTGCCGATGCTGGAAGTTTCCGAGCTGAAACCGATAAACGATCCTAGGTGGAGCTCAGTGCGAGCTAGCGCCCAGGTTCGTGTGGCTAGGCTGCTCTTTGCCGTGTCTCTGTCTTACATCATCATGAACGCACCCAGCCACGTAGCCAGACTGTACTATCAGAAGCGGACTCAAGATTCAGGGGACATGAAATTTACATTCTCTGAAGGTCCTATCCGGCTGATCTTCCTGCACGTCGGCCACGCCCAACATGCCTTCAAGTTTTAGATCGCCGTGGTCGTCAGTAGAAACTTTACCAAGAACCTCAGACAAACTTTAGTGGAAGTTACCAAGTGTATATGTTAGTCGTAGCTCATATCTTGGTGGGTGTATGTGTTGGCCATGGTTCATATCTTGGTGTATATCCGTGCTAGCCATGGCTCATATCTTTGTGGGTGACTGTGCTGGCCAGGGTTCATATCTTGGTGTATTTCAGTGCTAGCCATGGCTCATATCTTGATGTGTTTCTGTGCTAGTCATGGTTCATATCTTGGTGTGTTTCCGTGAAGCCATGGCTTATATCTTAATGTGTTTCTGTGCTAGCCATGGCTCATATCTTGGTGTGTTTCTGTGCTAACCATGGCTCATATCTTAGCTTGTGTGTGTGTGTGTGCTGGCCATGGCTCATATCTTGGTGTGTGTCCGTGTTAATCATGTCTCATATCTTTGTGTGTGTCTGTGTTTAGTCATATCTCATATCTTAGTGTGTATCTGTCTTAGTCATGTACCATATCTTTTTGCGTGCATGTCTGTGTTTAGTCATATCACATATATTTGTGTGTGCATGTCTATGTTAGTCACATCTCCTATCTTTATCTTTGTGTGTGCATGACTGTGTTTAGTCATATCTCATATCTTAGTGCGTGTATCTGTGTTAGTCATATCTCATATTTTAGAGTGTGTCTGTTCTAGTACCATCTCATATCTTAGTGTGTGTGTATGTGTGTCAGTCATATCTCATATTTTGGTGTGTGTCAGTGTTAGTCATGCCTCATATCGTTGTGTGCATGTCAGTGTTAGTCACCTCTAGTGACTCGTGCAGATGGTGCTCGCAAACCTGGGAGGGCCGACCATCTAAGGGCAGAATCCCCCTACAGAAAAGACAATCTGTTGCCTTGCAGGAAGATTGGGGACAATCAAAGGCTAAGGAAAGCAAACCTGAACAAAATGCTGGCTGAAATCGGATGCACTGGGCCACTGGCGCAGAACACAGTGCAACGTTTTAACAGGTATTCAGGCAGAGTGGATCTAACAGACTCTGGAATCCTACTCTGATTGAGTCCTGATCGCAGAGAGAGAGAGAGAGAGAGAGAGAAATAGCAGCTTGATGTAAATCATGACACAAAGCAACTTATGTCCATTGAACGGCGAACGAGAAGTTATAGTCGGGCAATTGCATAATAAGAAAACAGATAGAGTGGGTATGACACAGAACGCCATACCCATTGTTTGATACACTTTTTTGAGCCCTTAATGTGTCAGCGGCATAAATTTTGTTGTGTTAATTAATCCACAGTCTGTTACCGTGTTATTGCAACACTAACGGACTCATTATCGCGTAATTATTAGCTTACTTTTATTTCCAAAGTCGCAAAATGTTTCCCGCTGTGCGCGAGGTTGTCGTGTTATTCTATATGAAGAATACTGGTCATCTGATACGATGCGATACACTCAAGCCTTATAGTTTTGGCGTTCCTTCATGTTCTTCTTCTTATATACAAATCGCTAAAGGAAACTTTCAGGGTTGGATTTAGATCCAGGCTAAGTAGGTCACAGCTTAGAGACACAATCTGAAGGGGTCTCATATTTACTTATATTGTAATCTATGATGGGCACCGTCTAGTGTTAGTTAACAGGGGGCCTCAAAGTTTCAATTTAATTCGAAGCCAGCATTAGGGCCTCGCCAAGACTCAATTTAACTCGAAGCCAGCATTTGGGCCTCGCCAAGACTCACTTTAGCTCTAAGCCAGCATTAGGGCATCGCCAAGACTCAATTTAATTCTAAGCCAGCATCAAGGCCTCGCCAAGACTAACTTTAGCTCTAAGCCAGCATTAGGGCCTCGCCAAGACTCACTTTAGCTCTAAGCCAGCTTTAGGGCTTCGCCAAGACTAACTTTAGCTCTATGCCAGCATTATGGCCTCGCCAAGAGTCACTTTAGCTCTAAGCCAGCATTAGGGCCTCGCCAAGACTCACTTTAGCTCTATGCCAGCATTAGGGCCTCGCCAAGACTCACTTTAGCTCTAAGCCAGCATTAGGGCCTCGCCAAGACTCACTTTAACTCTAAGCCAGCATTAGGGCCTCGCCAAGACTCACTTCAACTCTAAGCCAGCATTAGGGCCTCGCCAAGACTCAATTTAACTCTAAGCCAGCATTAGGGCCTCGCCAAGACTCACTTTAGCTCTATGCCAGCATTATGGCCTCGCCAAGACTCACTTTAGCTCTAAGCCAGCATTAGGGCCTCGCCAAGACTCACTTTAGCTCTATGCCAGCATTAGGGCCTCGCCAAGACTCACTTTAGCTCTAAGCCAGCATTAGGGCCTCGCCAAGACTCACTTTAGCTCTAAGCCAGCATTAGGGCTTCGCCAAGACTCACTTTAACTCTAAGCCAGCATTAGGGCCTCGCCAAGACTCACTTCAACTCTAAGCCAGCATTAGGGCCTCGCCAAGACTCCTTTAACTCTAAGCCAGCATTAGGGCCTCGCCAAGACTCACTTCAACTCTAAGCCAGCATGAGGGCCTCGCCAAGACTAAATCCGGGTATCGAAGCATCCATTCTGCACGCCTTGCGATCGTCCTTCGATGGGTTTCACGAGCATGAAATGATGCACAGTTTACACCAGTTTCCATTACTCCTTGCCAGGCTATCTTCAGTCTGTTCCTCTTTTGCATTCTTTCCGAAATCTATTTACCCACAATTATTGTAACGAGGAGGTGGCTAAGAAGGATTTTTTCTCAACTCTGGTTCAATTATCCCAACGATAATAATCAGCTATGAGTCGCTGGTGGCTTTCAGCTTATGCGCCATTTGGTGTCCTGAGCTCTAGTTCTTGTCCCGAAATCTCTTCTGAACACGTGCATTATCCACATGCTGCGCCTGCAAGTTAAGCACACGATGAAAACTGCGAACACTGTCACGATGTGTCGAGTACAATAATACCATCCATATATATTTTATTATTATTATTATTTTTTTTTATTAGAAGAGCCGGGGGTTCTTTCTTTCACACGTGGCATACATTTTTCCCTGGACGAACACAGCTTCGGGGTTCACTCAGCATCTGAACATTGGTATCAGAGATGTATTTTTCTGGGAAAGTTGAGCGGCCTGGAGTGGTACTAATCACATCACTCAAAACATATTCTGTAAATCATTGAAAATTTTGGACCCTAACATATATTCCATATACGCCTCATAATGTGGAATTAACTCACCCACTATTTCTTCAATTAATATTTTAGTTCTGTACTTCACCTAGAGAGAGTAGTTATTTGATCAGCACATGATCTGTTCTTCCTAAAACCTGCTTGTTCATCTCTCAAGTGTTTCTCTATAGCCTCTTTTAGTCTCTCCAGAATGATTCTGCCTAATATTTTTCCTGGCACTGATAGTAGCATAATTCCCCTATAATTTGTGCACTCCTGTAAACTTCCTTTCTTTGGTAGTTTGATCATATAACCTTCTCTCCAGTCTTTAGGTATTTCTTCCCTCTCCCAAATTTTATCCAATAGATTATGTAACATCTTGGTAGAGGTGATAATATCTGCTTTGATGGCTTCCGAAGGAATTTCATCTGGACCTGTGGCTTTACCATCTTTTAATAGTTTGATGGCTTTCATTATTTCTTCTTTGCTTGGTTTTCCGCAATTAACGTGTAATTCTTCTTCTGCTGGTAGTATATCTGGAGGATTATTTGAGCCAGGTCTGTTCAAAAGTTCTTCAAAGTGCTCCTTCCATCTCTCCATTTGTTCCTTTATATTACTAAGCAGATTTCCTTTCTTATCTTTGATAAAGGCGTTGATCTGTTTGTATTTTCCACCTAATTTCTTTGTGCTGTTGTACAGTTCTTTCATATTCCCTTTATTTGCTGCTTCTTCTACCTCTTTAGCTAATTCATCTATATATTTCCTCTTATCCCTTTTAATGCATCTTCTCACTTCTTTGTTCACCTCTGTGTAAGCTTCCTGTGTCTTGGCTTTATTACTTCTTGTTTTGCTTTTATTTATGTCTGCTTTCTTGTTCTTTCTTTCTTTAATTTTATCCAGGGTCTCTGCTGTCATCCATGCCTTATTCTGGCGTTCTCTTTTCCCCAGTGTTTCTTCGCATGTCTCTTTCCATATATTTCCATATAGAAGACATGGAATGATCTTAAAAGAATTGCAAAAAAAACAGAACGACTTGGAAAGTGTTTGTTGAAGACCTATGCTCCACTGGGAGCTAAAAGGTAGAAGAAGAAGAAGAGACTTCACCTAGCTTTTAGTCCGGCTTGTTGCAGAAGCTACTGAGTTAGGTGCTCTGTGCACACCATGAGCTGTGTGTTTCATCCGTTTTGATCATGTTTCGATATTCCAATTGTTTACGATGAATGATGATATCGTATGACAGGGAACAGTTGGCCGTGTTCACTTTCTGAACTGCTTCGCCTTATGTCTTTTGGCGTGTGCTGAGACTGCTGTGATGGGGACTACAGCTGCCTTACTTTGTTTGGGATTCGGATGATTTCACTGGCACGGGCGGTTGAGCAATTATAGATTTTAATTCGTTTGCCGTGACACCGGGGCCATACCGGATGCAGTGATACCGGGGCCCTCCATAACCAAAAGAACCTAGCTTTTCTCCTCTTTTTCCCCCCAGCCATTTTGCCATTCCGTCTTATATTTTTCCCTCTCTCGTTTTCCCTTACCCTCTGTCTCTAGATTGATCATTCCTCTGAATTTATTCATTTATTTTCACTATTGCTCTCTTGATTATGTTTCCTTGAGGCACTTTTTCCACATTCATAGCAGCTCGTGTGAGATCAAATTTAACAGTCTCCAGTCTACTGATAAATCAATCTTCTTCTTATTCTACTTCTATCCTTCCTCTGTTGCCGTTGGCGTCGAGGGGAGAAACAATCTGCGATTCTTTGCTCTTCTGTTGGCCTCTTCTGATGTTATTCCTCCTAGTGACTCTAGTATTCCCTTTATCCATCTCTTTCTCGGTCTTCCTCTTAATCTGGCGTTTTCGTAGCGTTTATTTAAGGCTCTTTGAGTCATTGTTAGTTCTTTTGTCTTGTTATGTGGCCGAACCAATTTATCTGTTGTTTCTTTATGTATTCGATGGCTGGTTCAATTTCGAGTTTCTTCCTCAGGTCAGTGTTTCTTATTCTGTCCCTTAAGCTGTTTCCTGTCATTCTTCTGACACATTTCATTTCGGTGGTCGTTATCTTTCTTATTGTTCTAGAGTCCAGCGTCCAATTCTGGCACTGATAGCACAGAGTTGGTAGAAAAATTGATTTGTATATTGCCCTTTTTGCTTCCGTAGTTATTGCTTTGTTTTTCAATAGTGTTGATACTTGGCCTATAACTTGGCATGCTTTGTTACACCTTATATCTATCTCTGTCTCTTGTATCATTACAGACTTAGGGTCCCACTTACTCATTGCATCAAGTGTTCTGTGTCTGGGCAATGTCTTACGCAAATAAATAAACCGTAATGCTATAGGAAGTGTTGTAGAAACAATTAACGTATGATTACAACAAACACACCTCACTGTAGGCAAGAATTATAATTGTGAGATGAGAAGTTTCCTGGTGTTTTAACGTAATGATAAATCAATATAAATTGATAAATCAATAACAAACTCAATTATCGGTTCGCCACCAAGTTATTGTTATTGAACTATATCACTATGTACTTTTAGGTCAGGTCTCCATGAGATTAAGGCTTTACGTTAAAACACCAGGAAACTTCTCATCTCGAAATTATAATTCTTGCCTACAGTGAGGTGTGTTTGTTGTAATCATACGTTAATTGTTTCTACAACACTTCCTATAGCATTACGGTTTATTTATTTGCGTAAGACATTGCCCAGACACAGAACACTTGATACAATGAGTAAGTAGGACCCTAAGTCTGTAAGTGTCTCCTACTCCAACCTCCCATGGTAGCCCAAAGACACACAATAACATTCCGCCCTGTCTCTTGCAGTGCAGGTTGTCATAGGCTGACTTGTTCATCTGTTGATGTTACTCGTCCACGTTTAGTCTTGAGTTAATACAGTAAGTCAAGTCTGGCCAAGGAAAAGGGGCTGAAGAAATAAGGCTACACGGTAATCAGCAATTCCCTATTAAATTTGGATTTGGTTTATATTTATTTTTCAGCCCCAAAAAATTAACTCACAATTAAAATTTATTTCAAATGAACTAAACAATGTAAAAAGTGAGGTTTTATATGTTTTTAGCGTCGAAAGAACAGGCACCTGATGTAATTCACGACTATCACATCTACAATCATTTAGCATCCTTTCAGGGGTGGACGATGTAGTTGAGTTGCCGGGCGATCGTAGAAGAAGTAATGAATATGAAACTCAAAATGATGGAAATTACAAGTTGAAACTGAAGAAGCAATAAGCTTGTCAAAATAGAGAAACAAAAACATAATAACACAGACGAGGACAGCACGTGAGGATATTAACAAAAGGATCAAATAATGTCAGAACAGTCTTTGACAATCTAAACAGCATCTAGAGAACGTTCCAGTTCAATCACACTATGGATACATGAGAGATGTGCACCTTCAATGCTTTAGTATGGAAGTGAAAGCTGGGAAACAAGAAGCAAATGTGATCATTTCATGCAACCACACTTTGGTTAAGCAAAATGAGTAACTATTATCTGATATCCAGGTGCAACCAAAAAAACGGTAAATGAACGTGGTGATAACAGGTCTGCAGTGGATTCAACGTATAACATGCAACAGAAGTGAAGAGTGCAAAAGTGAGGCACATCAACGAAAACCTGTAGGGGGAATTGCTGCAGCATGGATTTATAGTGTGAGTCAGACTTAGGAAACTCAAAAGTGAAAAATCTTGTTGCTCTACAGGATGCTGCAAATCATTGACTGCTTTTCGTGTCCTCAGCCAAAGACTACTGGAAAATTCTCAAACAACTTTAAAGCAGAAACTGAGGCCATCAGAGATGCTGCAACACTGGCCACTCAACACAAAAATAACATGCACAATAAATTGGTGATTCTGACTGATGCACTGTCAGCATTATCAGCTCTAAAAAGCCCCAAGAACAATGACCTAGATGACTTGAGAACAACCCTGGACCAACTATACAATAACTTCCAGTGTAGTCATTCAGTGGATACCATCATACTGTAATATACACGGGAATGATCGCGCAGACAAATTAGCTAAAGAGGGAGGGAGATATTACCTCAAGAGAACCATCCGCTCAGTTATGGTGAAGCTAAATCCATCCTCAAGGGTCAGTTCCATAAAAAATGGAAACGAGAACACCCAAAGCATAACGAGAGTGACGGATACCACCAACTATCAAGGAGGGATCAAGTCATCATACTTCGCCTATGCACTGGCCACAATAGAATGAGAAATCACATGTTCATCAAATTCAAAATAGGTACAACCAGCCTATGCCACTGGACAATATGACTACAAAACATGTTCTACAGGATAGGCAAAACAAAGTTAATGAGATCATATTCTGATATTTCTGTTGTGTCAACTAGAAAAAAACTAACACATTGTGATGTTGTATCGACTTGAAAAAACTAACACATTGTGATGTTGTATCGACTTGAAAAAACTAACACATTGTGATGTTGTGTCGCCTAGAAGATACTAACACATTGTAATGTTGTGTCTACTAGAAAAAACTTACACATTGTGATGTTGTGTCTACTAGAAAAAAACTAACACATTGTGATGTTGTGTCTACTAGAAAATACTTACACATTGTGATGTTGTGTCTACTAGAAAAAAACTTACACATTGTGATGTTGTCTACTAGAAAAAAACTTACACATTGTGATGTTGTGTCTACTAGAAAAAAACTTACACATTGTGATGTTGTGTCTACTAGAAAAAAACTTACACATTGTGATGTTATGTCTCCTAGAAAAAAACTTACACATTGTGATGTTGTGTCTACTATAAAAAACTTACACATTGTGATGTTGTGTCTACTAGGAAATACTTACACATTGTGATGTTGTGTCAACTAGAAAAAAACTTACACATTGTGATGTTGTGTCTACTAGAAAATACTTACACATTGTGATGTTGTGTCTACTAGAAAAAACTTACACATTGTGATGTTGTGTCTACTAGAAAAAAACGTACACATTGTGATGTGTCTACTAGAAAAAAACTTACACATTGTGATGTTGTGTCTACTAGAAAAAAACTTACACATTGTGATGTTGTGTCTACTAGAAAAAAACTTACACATTGTGATGTTGTGTCGCCTAGAAAAAAACTTACACATTGTGATGTTGTGTCGCCTAGAAAAAAACTTACACATTGTGATGTTGTGTCGCCTAGAAAAAACTAACACATTGTGATGTTGTGTCTACTAGAAAAAACTATCACATTGTGATGTGTAAAATGTGTAAACCAGTGTTCTAGTCTTGCCTCATTATTTCAGATAAGTAATAGAGCATTAAGAAAACACATTACATTCTCACTGAATAGGAGTATAAGGACAAAATTATAAAGTAATATAATAAAATGAGACAAGCTGCTAGAAGCTGCCAGCGACTCCTGGCTTACACCAGGATCAGCAAACCAGAATTATCCAGACCCTACTGCACCTCTTCGTAGTGCCCCTAGATACAGACTAACTGCAAACCGTCATCACCTGGTCAAACTGTTTAGTCGGTGTCCAGAGTTACCGTAGGGAGATATAAGTAGAGTCTTGGCCTGTTCTGATTCATTAATACAACACAAACATTGAATTCCCAGCTTT
This sequence comes from Megaustenia siamemsis, assembly GCA_032433765.1. Classification (NCBI taxonomy): domain Eukaryota; kingdom Metazoa; phylum Mollusca; class Gastropoda; order Stylommatophora; family Ariophantidae; genus Megaustenia; species Megaustenia siamemsis. The sequence goes on along the minus strand of JAVIAB010000092.1, from coordinate 120,394,075 downwards.
TAGCCTATGCACTATCTGGAATCTTGGTTTTGTATACTAAATTGAGAGCCACATTTTGACAGAATAAGTTTTTCCATTCCTTTCTCTTTAACCAAGTATGTACACGTTAAACTGTAACTTAATTACTAATATATTATGATATATCATTTTTAGACAGGTGCACTGTTACAACAATATAAAAGAATTACATTTTATTCTGATTTCTGTCACAAACTATGGGTCTCAAAAAATGATTGATTTCAGTTATCTTGTTACTGTAAAATTGCTATCGTTAAATTATGTGTTGAGGTTGACATCAAATCAGGCCTGGTTTCTGAAACATTTATGCATGCACATCCCAAAAAAAGAAGATTAAAGGACAAAATGGAAAGGTTTCATAATTTCAAGTGTCAAATATTTGTCCCATCATTACTCACAGACAAATATGAGACCTTCTGAGGAAAAAAAAATATTTTAAAAGTCAACCATGATACAATGTATAAATCTGATTTGTTATTAAAATGATAAAATACAACTCCAGCCAATAGTCTGTATTGTAGCTGAAGTGATCTGTGAATCATAAAATAAAAAACCGGAAGCAACTATAATAAAATATCGTCCAGCTTTAATCCATGACTGACTGGTTAACCTGATTTGAACTCAATGATTCTGGTGGTTTTCTTTCATAAGTTTCATCCATATGGACTAGATATAGTAAGTAGTAAAGTAAAGTACCCCCGTCACGCCAAGTGGTGTATAGGGAAATATGGTGTTAGTGACCCTATATTTTACAGACCATCAGCACATGATTTTTTGGGGTAATGTAGTTGGTATTATGCCCGTGCTGCTTTACTTTCCCAGAAAAAAATCCGGTACCCATTTAAATTTTAGGGTGAACCCGGAAGCCGTCGGTTGGGATCGAACCATAGCCCTTGATGGACTAGATATGAATATCAAAAAGACTAAAACTATAATCATAAACAAAGAAAATACTCAAAACCCACAAGTGGATATCAAAATTGAAGGAATAGGAAAACCTGGAGACAGTTCAGAACTACAACTACCTTAGACATACTATAACCAGTGATGGAGAATGTACAACTGAAATAAACAAAAGAATAGGAGTGGCAAAAAGTAATTTTATTGTCATGAAAAACATACTAACATCAAAACAAATAACACCAGGGCTAAAACTAAGAATAGCAAAATGTTACATCTTCTCAATATTCCTATATGGTGCAGAAACATGGACATTTAGACAAGAAAACATAACAGAGAATTGAAGCCTTTGAAGTGTGGATATAAAGAAGAATAGGTAGAATTGGATGGAAGGAAAAGAAAACAAATGATGAAGTCTTAAAACAACTAAAAATGAAAAGAGAACTACTAAGCACAATTCAAACAAGACATATGCGATTTTTGGGCCATGTTAAAAGACACAACAGCTTACTAAAAGTAATCCTGGAGGGAAAAAATACAAGGTAAAAGAGGCAGAGGCAGACTAACATGGGCGAGTAACATCAAAAGATGGACAAATCAGCCTATGACAATCTGCACCATCAAAGCAAGAGACAGAGCAGAATGGCGCTCCATGGTAGCCAACCTTTGTTGTGGAGACGGCACTCGATGATGATGAAGTTTCATCAAACAAAACAGCACCAATAATAAGCCAAATAGGTTCCATTGCTATAATTTTGTGTACTACTTAAATTATAAATAAAAATAACTAGAATGAGCAACAAAGAATGCAAAATAAAATGGAGGAAGATGAATCATCATGAGCATAGAAAAACTGCACATAGGAATTACAACGGTGGTAACATGAAGGTACCCAAATAACGTAAAGTTGTAGCAAATACAGTGATAATTGCTGCTGAAATTCCCTTTGGAACTGATGCCGTGTCATTAGCTATAAAGAAGCCAACAAAATTCAGGCTTGAACATAGCATCCACTGCACAAGAAGGAAAACTCCCATGTCAAACTCAGATCCAGCCTGCCAAAGATGGAGTGTGTCAGCCGTGGCACAGGTTTAGGGGAAAAATCAGGACACACGCACACATATGAGTACTGACTATGAGACTAGCTAATACTATTTCATGATCTACCACCATGAAAAAGAACAAAGAGTCAAGTTCACATGATCAAAAGAATTGACCACTGAAGAAGATGAAGACCTAAACGCAAGCAACACTGCAAGCTATTTCAGCAGTGTAAAAGTTTACATTCATTTGATTCCATTTTATTGCAATCATCCTGTAAATGACGAGACTGACAAATGAAACAAAAGAAAACTATGCTAATGAAGATACAAGAATAATTATGAAAAGGGTATAAGACATCTTGCAATGTATGAGCTAAACACTGTCAGCAACTTAAAGCTGGCTGCTCTTGTGTGAATCAATGAACCAAAACTGAATCAAGCCTTTATTCAAATTTCCTATGAAAGTCTTAGACACAGATTAATTAGTCTGGCTAAACAAGTAAGTAGGGAGCTGTGATAGTTCAGTGGTTAGTGAACTGGACTAGAAAGGACTAGAGGTTGGGTTCGATTCTGATCGATGGCTTCCGGATTCACCCAGCCTTAAATGGCTACCAAATTTTTTCTGCGAAAGCAAAGCAGCATGGACATAATATGACCACATTACCCCAAAAATCATGTGCCGAAGGTCTATAAAAATTATGGTCACTAACACCATATTCCCTATTCGCCACTTGGCATGACAGAGCTCTTTACTTTTTTTTTAAACAAGTGAGTATTAAAGAAGGAAGTAAATTATGACACCAAAAACAAACGGAACTAGTATGTGTGTAGCTGAGATGTAGATAGCCTAGATGATGCAAACTATGACACAATACATCCTACACCCATTTAAAGCCCTTCTGAGGGCGGATTAGAATGAATGTAATCACTGGATGGATACAAACAATAACGCAAGGGAAGTAATGGAACCTCAGATGAGTGTAACTGTGGCACAAGTCTAATTACTAAACATCTCTAGAAAAGGTGACCCACATACAATGAATAGATAATTGGTATGAAAACCACAAAGACCCTTTAGAGTTTAAATGTTGGTAAATACTCTTTAGTCTTATCTAGCACAGTTGAAATGTCCTATTTTTCATTACTTTTATGAACATAGTAGTCTCATTATGGCCCTAACTAATGCCATCCCAGGACAAGATGTTTCATCATCATCAGGTCACATGTACTTTGCAGAACATTGCATTCACCACATTTTTGCATATCTACAAAATGTATAGTGATGTCATTATCCATGACCTTTTGTTGAACCTATTTTGACTGACATCTAAAAGTGCATGCAGATTATCAACTCATTAAATATACAATTGTGAGCATAGTTAGTTTCAACAGCAAATAATAAAAATAATAAATATAATAATTACAGCTATAAGTTTAACTAAAATGAATATCTTTAATGAATCAACCATTCTCCTGATTTATTCTTTGTTTTTTCTCATGAAAAATTTTTATGATTTTATGAAAAATTAGGACTTTAGATAAATATAACAGTTTGTTTTAAAGAACACATGTTATTTCCATTACAATGAGGAGATGCTGCACAAGCTTTCATGGGAAACAAAGCAAATATTTACTTAAATCCAAGCCACTAAGTCAGCTAGTGAGAGGATAAACATGCATGAACATATTCATACTTTGCAAAATTCAACAAGCAATTAAGATATATAAATATTTGTTATTTTATTTAATTTTTAAAAACAGGTCAGTGTGTCTGTCAGTCAGTACTGTACTAAATATCTCCCTCTATCTGATGTTCTGGTTAAATGTAATGTTTTATGTTCACTGTGGCAAATGAATAATTGTGAACAAATTATTCCTATGACTCATTTTGTATTATTTTTCTCACGATGACCAAATGCACTTACTTCTCTTTCTCTCATTCATTAACAGGAATGCATGTACAGAGAGAAAGAGAGAGAGAGAAGGAGAGGAAGCATTGTGCTGACACTCCCTCTAGAAAAGAGATTTTAAAAAATAAGGCAAATAGTAAGATTATAAGAATGATATATATGCTATTTATTTCTAATGACTTTTTTTATAGAAAGTATTTAGTCATCTCTAAGAAAAATGTAAATCTAGTTTCAAATATGAGCTATATGATGATAGTGTTTTTATACACATTGTGTATAGATGACAAGGTTGTTTACTTTGACTTATGAATAGGAATATAAGATTTTAAAGCTCTTGTTGAAAAAGCTTTCTGCTATAAATTTATTGTTTGCAACATCTCATTTTTATAATATTTATTTCCTAACATCATGCATAGGTAAAATAGCTGAGAGTATGGTCAATAGCAGACTATACTGGTTAAAAATCCTGAAATAAATGTAGAGATATGTGACAGAACAGATAAAAGGGCAGACCCAGTATCAGTAACACTAGCAGCAAGGAAAACAATAGATACTTATCCAGAGGATTGGATACATATATACACAGATGGTGCAGCCACTAACGCTACTTCAAAAGCTGGATATGGAATATTAATACATTATCCAGATGGAACAGCAGAAGAAATATGTGGACCTTGTGGCGAAGTCTGTAACAATTATGAAGCAGAAATAACAGCTATGGAAACAGCAATTTATCATTTAAATACGATTTTCGATACCACACCATCGAAGAAAATAAACAGTCATATTTCAAAAATCGGCTCTGCAAGCACTGGGAAACAACACGAACAAACCAGAACTCACACAGCTTATCATAGACAAACTCATTGAAACACATAACATAAGATTGGTAATGCAATGGATCTCAGGACACTCAAATATACCAGAAATGATAAGACAGATACCAGAGCTAAGAGAGGATCCAGACAAACACAGATACATACATCCATCACACTAAACACAGCCAAACAAGTAATAAACTTCAACAGTAGAGAGGAGTGGTTGAATGGATGGGCCTTAGGGAAAACTGGAAGAGAGCTTTTTAAATATATGGCAAGACCAAATCCACAAGACAACATCAACAACCTAACAAGAAGAGACCAAAACACCAACTTCAGACTGAGAACCGGACATTTTATGCTGAATAACCACATTAATAGAATGCAACAAAACCATGCCCAGTATGTCCACTCTGTAATCACCCACAAGAAACTGTAGAACACCACCTGTTTCAATGTCCAAAGCTCACTGACATCAGAACAACACTAGTTCCTCAAAGACCCTCCAAATGGAACACTCTGTACGGAACCACAGCAGAACTTAAAAATAATTGTAAGTTACTACTACTACATACTACATGCCATTAGGCCGAAGGGCTCAAAGGCCGCTGGATCCATAACAACAACAACATCATATTTATTTAATATCATCTTCATCATGTTTTGTTTGTATGTCAATAGACGTTTTATTCATCATCATCATCATCAAGTACCGGGCCTACTGGCGTAGGTGATCATGTCTCTCCACAACTTTCAATCTCGGCAGCTATTTATCATTTCTGTTGTTGACCTTCTGCCAAGCCATTCTCTAAGCTGTCTGTTATTTTTTCTCTTTGCTTCCCTCTATCTCTTCATCCCCCAATTTTTCCAGTTGTTACAATATATTCCAGTTGTTCTCTTTTCATTACATGGCCAAAAAAATGATGATTGTTTCTTCCTAATATTGGAAATTTTGCTTTGACCTCTCTCAGAATATCTTCCTTACTCTTCTTAGCTGTCCATGGTACTCTCAACATTCTTCTGTAAAACCACATTTCTGCAGACTCCAGTGATTTTCTTGTCTGTTCTCCTATTGTCCATGATTCACATCCATATGTTAAGACTGGCTCTACATAACATTTAAGAACTCTTTTTCTTGTTTCTATTGTCAAAAATGGATTGCATAGTACTTTCCTCATTTTTTGGAAAGCTTCTTTTGCCTGAGCCATTCTGCATCTCACCTCTTTTATACATCTTCCATCTAAGGTTAACAAAGTTCCCAAATATTTAAATTCATTTATCTGTTTTAATATTGTTCCACTTGTCTTTATTTTGCACTGAGGTGATGTTTTTTCTTTGTTGTTACCATTACCTCTGTCTTTTTGCTATTAAGGCTGAGTCCTCTATTTTTGCTTTCTTTCACTATAATGTTCAACATTTCTTGTAACTCATTTTCACTCTTAGCGATTAAGACTGTATCATCAGCATACCTTAGATTATTTATATTATGACCTCCAATTGTTATTCCAAGCATGTCCCTTATGGATCTTAAAATAATTTCACTATAAATATTAAACAATCTGGTGACAGCACACAACCTTGTCTAACAGACTGTTTTATTTGTTGAAACATTCCCAATTGGTTTCCAGTTCTTATAGCCGCTGTTTGTTGCCAGTACATGTTCTTTATTATTCCTAGATCTTTGCTGTCTACATTTATGCTTTCTAAAATTTTGATTATTCTTGGTGCTTTACTTTGTCAAATGCCTTGGTGTAATCTATGAAACATAGGTATAGATCTGTTTTCACCTCTATGGCTCTTTCTACTAAAGATCTTATGATATAAATGGCATTGCTTGTTCCTTTATCTCTAACAAAAACCACACTGTTCATCGCTAATTTCTGGACTGATTTTGTTTCGCACTCTTCGCATGATGATTCTTAGTAATATCTTAGTCATATGACTCATTAGGCTTATTGTGCGATGATCATCACATTCAATCGCAGTCGATTTCTTTGGTAGGGCTATGAATATTGATTTGAGCATGTCGTCTGGTATATATCCGCTGTTGTAGATATCATTCAATATTTTTTTTATTATTTCTATTCCAAAATCACCCATGGCTTAATCTTTTCTTTAGTGATATTATCTGGTCCAGGAGCTTTGCCTGCTTTCATATTACGCAAGGCATCTTCCACTTCTTCACTGAGTATTTCTGGTCCTTCTCCATTATCCTTTATATTTATTTCCGTTCGTCCATCATTATAAAGATCTTTAATGTATTCTGTCAATTGTTCCCTTATGTTTTCTTGATCAATCAACAGTTCTCCTTCCTTTGATCTTAGAAATCCATTTTTGATTGCGTTTTTTCTTCCTGTTAATTCCTCAATTTGTTTGTATATAGCTTTAGCATCTCCTTTTTGTTGCATTTCCATCTCTTTGCATCTCTCTTTTAGCCATGCTTCTTTTGCTTCATTGCATTTTACTACAATTTCTTTATTTAATCTCTTATACTCATCTTTATTTTCTTTATTTCTTCTTCTTGTATCCATTAGCTGCAAAATGTCATCTGTCATCCATTTCTTTCTTGAATTTGTCCTCACTGATGGTATGAACTCTTTTGATGTTTGTTACATTGATTCTTGTAGCATTTCGCACTGTTCATCAATGCTTTGTACTATATGATGCTTTGTTTTATGTTTAGTGGGAAGTGAAACCGCTGTGGAAATGAGTACTCAATTGCTCTGAGATCTAACCCTCAACAATTGCTGACCAGAAATCTGACCCTCAGCAGTGGTATGTTTTTTTTTTCCAAACTGATATGATTCTATAGGTAACCCAGCCTCTAAAAATGAAGATTAAAGAATTTATCTGCGAAAGTTGGACAGCTCAGGCAGCCTGGTACTGAACACACCATCCATAAATGTGACAAAGATCATATTGGCACTGACATCATATATGTCAAACAGCAATGATGAATACCCTTAACTTGACTTTTGCTTCAGTGAGAAGTAATGAAGTTATCGTAGTTTTAACACATTTCGTACCCCGAGCCGCAAAATGCAGCTTTTAAGTGGTGCAAGAAACCCAGGAGCGACTTTTTTTTAGGCTTTTAATTTATTGATGTTTCCACAATTATTTTCATTAAAACCTTTTAATTCTCTTATTTAAAACTCTTTTCCAACTTCCTGAGCAAGTTACAAGAACAAACAGTGTATTTTAGATCAAATTTTAATTACTTTCTCACTGTTATTTCACATTTCAACAAACTTCTGAAAAACGGCTGAGACACAACTTTGTTAAAACCCCTGGTATCGAATATGTTAAATTAAATTATTATTCTAAATAACAACAATGATCATATTTCAGACATTTAATTAGGAATACATTTAATTACATTATTTTCTAATCTCACCTTTTTTAGCATATTTGCCATCTCAGTAGCTGTTAATCTTGTGATATGTTGTTCACAGGTCGTTCATTCCTTTCTAATGTGAAACATAATGGTCACTGAACGTAAAAATCACTATCTTAGGTATTTCCGAAAATGACTTAATCAAGCTTGAAACATTGATGAAAGTCTGAAAATGTGAAACAATTACTATTAAATTTCTGATAACTGATTATCCACATTAAGTCATGTTTCATATTTTTCATTACCAGTCAGTACAGTCCAACAGTAACAAACAGTGAAAATTGTAGAACAATAATTGTAATTAATTATTTGAAAGCAACTCAAACTCATTTAATAATTGGAGAAAACATTAATATCATTAAACTAATATAACATTAAAACACTAACTTCTATACTGACACGCTGTGTACACTAAATAGTAAATTATACTATAAATATGTTGATCCAAAGTAAGGTTATATATATAGCATATTGTATATATAATATATATTTAGCAGCAATATGAATTAACAACCAAACAGGACAATTTCAACTTATAAAACAAGGAGTCAGACAAGGCTGTGTTCTGTTGTTGTTGATTTGTTTTCACTTTACAGCGAACATATTATGAGATCAATAGTAGACAAAAAAGGAATTAAAGTCAACAGTCACAACATAAATAATTTGTGAAATGCAGATGACACAGTTTTGATAGCAGAGACAGAGAATGAACTACAAGTAGATGAACTACTCTGAATAGTAAGAAAACAGAAGTAATGGTCATATCGAAGAAACAATCATCACCAGCATGCAGCATAAAAATAAACAGGACAAATTTGAAACAAGTGCAATGCGTCAAATACCTGGGTACAATAATAACATCGGATGGAAGATGCACCACGGAAATAAAAAGCAGAATACCTCAGGCCAAAATAGCATTTCAGAAAATGAAAAATATCTGCAAGAAATCTATGTCAATAGAAATGAGAAAGAGAGTTCATCGGTGCTATATAGAAACAATTCTGAACTATGGAAGCGAATCATGGTCAGTAGAAAAACAAATGAAAAGACGATTAGAGGCCACAGAGATGGGATTTCTCAGAAGAATGTTGAAAGTTCCCTGGACAGCTAAAAAAGACCAATGAGGAAGTTCTCAAAGAGGCCAACACAAAAAGGGATCCTAAAAAACATCAGAAAGAAAGAATCAACATTTTTCGGGCACATCATGAGAAGAGGAAAGTTGGAATACTTGGTTATTGCAACTGGCAAAATAAAAGGAAAGAGAGATCGTGGAAAACAAAGAGAGAAAATACTGGATAGCATGGTGTCATGGCATGGAAAACAGTCAACAACAGAACTGATACGATGCACTGTAGATAGAAGATTGTGGAAGGACATGAACGCCTGCGCCAACCGGTATGGCACATGATGATATATAAATAATCTCAGAAAGGGAGCCGCGATAGCTCAGTGGTTAGTGAACTGGACTACAAAGGACAAGGGGTAGGGTTCGATCCCAACCGGCGGCTTCTAGGTTCACCCTGCCTTAAATGGGTACCGATTTTTTTCTGGGAAAGTAAAGCAGCATGAGCGTAATACCGACCACATTACCCCAAAAATCATGTACTGAAGGTCTGTAAAATATAGGGTCACTAACACCATATTTCCCTATACGCCAATTGGCATGATGGGGGTACTTTACTTTTTTTATGCTGATGATACAGTCTTAATCGTTAAGAGTGAAAATGAATTACGAGAAATGTTAGACATTATAGTGAAAGAAAGCAAAAATAAAGGACTCTGACTTAATAAAAAAAGACAGAAGTAATGGTGACAACAAAGAAAAGACATCACCTCAGTGCAAAATAAAGACAAATGGAACAATATTAAAACAAGTAAATGAATTTAAATATTTGGGAACTTTTTTAACCTCAGTCGGAAGAAGTAAAACAGTGAAAGATGCCTTGCGCAATATGAAAGCAGGCAAAGCTCCTGGACCCGATAATATAACTAAAGAAGAGATTGAAGCCATGGGTCATTTTGGAATAGAAATAATAACAAAAATATTGAATGATATCTACAACAGCAGATATATACCAGACGACATGCTCAAATCAATATTCATAGCCCTACCAAAGAAATCAGGTGCGATTGAATGCGATGATCACCACACAATAAGCCTTATGAGTCATATGACTAAGATATTACTAAGAATCATCATGCGAAGAGTGCGAAACAAAATCAGTCCTACCATTTTATCATAAGATCTTTAGTAGAAAGAGCCAAAGAGTTGAAAACAGATCTATACCTATGTTTCATAGATTACACCAAGGCATTTGACAAAGTAAAGCACCAAGAAATAATCAAAATTTTAGAAAGCATAAACGTTGACAGCAAAGATCTAGGAATAATAAAGAACATGTACTGGCAACAAACAGTGGTCATAAGAACTGGAAACCAATTGGGAATGTTTCAACAAATAAAACAGTGTGTTAGACAAGGTAGTGTGCTGTTACCAGATTTGTTTAATATTTATAGTGAGATTATTTTAAGATCCATAAGGGACATGCCTATAGTCATAAGGGACATTATAGGGAAAGAAAGCAAAAATAAAGGACTCAGCCTTAATAGCAAAAAGGCAGAGGTAATGGTAACAACAAAGAAAAAGACATCACCTCAGTGCAAAATAAAGACAAGTGGAACAATTTTAAAACAGGTAAATGAATTTAAATATTGGGAACTTTGTTAACCTCAGACGGAAGATGTACAAAAGAGGTGAGATGTAGAATGGCTCAGGCAAAAGCAGCTTTCCAAAAAATGAGGAAAGTACTATGCAATCCATTTTTGACAATAGAAACAAGAAAAAGAGTTCTTAAATGTTATGTAGAGCCAGTCTTAACATATGGATGCGAATCATGGACAGTAGGAGAACAGACAAGAAAATCACTGGAGTCTGTAGAAATGTGGTTTTACAGAAGAATGTTGAGAGTACCATGGACAGCTAAGAAGAGTAAGGAAGATGTTCTGAGAGAGGTCAAAGCAAAAAAGAGAGCTTATTTCCAATATTAGGAAGAAACAATCATCATTTTTGGCCATGTAATGAGAAGAGAACAACTGGAATATATTGTAACTGGAAAAATTGAGGGACGAAAAGATAGAGGGAAGCAAAGAGAAAAAATAACAGACAGCTTAAGAGAATTGCTTGGCAGAAGGTCAACAACAGAAATGATAAATAGCTGCCGAGATTGAAAGTTGTGGAGAATCATGATCACCTACGCCAGTAGGCCCGGTACTTGATGATGATGATAAGATATATATATATATATATGATGCTGATGCTCATTCTCACATATTGATATTTTTTTTATGCTCCATTTATTGACATTTAAAAAAAATTTTGTTTAGTTTATCAAGTCTATTTGTCTTACTCAACTAACTGGTGATAATGTATAACTGTTTATTATATTATATATTATGCACTTTTATGCATCTTTCTTTTAAATTAAACTAAAACTTAGCACACATGCAATTCAATGAAGAGCCATAGATCATGGAGGTGTTCTGGTTCAACAAAAATAGTTCAGTAAATTAAATACTATATTCTCAATTGAGGTCAAATACACATAACAATAATAGTGGATGATAACTCAAAGTAATCAAAGAAGCAATACAATATATTATTATAAACTGAATAAGGACAAACCAAGCCTCACTAAAATCTCTCTTAATCTTGTCTTATCTTATCAAATTTAAACAGACGAGACAGTGGACTGGATGTTGTACTGCAACAGTAAACACAGTAAAAACAGTGTTGTACTGCAGTGTAAAATTTACTATTTAGTTTAGACTAGACCACTAAGACTAATATAATATTATATTATAATATGTTATTAATAAATATATGATAATGAATAATTACACTTAAGTTTGAGTGACTACTGTGTCAGTGTAGTAGTGTAGTTTAGACTCAGAGTTACAAGGTCATTTTAACTTATAATTAATTACATTATTTTTATTTTATCATGGTTATTATGATTTGATTTTTATAATAATATTTTATAATTTATACATTCTAATTTTACTCTAAAAGAGGAAGACCCAGGGAGACACTGAGAAGAACATTGATGAGAGAGGCAAGAGCAGCAGGAATCGGCTCCCTCAATGAGATAGAACTGCTTGCACAGAACAGAGACAGATGGCGAGATTTGATAAAATATCTTTAAAAGAAAACTGCTAGAACAAAAATTCATATAGGAGAAGGTGTATCTTGGTCTACGCCCTATGGGCCGGTTACGGCTCGAAAGGTCAATAGATAGATAGATAGATAGAATTTTACTCTACACGTTGACTTGACTAACAAAATCAATACAAAAATACAAATTGATTAATTCTTTCTTCTAATAATAATCATCATCATCATTGAGTGCAGTCTCCACATCGAAGGTTGGCTTCCATGAAGTGCCAATCCGCTATGTCTCTTGCTTTGATGGTGTAGGTTGTCATAGACTGACTTGTCCATCTTTTGAGGTTACTTGTCCATGTTAGTCTTGGTCTGTCTCATTTACCTGTATTTCCTCTTCCAAGATTACTTTTAGTAGGCTGCTGTATCTTTTAACATGCCCTAAAAAAATCTCATTTGTTTTATTTGAATTGGTTTAGTAGTTCTCTTTTCATTTTTAGTGTTTTAAGGCTTCATCATTTGTTTTCTTTTCTTTCCATCAAATTCTTCTATAAATCCATATTTCAAAAGCATTTATTTTCTGTTCTGTTTTATTGACTAACGTTCATGTTTCTGCACCACACAGGAATGTTGAGAAGATATAACATTTTGCTATTCTTAGTTTTAGCCCTGGTGCTATTTGTTTTAATGTTAGTATATTTTTCATGGCTTTAAAATTACCATTTGCCATTCCTATTCTTTTGTTTATTTCAGTTTTACATTTACTATCCCAGGTTATAGTATGTCCAAGGTAATTGTAGCTCTGAACTGTTTCCAAGTCTATATTCCTTCAATTTTGATATCCACTTGTAGGTTTTGAGTATTAACTTTGTTTATGATCAGTTTTAGTCTGTTTCATATCCATATTTTTTTGCTTATAATGTTTACTTCATTAAGTAATTGTAGATCTTTAGGATTTTCTGCTAGTAACACAGAGACGGTATTATTAGCATAACTTATATTATTGATTATCTTTCCATTAATGTTTAGGCCTGGCATCTCTGTGATGTTTTTCAAGATTTATTTAGTGTATAGTATAGATTGAACAAACTTGCTGATAGGATGCATCCCTGTCTTACTCCTCTTTCTTATCAATGGGTGTAGAGTTCTCTTTGTTGTTGTATTTTATTATTGCTGTTTGAAGTGTTTGCTCCCAGTATAAATTACATATTAGTTGTATGTCTGTGCCATCTAGAGATCTGTATATATATATATATATATATATATATATATATATATATATATATATATATATATATATATATATGTTTATGGTGTATTCTATCAAAAGCTTTGGTTTAGTATTCAACAATGGTTTGTTTACTTCTGTGTACACGACGACTAATTACTTTACTAATAATGTCCTCCTCAACGAATATTCATGAATATGCCATGGCTTCTTTTGTCCTACTGTTTTTTTCTACTAAATGATAAATCCAAATTATTGTTGTTCTTCTAAGTCTAATAATTATAATAATAAAGTAACTAAATATCGTTTGTAAACAAAACGTAAAATCTAAGGCTACTAAAGCTAAAGAGTTGTTGTTCGAAATATCAATAACAAAACTGTATGGTAACTCCGTGTCGTGCGTGACTGTACTAGTGTGTACAACAGTGTACTACTCTACTCTACTGTCTACTGTTTGAGTTTGAGTCACAATCCGTCACTAGTCAGTAGCAGCGATCATAAACAAACTCTGAAACTAAACTACTAAAAATACTAAGTATACTTACAAAACAGCGCATACACTAAAACTATGAAAAATTAATGCTGCTTGTTCCAATAATCGATCAAAAACACGGCAAACATTAAATATCTATAACCTCGCTGTTTCCACAAGTTCTAATCAATCTTATTTTCTCTCAACAGACGTTCGCGGCGGCCTATGGTGAGAATTATTATTTTTCTTCCCTTTTCGCTAATAGTACAATTTTTGTTTAATTAGGAAACTGTTTACATATGAAATATTTGTTTATATATTATATTTATATATATCACAGGAAAAATATGAATGAAAAACAAAACAATAGATTTTTCTCTCTCTCACGATATCTCTCTCTCTCTCTTGATAGATGGCTGACAATTAAAGCAAGTGGTTTAAAAGGGGGAGATAGATAGCAGCAGAAATAGACTCGAGGTGCAACTTAACAAAGTTTGGTTAAATCATCGGACAAATATCACCGACTGCTGTCCAACAAGGAAATAACACTGGATGCAAAACGGGCTCGATATACGATCTTCCTTCCAATGTTGAGAATCATGTACCAGATTTGACGCTAGAATCAAAAAGAATAAAAAGAAAAATAATGCGGGCATGAAGTATGTTAGACGCATGAGAGGAAGCACCATGAGAGATACGATTATAAATGAAAAAAAAAATTGTTTAATGCTATAAATAATTCCCGCCATTGAATATATAAAGAGACAAAACATAAAATGTTTTTTCCACGTGGTAATTCAGAAAGATCAAAACATAACACGAGTCTTCTATACTGCAAGAACACCAGAGCTAAGGGCCGACCACAAAAAATTTGGATTGATGGGATATTGGAGACACTAGGAAAAAATAAGAGCAGAAGAAGCCAACAGACGAACAAAAGACCAGAAACTATGTCTAATAGTTTATACCTAAACGCTAAAAAATAAATGGGGCAGATTATATATATATATATATATATATATATATATATATATATATATATATATATATATATACATATAAGTATAAAGGAGTATGGAAAGAGGGAAAAGAAGAAAAAAATATACAAAGATTAAACTGGGGGGGGGGGGGGGAAGGGGGGTGTTGGTCACGAGGCAAGACTCCGGTCTCGAGGCAAGACTCCGGTCTCGAGACAAAGAGGTTGTGAACTAAAATCCCGGCTGAGACCAGTTGAGATTTTTATTTATGATTTCTCTCTGCGGCAACCACCCTTGGTCTCAGCAGTGAAGCCCGGCTTGAAACGTCAATTACTCATCGATGGAAACAAATATGAGTACATTCGAAGACGGAGTTATCTGCCTGTGCAGCGAGAGACCTCTGTGCACACGGCTGCCATGGAAAAACGGTTAACAAGCAAAATTCAGTTCCTAGTCTCTAGGCACTTCGTCAGAGGCGAAAGCTGGCGAACGCCAAAGACAGAAGAGGCTTGCTTGCTTGCGTTCCCTCGATGACTAAAGGAGTATAACTCTTCGTCATCCGCCCTTAAAAGGACATTAAGTGGGCGTGTCTGCGTTGTGTTGTGGTTTGCAGTAAAATTGTGATATTTGCGCCTTTCGGCACACACACATCTGACTTCAGCACGACTTTTTTGGTTACCGGGTTGTCTTCCCCTTTTCGATCCCTACTCGCTTAGCCAGACTAGACAGGTTAGTCTGTTACTAGAGTTACCACGGGGAGGTGGAACAGGGTCTGGATGGTTCTAGTTCACCGATCCTGGAGCAAGCGATCAGCTGTGTGTCGCTGACAACTTCCAGCTCTGCTGCTGTGAGGCACACCTTCGCCTCCATCAGAGAGAAATGAATTCAAACATTGCATTTCTAAGAGACGTATCAGAAGAATCACAAGCCAATCGTACTCTATATAAGAAATACAAATAATCAAATCCCTTAAAAATGTAGAAATAGCCTTGGCACAATGAAGCAAAAAGAGTGGTTCTACAGACTTGTCACTGAAATATTCACGATAAAGAAAAAACGTATCCGGAATATAAAGTAAATATAGGATCAAGTAATCTTTTATGAGATGTAATCCTTTCCTCAAGAATACTAGAGAATAGAAATGGAAGATCACTCCCACATATTATCATGGTTAAGATGACTTTAGTAGCTTTTCTAGGTAAAGTCAATTTGTAGTAATGAACCACAGCCAACTATAGATTTACCTAGGCCTGCGGGCTGAGAGGAAATCCATTGAAAACCTCCATCTAGTGTGACGTTTTCAGCCTTATGAGGTAGGCAGTTGTAGGTAGAGTGACGTCAGCCGTCTATGGCACCTATCGCTGGTTAAGCTAGTTGGAGAGAGATTTTCCGGTTTTATTTTATGAATGCGGGCCTTCGTAACTCTATAGTTGGCTGTGCAATAGACTTAGGTAACACCATGGCCTAATTTGGGTAGGTCAGTGAGACTAAAATAAAACTGGAAAAAAAAAACTCCAACTGTTGTGACGTTTTCGTCTATCCGAGCTATAGACGGCTGACGTCATTCTAACCACAACCGCTACCGCTTGCAAATCTGAAATGATGTTTTAAAGATTTGCTCAATGTATAGATTGAACGCGCTTGGTGATAGGATGCATCCCTGTCTTACTCCTCCATATAAAATCCAGTTTTATAATGAATAGAATGTACAAGGCTCATGACATCTTCAACCATAAAAGCTTGTCAATTTAAAAGATTAGAACAAACGTGCCACTTTTACATTTAAAAAAAGTAAAGTATCCCGTCACGCCAAATGGCGTATAGGGAAATATGGTGCTAGTGACCATAAATTTTACAGACCTTCAGCATATGATTTTTGAGGTAATGTGGTCGGTATTACGCCCGTGCCGCTTTACTTTCCCAGAAAAAATCCGGTACCCATTTAATCCTGGGTGAACCCGGAAGCCGTCGTTTGGGATCGAACCCTCCCTCTTGTCCTTTGTAGTCCAGTTCACTAACCAATGAGCTATCGCGGCTCCCGCCACTTTTACATGAACAGCTGTATTTACTAAAGTACATAACTGAGATCAACAACACGTATCTGACACCATGAACAGGAGAACTAACACGTCCTAGATATGTGGGTTTGTGGATGTAAAGACTTGGATGGATGGGAAAAAGTTAAACATTGAAGAAAATTCAGAAAGAATTATTAAATAACATTTTAGCAAAACGAATAAACTATGTCCAACATAGAAAGAGACATAATATCATAGTGAGAGCCATCTTAGATTTTTTTTTAAATACAGGTTTAAAGAAATAGAGGCTGAGGTAGAAAATACTATTAGAAGATCGATCTCACAATACACAAAATGGTTTGGCCACGTGACAAAGCAGAAGGATAAAAACACAGAACATTGAGACTTCGAAAAACATTGTGAAAACACCAGACTTACACGCCCTTTAAGTTTCTCGTTTGTAGATGTGCCCATCTTAACTCCCATCGCTTTCATCCGGAGGAATAACGTGGACTCATGGTTGTCGAAGTCCTGTGCCCTTCCCAAATCTCGGAGGGCATTGATGATATCCGTCCGATCCATTGGTTGACTATCCTCAACGATAACGCAGCTAGCCAACCTGTCCGATCTTTCATTTCCCCCTACTCCCGCACGTCCAGGGACGTAGACAAAGTTGACCTTAAGTATTTTTGACTTCTGCAATGACTCTACCCATTGCATGCGTACAGAACCCGCATCCATTCGTATTTTATCATGCTCATCGAATCACTCATTATGCAGGCATGGATGTAGTCTTTTGAGCTGTAAAAATCATGTTTTTTTTTTAAGGTTTTATTGAATAAGATTATTATACCAAGATCTATAAAGGACATACTTGGGTTATCAGTCGGTAGTTAAAATATAAAAATTCTGAAGTATAGCATTGGTACATTTTAATAGCTAGGAGTAAAAGTTGGTTACAGAAAGTACTTTGCATTATAGTGAAGGAAAATATAGGCCTTAGCCTCAACAGCAAAAATACATAAATGAAAATCACAGTAAAGACAAAGACGTCTCAGGAATGCGCTACTAAAGTAAATTGGACTGTATTAAAACTAAGTAAATGAATATGGAAACAATGTTAACCTCTGATGGTTAATGTACAACAAAGGTAAAGCACAGAGTAGCTCGAGTGAATCTATCTATCTATTGGCCTTTCGAGCCGTAGACGGCCCATAGGGCGTAGACCAAGATACTCCTTCTCTTATCTGAATTTTTTTTCTAGCAATTTTCAATTCTTTTAAAGATATTTGATCAAATCTCGCCATTTGTCTCTGTTCTGTGCAAGCAGCTCTATAAAGAAGCTCGAGTGAATACTGTATCCAAAAACAAGGAATATATATTACTCAAACAATCTTTTGGCATCAGAAAAGAAATGAGTATTTAGTGTTATGTAGAGGTAATCTCAAGTCACTAACGTAGAATTATTGAAAGGTACCAGTCAAATACCAGTGGACAAAGAAATACAATTAAGACGATGGCGCTGGGAGGGACACACACTGCGGAAGCCAAGTAAGCGTATGTTACGGCAGATCCTTTTTTCGAATCCCCAGCAGGTGAGAGACAAAGAGAGACCAACATTTTCTTCCCTGACGACGAGTGGAAGCAGAGATGAAGATGACGGGGAAGACATGAAATCATCTTAAAAGAATGGCAAGGAACAGAACGGCTTGGAAAGTGTTCGCTGAAGACGTATAACTAAGGGAATTGAATGAAGAATGAAAGAAAAGAAGAGGGAGTCTTGACATATAGGATCAAATCCTGGACAATTAAATAACAGATAATGAAATAGTTGTAAGCCACATAAATGTGGTTTTATAAAAGAATGCTGAGATCATCAAGGACAGCTTAAAAAAAAAACAATTGCTAAACGTTTAAAAGAGCCCAAAATAAATAAAAAGATTGTTGCTAACATAGTAGAAACAATCAATATTTCGTGTAAAACCATATGCTGAGAAAAATAAAGAGCTATAAAAAATTGTGAGGATTGATTTGGTGGGTGTGTGAGATTGGGGGTGGGTGGCGCTGAACAAAGAAGGTAAATAGAGAACCAGAGAGAAAATATATCAGTCAGTACAAAAGCATGGTTGGGTAAGAGGCCAACCTCAGAATGTATCAACAGCAGAGATAGAGATACTCGTGAAGAAACATTATACTTGAGTTGATAACCTACATTAGTGGCAAGAGGCGCGGTAGTGGATGACAATTTAATAATATAAACAAAAGTTGTGTAAATAGTAAATATTATCGGCGGCTTATCATCATCATTAAGTACCGTTAGCAATCGATAGCCAAATAATAAATAATGGTTTTAAGCCTCATGTTTAAAATGTTTCACGGTTTGCTATGTTAATAAAAGAAATGGAAGCTTCCAAAAAATATTTTTGTTAGCACTTTTTATTTGGTGTTTTTACCGTAATTTTTACGTGCGTATTTCTAACTTTAATGCCTATTTAAATATTGTATATCTTAGACTTAGACTTAACATGCCTTCTAAGTTGCAGACAGTTGCGTAAATAAAAGGAGTTTTGTCTCTTTTTCGAAAAAAATTGAATTTACCATTTTTATTGAAGTTGTGGCGGGAGCGTACTGGTTAGAGTGTTTAATAGTAACACACGTTCAATTCCACTCTGACGATTTGTTCCACCCAGCTATATATATATATATATATATATATATATATATATATATATATATATATATATATATATATATATATCTTCTTCTTCTTTTCTCTTTTCACTGATATTTAAAAAAAAAGGTGTCGTGGTTTATATCATTTGTCGTTCTTGAGCTGCTCGAATTGTCTGAATTATTGATTTTCCTTTGTTGTTAGATGTCTCTATTACTGCATCTATCCATGTTCTTCTGTGTCTTCCTCTTGGTCTTTTTCCATGCATTCTCGAGAAGAATGCCCTTGATGGTGATTGGTGAGGATTCATTCTGACCAGGTGGCCAAACCATTTAAGTTGTTGTTGTTCTATATATATATATATTATAGACATCACATTGATTGAGATGGCGAAGGTAATAATAGAAGAGGTCGACAATGGTGACAACGAAAACATATTTCTTTCACTTACAAAAATATTTATAACTTTACAAGTAGTTATGTATTATATCCACATTCTCTGTTATTCATTAGTTCATTTTCCTCTCGGGCTGAAGTCGGCACTAAGGGCGGAAGTCATAGTTCTCAACGATTTGTTGCTAGTTCTTGTAGGTCTTTGTTGTTTCTTAGTTCTATGGTTGGGCTTTTCCTTAGTAATTGTTCTGCATAGAGAGTCTCTTGATCTGTGTTGTTTTTTTTTTTACTTGATGGTTTCCACATGAATGTCTGATGTGGAAGTCTTTCTTCAATCACTCTCAGCACGTGACCAATGTATTTCCAACGTCTTATTCTTAAAGCTAGACACGCATTCTTGAAGTTTCTGTTATTCTCCTTTGATTCTAATATTACAATTCTTTTCCCCTTAAAAAGTAAAAAGTAAAGTACCCCCGTCACGCCAAGTAGCATATAGGGAAATATGGTGTTAGTGACCCTATATTTTACAGACCTTCAGCGCATTATTTTTGGGGTAATGTGGTCAGTATTACGCCCGTGCTGCTTTACTTTCCCAGAAAAAAATCCGGTACCCATTTAAGGCTGGGTGAATCCGGAAGCCGTCGGTTTGGATCGAACCCTACCCCTTGTCCGTGGTAGTCCAGTTCACTCTTTTCCCCCTTAACTATTCATAATTAGAAGAACCGTTTTTTTTAAAAACTAGCATACATTTTTACTATTAGTACAAATAATTTTGCACGCATTAGAAATAATAAGTTAATGAAAGAAATGTATTGTGCCATTGCCAGGACTTGTGATATATAAACGATTTGTTCTCACACAGAGCTGTATAACTATTAATCTGTGTCAAATGGTTACCACTGTTTCTTCTCACTTGTTTAAACTAATCAACTATTTGTCATTTCTTTTTATATTCTACAGCGGGTGTGATCTATACATTTGTCACTAACTTTATTTTAGGTATTTTTGTTCATACACTACTCTGTTCTTGCGCGCGCGCGCGCACACACACACACACACACACACGTGCTCTCTCTTTCACACACACACATGCACGATTTATAAAAATATATCACTTTTAAGTGCCTCATTTTTCTTGGAAATCAAATCTATGTTGCCTGAATTAAGTGGTCTTTTTAGTTATTGCCACTTTTTCACGAGTAACATGTATTAGAAATATTACTTAAATCATCGTCATTATCACTTATCTGCAGGCGGAGACGATCATGTCTCGCAACATATTATATCTTCAATTGTTTAGCAGTTCTGTTGTTGACTTCCTACCATGCCATACATTTTTGACCATCTGGTATATTTTTCTCTTGGTTTCCTTCTGTCTTTTCTTCCGCTAATTTTTCCATCGAGTCATCACGTATTCCAGCTTATCTTCTTATTACGTCCCCCCCCCCCCCAAAAAAAAAAAAAAGTATCCTCCCGCCACCCCACCACCATCCCTTTCTCTTAATTTCCTAAGCATGATCATAGAATCACTCAGAATATAGACTCAAGTAAAAGGTTATGTTTCTTGCCAGGCCATTCATTAGTTTAGTATACATGTGCAGACGAACTTTGTTCCTGAACTATACAATTAAATTTGTTATTATCAAGTATCCTTAGGATCCTTTTCCGTAAGCCGGAACTGTACTATTCAAACATATATATATATATATATATATATATATATATATATATATATATATATATATATATATATATATATATATATACAGTCAACAACAGAACTGATACGATGCACTGTAGAAAGAAGATTGTGGAAGGACATGATCGCCCACGCCAACCCGTATGGCACATGATGATGATATATATGGTTTTTGGCATCTTGACAGACGATTGGTAGTAAGCATTCATGTTAATTAAGTCAATAGTTGGTAAAATATTACTGTCTTATGCTGTTTTACTGAACGGCTTCTCTCGTGGCTGAATCTGCCAATATTGGATAGACAGATCCGTCCGCAGAATGAATAAGATGTATCCGTAGTACATGGCCTCGTCTCCTTTCTCCTGTGCCTTTTGTCTTCTGAATTTGATGACAGCACTGCCTTGAAAGATGCTGTGCCATTTTTTTTTCTCTATGTACTACGATTTGGTCTCTTTCCGTCCTTAAGTTCGCCATACAATAATTGTTTGTGGATACGATTGTTTGACATCCTTCTTACATAACCCTATTATAGGAACTACACGTCTCTTTATTGTATTTGTTCATAAGGCATATTGCATTTATTAATCATCAACATTATTCAACTTACGTTCATGAGGAATGTGAAACAACTTGAAATACTCTTTAAAACACCTCACGACACTAATGTTCATATTCTCATTGCTATACTCCTACTCTCTATCAACTTCTGCTAATAACTTCTCAATTGACTTGAACTACAACTTGGAGATTCTAGCTTCCTAATTAACTGGCTTCACTTTCTAATCTTAACTTTCTAACTGTTCTGGCTGTTCTAACTCTATCTAACTGCCTTTGGCAGTTCGGCCGAAGCCGGACTAAAATTACTTAATCTATATCTTGACTATTCTCATTCCTGACTAATTTAATCCTGACTGCTTAATCCCTGACTGTGACTCGAACTCTTTTAAACCTATCGTGTTGAAGTTTAAATACTCCAACCACTCTCTTCACCCGAAAATCAGTAGCCAATAAAAATTGTCGCAATTTTGTCGCGAAGTGACAAATTGCAACTCGGTCAGCCCTCCTCACTCTGTGTCCGAGACCTGAACTCCAAACTTTGACACGTGTCTCAACTGTCTCCCTATTTTAGAATAACATATTATTTTCATGACTTCTATAACCTATTTAAAATAATGGTTACCTCATGACAATGACCTCCCCTGGTAGTTGAATGACAACTTATTTATCAGACGGGCCAAAGTCATGGGGTCAACGCATGCGCTGGTCATGCGTTTATGGTCACTTCCACAACAACCTGTTGTTGTGGAAATCGTGGAAATTTCCATTAACTATTATGTCCAGGATAATTCTGGACCTTCCTACCTTAGCTTGGTGGGTGTCCTTGTTATGTCTGAGGTCCCTACCCATACAAACATTGCGTTATTTTCTAATTTCCACAACCTGCTGCGTGGACAATTCCATGGACCTAAACTCTCTTTTTAATTCTACTTTACCTTCCTCACCTCTGTGTGTCTACCACCCACTATAAACCTTTACTCCCTTAACTTTGTATCTACAACTTGTCATTCCTGGAAAATTTCAATTCCTTAGCTTTAAACTAACTACTACTGGTCGCCACTATTTGTTACTGCTATTGTCTATTGAGAAGCGGGTAACAACTAAGTTACCTGCCCCCTATGCTTCCATTAGCTCACTCTATAACAACCCAGTCACCTTATTCTACGACCACTCAAACATAACACACCACTATGTATTTTGTTTTTCGAGCACCGTGCGCACTGTGTTTTAATGGACGCGTCTTTACGCTTTTTACGCGCACTTTCAGCCATTATTAATGTCCGGTATTGTTTTGATGTTTACATTAGGTAAACCAAGAAATGTCCTCCTCGCCAGTTAGTTCAAATTACAATTTAGCTACAACGAAAAGTCTGAACTCATATAATATATAGCATATCAAGATTTACGTAATACTAAATCTTATAAATATGTTTGCTGAAATATATTTTGTTTAAATAAATCCACAACTTCTCTATTAACCAACGATACAACAATGTTAATAGTAAAATGTGATATTTTGTTTTAATCTAAATTAAGAATGATCCGTTAATACAAAAATAAAACGCATTTTTCACCTTATCGTCAAGCTAGTGCGTTGGGACTTTGCCATTGTTGCTTTGTTGTTATATACACCAGTTTTGAAGTTATTATATTTGCAAGTTATTTGCCAGCACAACTCTCTAATTTGGACTCGATATTTTTATTTACATAAGATTAATAAGTTAGTTTATTCGCACTTGTTATGTGTGGAAAAGCTATTTATCTCAAGACTCTAGGAAGACAAGTGTACGTTATTATTCGTAATAACAATTTATTTACAAAAAATCTATTATTCAATTTAGTCTTTACATTAAAAAAAAAAAAACATAGCCACGTGATAAGGCAGACAAAAAAAAAACACACACACAACGAGCCTTTAGTCAAGGTTATGAGAACACCCGACACAAGGGTCGACCACGAAATAGATGGATGGATGATATATTAGAAACACAGGGAAACATCATCCCTAGCAGAATGGGCCAATAGAAGAGCAAAACACAACAAATTACATTTCCCCTCGATGCAGAAAGGCAAATGAAGAAAAAAGGAGGGACAAGTATTAAATGAGCTGAACTAATTAAAACACGGAGTGGGTTTTTTAACACCCAAACCGAGCGAAAAATCTCAGAAATACGAGATCTTACGAAACGAACCATCACTATAAGAGTGCTTGCAGGGACAAAATGGAAATCAATTTATATACAAATCTATGCACCATGTAGCAACAGCAAAAACAC
Source organism: Megaustenia siamemsis (assembly GCA_032433765.1). Lineage (NCBI taxonomy): Eukaryota > Metazoa > Mollusca > Gastropoda > Stylommatophora > Ariophantidae > Megaustenia > Megaustenia siamemsis. Next base: position 120,369,541 of record JAVIAB010000092.1, on the reverse strand, counting down.
AAGGCACTACATTAAATTATCAACAAAATGATAAACAATGGCATTTTAATGATAAGGGGTATAGACAGCTATGAAAGTGAACAAGAAAAGAGATTCTCACTCAACGGCCATTAAAAGAATGAATATTTATGTTCGTCATCCTCCCTTAAAAGGACATAAAGTGCCCGGAGATGCGTCGTGTTGTGGTTTATTTGCGCTTCTTGGCCCAGCACGTGTTACTTCAGCACAACTTTTATTTTAGTCTGGAGGCGAAGGCGCGCCTCCCAGCACCAGAGCTGGAAGTTGTCAGCGATTCACACACAGCTGATGGCTTGCGCCAGGATCGGTGAACCAGAACCATCCAGACCCTGCTCCACCTCTCCGTGGTGCCTCCAGTAACAGACTAACCTGTCTAGTCTGGCCAAGCGAGTAGGGATCGAAGAGGGAAGACAACCCGGTACTCAAAAATGTCGTGCTGAAGTCGGATGTGTTGGGCCGAAAGGCGCAAATATAATAGTTATACTGTAAACCTCAACACAACGCAGACACGCCTACTTAACGTCCTTTTAAGGGCGGATAATGACGAGGTACACTGCTTAAGTCATCGGGCGAACGCAAGCAAGCAAGCATTTTAGTACCAGATTGTATCTCCCCTCTTTGATCCCTACTCACTTGGCCAGACTGGATATTTTGTTTCCATGAGCACCACTGGGAGATGGAACAGAGTCTTGACATGGCCGTCTTGATCCGTCTTCGGCATGGACGAGTAGTTTTGCTTAAAAATTATTCTGCCCTGACAGCGGCCATTTTTGTCTTACTTTTTTTTTTCGACTTTTAACTGCCATGGGTTCTTTAACGTGGGCGGGTGCACACACGATCACCTGTCTTTCGCCGTTTTCCGAGAGGGCCAGACATAAGGTCTAACTACCAAGAAACCCCGTAAGTGTAAAGCCACGATGAAACCCGATATTATATTTTTGAAAAAGAAATTCCCACAGCCTGGAGTGAGGATCGAACCGGGGACCTTCTTGTCTAGAGTTCGACGCCTTGCCACACAGTTAGTTTCTCCCCTCTGACTGCCTTAAAATATTATCCTTTTTGTTGTGAAGTTCCTTTTAAAAAAAGGCTTTTTATAAAATGCCATTCATCAAGAATTTATGTATCACTATTGACGAGTTTGAAATATATTGTGTTCTTTAGTTTTGAATACTTATATATATATATATATATATATATATATATATATATATATATATATATATATATATATACAAACGATAAAGTCTGCATGGTAGACAACCTTCGATGCGGAGAATGATGATGATGATTATAATATATAATAACTATTTTCACATTTACTTATCTATGCCATATTTTTTTGCACTAATACCAGTATATTTTTTAAAGACACAGAATGCACTGAAGCTATTGCAAACTTTATGTATTAACAAATTAAAGAATATAATAAACGAATTCAAAATTGAACATTGCTGTCCAAATTTGGTTAAATCTGATTAAATTTACTAATAATTTAGAGCACTGGATAAGTAAAATATCTTCATGGATTCGCCAAGAAAAGCAACTTTCGTAAGCTTTAATAATGAAAGCAGGGTCGACAACATTGAAGACTGGAAGGAGACTAACGAATCGAAAATAAATCTTTTTTCTCATATAGCAGGCTCCTCTAGCGTCGATGCTGTTAGAGTTACTGTCATTGACAATTCTCGGCTGAAATATCCACATTTTGAAGCCCATTTATTACGTAATCATAGTGCAGGACACGGTAAGTATTTTATTTTATAAAGTTTGTTAGCATTTTATATTGCTGTTCTATATACCACATTTATGTTGGCCTCCGTATGAATATGTGTGTTATTAAATGTATATGTCTTTAATGTTTGTGCAGATTTGTAGATCCCAGGCCTTGTGACAGAGTTTGTGCATGTGGGTCGGGGTTCTGCTTTGGAGGTTCTCAGTATTTGGACTAGAAGTTTGGAGAACACATCGATGTGTCCGGAATGTAGTGATAATGATCGTAACATAACATAACGTAAAACAACATAACGTGACATTACATAACGTAACGTAACATAACATTTCTACGATAAAAGTCGACCTATATAATTATATTATTGTTTTTCATTTGTTGGTGTTGACAGTAAGAACATTCATATCTCTGCGGTTTAGTGGTTGTTTTTTGTATTGAAACAATGGCGTATTTTTATTGTCAAGATGAACTTTTTCCCAAAACACGCCATGAATCGCCTGGTCTCTGTTAGGGCTGGTTTTCTATTGTTGTTTGGGTGTAACTTTTTTTTATAATTCCTTCTACAAATGTGATAAAGTATTGTAACATCTGGTTCCAACACATGTAATTATTGATATTTTACAAATTTTAATGAGTTCTTGTTTTGCTCACATTTCGCACTCTGCGAGGAAGGAATATTGCTCTGTGCTTTTGGCTGTTAGCTATGCTTTGTTTTTTTTACTTCGTATGCAAGCAAATCTGTCTAATCTGCTCTGAATCGGTCCGGAAAGAAGAGATCCCTCTAAAACCTCAGAGTTTTACTGACGCCTCAATTCTGTTAAGAAGTCACAGTTGAAGCATTTTTAAAACGTGTCCTACATGGACCTACAAGAACACTTAAATAAACTCAACAGCACAGGTACGAAATACAACATAAGAATCATAATCAACAAAAGGGTAGTCATAAATGTCGCCAAAAATAAACAGAATATCAACATAACTATAGACGGTAGACAACTAAAACAAGTAGAGGAATTCAAATACCCAGGAAGTTTAGTGACAAATGACAATTCACAAACAGCAGTGATAGATTAAAGATGCATCAAAGCTTGTCAAATCATTGGATTTTAATTATCACCACTATTGTCCAACAAGCAAATAACTCTAGAGGTAAAACGGGCACTGTACAATACAATCTTCATACCAACGTTATACTACCAATGCCAGTCCTGGACCCTAGATGCAAGAACAGTAAGAAAAATAACCTCTACTGAGGTGAAATGTTTCAGACGAATGACAGGGAACAGTCTGAAAGATTAGATCACAAATGAAGAGCTGAGAAAAAAAGTTAGGAATAGCCCCTGTCATATAATATATAAAGAAACAACAGGTACAACTGATTGGCCACGTGACAAGGCAGAAAGATCAAAACACAACACAACGGGCCTCGGCAAACGTTGTGAGAATATCAAACACAATGTTCGACCACGAAAAAGATGGATGGATGGAATATTAGAAGCACTAGGAAACATAACACCAGCAGAGGCGAACAGAAGAGGAAAAGACCGCACATTATATCTCCCCTCGACTCTGAAAGGCAAATTAAAAAGGAAAGAAGAAGAAGTAGATCCTACGTGGAAGCAGCATCAAAGATAATGAACTAAAGTTCCATGAAATCAATATTAGCAGAATTGGATAAATTTAACATTTTAGTACAGACAAAATTAACATTAAGCAATAATGTTAAGTGTGTCTTGATCATTGATATGGTAGAAGGACAATCTTGAAATGGGTGGGGCGGAGAGTGGAAAATACGAGTTCGTCAACGAATATCACGTGTTTTTTTTTGTTGTTGTTTTTTTTGGTAATAAATTAAATTATACACGGCTCGTCTGTTTGTCTCTAATATTTTAGCTATCTTGTTCATTTGATCGTTTTAGAAACATAATCTTTACTTAATTATAGTGTAGTACGCTCAATTTGATTAGAAAATGTGATGCTTTAGATCAGTGGTTTTCAAATTGTGCGCCTCGGCTCCCAGCGGAGCCGTCAAACTTGTGTAAAAGTATGCAAGTTCCTTGATGTAATAAAGGCAGTAGTGAAAGTTTTTCGCAGGTTAACTTTTGTTGATATTGTCAGTATACCTATCTGTTACTCTCAAATGCAATCAAGGCAGTATTGAACGTTTTTCGCCGGTTAACTTTTGTTGATATTGTCACACCACATATATGTTACTCTCGATGTAATAAACGCAGTAGTGAAAGGTTTTCGCCGGTAAACTTTTGTTGATATTGTCAGTATACCTATCTGTTACTCTCGATGCAATCAAGGCAGTAGTGAACGTTTTTCGCCAATTAACTTTTGTTGATATTGTCAGTATACTTTTCTGTTACTCTCGATATAATCAAGGCAGTATTGAACGTTTTTCGCCGGTTAACTTTTGTTGATATTGTCAGTATACTTATCTGTTACTCACGATATAATCAAGGCAGTATTGAACGTTTTTCGCCGGTTAACTTTTGTTGATATTGTCACAACACATATATGTTACTCTCGATATAATAAAGGCAGTAGTGAAATGTTTTCGCCGGTTAACTTTTGTTGATATTGTCACAACACATATATGTTACTCTTGGCAGCAGACAAATCATCATTATCATTGAGTGCCGTCTCCACATCGAAGGTTGGCTACCAAGGAGCGCCATTCCACTCTGTCTATTGCTTTGATGGTGCAGATTGTCATAGGTTGACATGCCCATCTTTTGATGTTACTCGTCAATGTAAGTCTTGGTCTGCCTCTTTTACCTTGTATTTTCCCTTCCAATATTACTTTCATTAGACTGTTGTGTCTTTTAACATGCCCCAAAAATTTCATTTGTCTTGTTCTAATTGTGTTTAGTAGTTCTCTTTTCATTTGTAGTTGTTTTAAAACTTCATCGTTTGTTTTTTTTTCTTTCCATCCAATTTTACCTATTCTTCTATAAATCCACATTTTAAAGGCTTCAATTTTCTGTTCTGTTTTCTTGTCTATTGTCCATGTTTCTGCACCATAAAGGAATATCGAGAAGATGTAACATTTTGCTATTTTTTGTTTTAGCCCAGGTGTTATTTGTTTTGTTGTTAGTATATTTTTCATGGCATTAACATTACTTTTTGCCATACCTATTCTTTTGTTTATTTCAGTTTTGCATTTTCCATCATTGGTTATAGTATGTCCTAGGTAGTTGTAACTCTGGACTGTCTCCAGATGTGTTCCCTCAACTGTGAAATTTAATTGTAGGTCTTGAGAATGTTCTTTCTTTATGATCATAGTTTTAGTTTTTTTTTATATTCATATCAAGTCCAAATTTTTTGCTTGTCATGTTTATTACATTAAGTAATTGTTGTAGATCTTTAGGATTTTCTGCTAGTAGTACAGTATCATCAGCATATCTTAGGTTATTATCGTTCCATTAATGCTTAGGCTTGGCATCTCTGTGATGTATTTAAAGATTTGCTCAGTGTATAGATTGAACAAGAGCAGACAAAAGAACACAGACTTGTTAGCTGCTGTTTTAATGGAAGGTGACACCCAAGGCATTTAGGCACGAACTAAGTAAGCTACAGCTTAGGGCTAGCAATCGGAAGGACCTAACAACATTGTTAGAATGACAATTTTTTTAAAAAGGGGCGGAAAGTGGTATTGTAACAACTATACGTAGGTGGGTAACAGAACAAAAGTCAACGTTTCGGCGAAGTAGACCTTCAGCTGGAGCAACAGACAACAATAATACCGAAATATATATAAGGATACATACACAAATCTAACTACATGGAGATAATATGATAAATATACATTGAACTCCTCCAACATTTTCGGAATTTGTTTTGAGACTACACTTTTTTGTCATATTATTTTTTTCCTACAAATTTAGTATTTTAACTCTGTGCGTGTGTGTATGTGCGTGCGTGCGTGTGTGTGTGTATGTGTATGTGCGTGCGTGCGTGTGTGTGTGTGTGTGTGTGTGTATGTGTGTGTGAGGGGGCCGCCGAAGGTTTCAGTTAGCTTTAGCCTAGGGTAACACAAAATCTAAATCCGGCGCGCTTGTGATTCCTTTCTCAAAAAAAAAAAAAAGCTTCCCTGTTCCGTTTCACTATTCACATAATCCTGTAGCTGAGTTATATTCAGTTAACGTACATTTCAATGTTAATTTTCTTGTCCATTAGTTCTCTGTATGGTAGTATTTTCTTCTTATTATTGTTACTATTATTTCATTTTTATTCTCCTTTTCTTTTCTTCCTTAAGCGCCTTTCAGTGTCGAAGGGAGATATAGTTTTTGCTGTTTTTGCTCTTCTGTTAGCCTTTCATGCTATTAGGTTTCCTAGCGATACCATCATCATCATCATCATCATCATCGTCGTCTTCAAGTACCGGGCCTGCTGGCGTAGGGGATCATGTCTTTCTACAACTTTCGATCTTGACAGTTATTTATCATTTCTGTTGATGACCTTCTGCCAAGCCATTCTCTTAAGCTGTCTGGTATCTTTTCTCTTTGCTTCCCTCTATCTCTTCGTCCCTCAATTTTCCCAGTTGTTACAATATATTCCAGCTGTTACCTTCTCATGACGTGGCCAAAAAATGATGATTATTTCTTCCTAATATTTGAAATTAGCTCTCTTTTTGCTTTGGCCTCTTTCAGAAAGTTTTCATTACTCTTCTTAGCTGTCCATGGTATTCTCAACATTCTTCTGTAAAACCACATTTCTACAGACTCCAGTGATTTTCTTGTCTGTTGTCCTATTGTCCGTGATTCACATTTATATGTTAAGACTGACTCTACATAACATTTAAGAACTCTTTTTCTTGTTTCTATTGTCAAAAATGGATTGCATAGTATCTTCCTCATTTTTTGGAAAGTTGCTTTTGCCTGAGCCATTCTGCATCTCACCTCTGTATTTTTCTTTGTTGTTACTATTACTTCTGTCTTTATTTTTGTTTTCTTTCACTATAATGTCTAACATTTATTGTAACTCATTTAACGATACTATAGTAGTTTGTTAATCCATATTTTTCGCTATCTATTCTTGGACATAGTGTTCTCGTAACTGATAACTCGTGTTAGTTTTGTATTTTTGCCTTATCATGTGACCACACCATTTTATCTGATACGTATTTAATGGTGGCCTTTATTCCTAGATTTTCTTTTAATTCTTAATTTCTGATCTTCTTCGGCGATTAGCTGTTGCTATGCGTTTAGACATTTAGATCACTATGGATCACGAACAAGGCGGTACGATTGAGGTCTTCTTAAGTTCCTCATAACTGGACATACAGCGTTGTTTCTGTAGACCGTGTTTGTGTTTTTATGGTGTTTAGTGTTCTCTGGAGTGTGTTTGAGTGTTCCGCAGTCGAATTTTGCCAAGTCACTGAGTCCTGTCTTATTGTAAGTGCGCTTTGAGGCCACAGTGTTATCTGTTCTGATTCGGAATATCTCGATCTGCTCATGTCTGCTCGGTTTCTTTAAACTGTCTTGTTTTGGCTCATATTTTTCATATGACGTTCTCCATTCTGTTTTTCTAACTTGTTGCAGGTTTGTCTTTATTTATTTTGAGGCTTCTGGTTATAGGAATGGTCCACCTGCTTTTGCACGCTCATCGTTCTTGTTTCTATGGATGGCACAGTGATTGGTATCACTGCAAGACTAGTATGTCTTTTCTAACAGCGAATATATGTTGTTCTTATTTCTTGAATGAGTTTGTCCTATATTTGACTGGACATCACTTGTATGACTGATCTTGCATCACTAAGGTTGTCACATTTTGGACTAAGGACCTCTTGCGTATTGAGAGTTTGAGTGGCTGCATGGAGTGTCATTGCCTCTGCTCTAAAGTTTATGCACCTTTCTCCAGCTGGAAGAGAGTATCTTTCTGTATTTCCATTTGGTTAGGTTATATATATGCCTCCCTTCTTTGAGGCTTTAGTTGCGGATCCATCTGTGAATATCCATGTCCATATATCTCTGGGGGAGCCGCGATAGCTCAGTGGTTAGTGAACTGGACTACAAAGGACAAGGGGTAGGGTTCGATCCCAACCGACGGCTTCCGGGTTCACCCAGCCTTAAATGGGTACCGGATTTTTTTTCTGGGAAAGTAAAGCGGCACGGGCGTAATACTGACCACATTACCCCAAAATCATGTGCCGAAGGTCTGTAAAATTTCTGGTCACTAACACCATATTTCCCTATACGCCACTTGGCGTGACGGGGGTACTTTACTTTTTTTACTTTTATATATCTCCGGGGTATTTTTCTCGGAGCATGTTGAGTGACAGGGCTCTAATTTCTGTCTCGTGTTGCTTGTTCTTTGAGACCATTCCTGGAACATATAGGATAATTTTTGTTTTGTTTTCATTGTTGACCATGGTTACGGTGTGAGGGCTTCACACATAACTTTTATTTGGTTAATATTGTCTAAAGGTTTCCCTTGCAAGATGATTTGGGCTCTTCCTTAGTAGTCTGTTTTTTCTTCTGCCATGACATTTTTATTTGTGATCTTTTCTCTCAACGTTGTTCCTCTCATGGCTTTAAATATTTTTGGTGGTGGTTATTTTTCTCATGGTTCCTTAACTCAGTGTTAAGGTCTGGCATTGAAAAACTAACGCTGTAGTAAAGACTGCGTATGAAAGTGTCCGTCTTGACTCTAGAGTTGTTTCCTTGTTAGACATTAGTGGTGTCGTCTTCCCTATAATTTGATAGTCCTTTTTGCTCACTGAGTCCTTTTCTGCTGTTTTTGTGTTGTTTTATGTGAACATACCTCCTAATTTGAAGTACTGTACATGTTTTATTATAGAGGTGATTTAAAAAAAAAAATAATTATCGACGATCTGAATTGAATGTGCACTATTTCTTTGGGCAGGGGAATTATTAGATATTCGCACAAACAGCAACTCGATCAGATCCATGGAACGAACTGCAAGCGGATATTTAGTTTCCACTATACTTTATTTATCTGATCTGTTCAGTTTTACAAATACAATTATAATGAAATAATTGCATGGTTCTAAAAGCCACTTGATTGTGCACTAGTTATAAACGGAATGTCCACATGGAAAAAATCAATAAGCACATCTATAGAGAACGCTGGACCAGCGAACGACGCACGAGTTTATAGGATAATGGTACTAAAGAAAATAAATCACGGACCACTTTGTTCAAGTCGAGGCCTGGGACATAATACATCGAGAGACATAAAATTAAATGTAGACAAGGACGGGTGAATGCACTCTCAAAATCTTTGAAATTATATGAAACAGTACATCTTACATTTGTGGTCGATGAAATAATTTGAAATATATCCGGATGGGCAGTTGGGATTTTTGGACAATTTGAGTATTAAATTTTAAGAATATAACATTACAACTTACATTCCCATACTCATTGACTCATGTACCAATTTTTTTAGTTGATTTTGAGTGGACAGCGCTTAGGTGCGAACTAACCCACATTTACTTTATATCTAATCCGCTACTCTCCCATTTCGCTACTGACGCTATCTCCCGACTGCTATGTTATGAAACACACAAATTTAGAAAAAAATATCTCAGCTTGAGTTATCCTTTATTTCTTTCTCGGCCTGAGCTGTTGAGCAAGACCCTCCTTGCAATGATCAGTTGATTTTTCACAAACTAAATACTGACCAACACAATGGTCTTCTTTTTGACTTAATGCACTACTGGCGTTTGTTTGTTTCTAACTTTAAAACAATTATAACTTAGTCTTAACATTGCTCTCCACTGTGCAAATTAACTGAAACAATGCATGAAAAAGACCCCCACAATTTTTTTTTCACGTTTTTTTCAAATATGAATAATATTATATATTCAGATCTGTAGACGGTACGCCCTCGAGTCTTCAGTAGTATTTTGATAAATGCAATTTGACACTGTATTCAGCAAATGTGAGCTGTCTTTTGGAGCTCTTAGTGTATCTGTACCACACTTCTGTACCACGCAATGTCTGTGACGGCAGATGGCGCGGAAAAATCAGAAATGATGAACGGCCCAGAAAGCGAAAACAAAAAATGTGTGGTACACAAGTGGCATATTCAGTGCACGAAAGACGAATATGGCTGACAACCGTGAAAGAGATTGGAACCTCATCACGTACAATTCCAAAGAAAGCCATGGAAAGAAATTCTAACTTATGTCAGAAGAAAGATCTACAAATGGAGTGTTAGGACTCTTGTCCTAATGATTAATGAAAGCCAAACTAAAGAGAAACAAACAAAAGACTAATTCATCAACAACACCACTAGACATAACAGCTTTAGACACAAAAGCAAGAGAAAAGGAAACTATACACACAGAAAAGCAATTAGACCACAAGTTTTGAATTAGATTGAGAAATGACGAGTTTCCAGGCCACTTCAGTTTTAATTTACTTATCCTTGAAACATTTCTTGACTCCTTTTCAAGTGTGACAAGGTGCCAGATCTTGCTGGAAAACACCGGCAACACAATTTTGTCAGATTACATTTGATATACTTTTAATATTGTGATTACTTTTGATTAATTTGTAATGTAAATAACTTCATATTAAATTTGTGTTAATATATTTTTTACAAACAGAGCGCTCACCGTTGTTTTGTTCCTGTCGGCTGATATTGTCAGTCTTGTCATGTTTGGGGCTAATGAACATGTACATTCTACAAATCAACTTCAACGTTGCTCTAACTTGGATGGTCAAACAAGAAACTAGGAAAATGAACATAAGTGAGACTGAGCTAAAGCCTCATCTGCGTTATACGACGTGCAGTGAAAGTATTGCTAAGACAGCGCGTAGCGCGGCAATGGCTCTTCACACACCGGTAAGAGAAGAATATTGAAACTATTTCATTTAATTCTTCATGTCTAGAATAATGTACGGAAAAAGAACTACTTAACATAATTCAAAAAAGGCAATTGCAATATTTGTGCATAAGAAACGACAAAATACATTTCTAAAAGTAATCTTGGAAGGGAAGGTGTAAGGTATACGAGGCAGAAGCAGAGAAAGACTGAAGTGGACTGATAGCATCAAAAGGTGAACAAGTGAACCTATAAGACTTGCACCAACAAAACAAGAGACAGAGTAAAATGGCGCTCTATGGTAGTCGACCTTCGATGTGAAAACGGCACCCAACGAGTGAAAAGAATAGTGTCTTTAATTGACTTTAAAAAGAATACATGTTTCCATAGGTGTTGTGTTTATTTGAGAAAAAAAACTGTCAAAATGACATTTTACAAAAATGAACATAATCTCTCTCTTTAACGATAACTAGAAATTTGTTTCGTTCTCCTTATCGTCATCATTAATTTTTGTAACGTTTCCTTTTATTTTCTGTTCTATTTTTTTTTTTTTTTTTTTTTTTTTTTTTTTTTGTGTTGTTAAAATATTTAGTACTAGCAAGAATGCATTAGTAATATTATTAGAAGAACAACTCACTTCTCTATAATATAAACAGAAAGAAACTATTCTGTCAATTGCGTGTCGACTTCCATCGAGAACACAATTCTGAAATCTTTACAGTTCTGGTTGATACAAATGATTTTTGAACGTCGTTTGGAAAATTTAAAAAATGAAGTCCATTTTTACAAAAATATAAGGTCACAAAAGAGCGAACGAAATAAATTATTTAAGTGAGATATTACTTTGCTAGTTTCAACAGAGTTATCTGTCTTGAAATTTAAGCATATAAAATGCTACAAATTTCAATTTTTTAACATAATTTTTATATTTAAAAAAATACACACAACTCGTGGCTCTAAAATGGTGATGAGCACCCTTGGTATATAAATATTTGTATATGTTTGCGAACCATGGATACTTACAGAAGAGCTAAAAAGGAAAAGCTATGAAGACATGATGATGTAATATTTTTGGAATTTTTACTTATAGCTCGTTTCAAATCACGTGCCCAACTTCAAAACGCTATTACTCAGTAACCGTTTGTTAAAAACTGTTGAAATTTTCCAAATGTCATTAGAATGCAAAAGACCCTTTAAATGTATATTTAACAAATATCTTGCAGCTGCAGTTTTCTTAAAGCGGCGAATTTCTTTGATGTTTGTCAAAATTGTAAATTGTGAACCCCTAAATAATAGAAATTACCGTAGTTGCTGGTCTATGATTAATTTTCACTAGGTAAAGGCGTGGCCGTAATGGGGAAATAACCTAATAAGACAAAATACCAGGAGAATTATTGTCTTCTCAGTTCGAGGACGGACGATAATATCAAGGTATACCTGTATGTCCAATTTTCATAGTTGTGTGGTCCTTAAACGGACCGTTTGTTGAACTAATTTAAGGTAATATAGGGGCCAACACTGTGGGGGCTATATATTTTCATTCTAGATTCATACTTCAGATTAATAACTGTTTGGGGTTGAACATTCCACAAACCATTATTTTTCCAATATTCCTCTTCCTGTTTTAAGATGTGGTCTTCACATTTATCCCCAATAATCTTTGTCTATATTTAATAAAGCGAGATTAGCAAGAGTCTTTACATCGCATATTTTGAATGTTGTATTTTCATCTGCCACTTGTCCTTTTAATTTTGCCCAGATTAGTTCTATTGGATTTAAATGAGCATGGTAAGGTGGCAGCCTCAAACTTATATGACCGTGCTCTTGGATAATCTTATCTATTTGAAAAATCTTTGTCCTTTGTATTTGCTTTACTAGAGATAGAAATTCAGGTTTTAAGTACATGTTATTAAATTGTATGTGCTCCTTTGTGAGCCATATCTTAATAGCATCTTTTGTACTGGATGACGTCGGGACTTTATCTTCAAGTGCAACAATGTTGTGGTACGCTGCATTGTCTATTATTAGGCAAGATGGTCGATCTAGTGATAGGAGAACAGAATTTTCAATCCAATGTCTAAATATGTGACCATTCATCTCAGAGTGATAATCCCGATTGTCTATGGATTTTGAAAGAAAAATGAGCTCTGCATTCTGTATTAGTCCATGTTGTCGACTACCTGCATGAGCAATTATCAAGCGCTGTCCTTTGCTGCTAGGTATTAATCTCTTAATCTTTCCATCTGATGACTGCCATTCCCTTTGGTTAGTGTGGTGAGCATTGATCCATGTTTCATCCAAGTACACAATATCATAACCTTGCTTGCGCACCTCTTTTACTTCACGTAAGTACTTGCTTCTCATGACTACTATATGTGGCTTCTCACAGATGATGTTTCGTCCATTGGAATACTTTCTGAATGTAAAGCCTGCAGCTCTCACATTCCTCTATAATGTAGAATTTGATATTTCAATACTGTTGTTCTTTTTCAGCGATACTTTTAATTTTCTTATTGTATCAGTTTGATTCATACCCAACATTTTGCGAATTTCACTTCTAATAAGTTCACTGTCGAAATTATCCAACATTTTTGCTCTTCCTTGTGATTTTGTATATTTTGAACATTGACGGTCACGTGCTTGAATCCAGCGATTAAATGACCGTTTAGATAAATCCAAAATGTGTCTTGTCCTATTCTCAGGGTTTTCTAAAGAATGAAATAATCTTCCTCGTTTAGCCCCTTTGCAAAAATAGTATTACATTTTTATTGCGATGTTTTGTAAACTGCAGAATTTCATTTTAAGACTCATAATAAATGTTATCGTTCCACGTCTCCTCCTCTGAATGAACGGAAATGGAACACACAATTTCTCGTGTTTTTTACAAGTGTCTAATTGTGTCAAAAAACCACGGTGAAAGCGTGCACACACGTCAATTTTACCGTGTATGGATTTTTACTCGCTATTTTTAACTTAAAATACTGTAAACATTAAGTTTAGACTACATCAATGGGTCGTTATAAATTTATATAAATCAAATAAGCAACAATAATAACCAAATGTTTTTTTTAATGAAATTAATTCCCTGTTGGGTTCTAATCATTATAACTTTACATGCAAATTTTGAACAACTTACAACAAGCGGTTAAAAAGCTATCGATTTTAAAAGTTGGGCACGAGTTATGAAACAAGCTATAGATCATATCACAAATGCTCCAGCCTACATAAGACAGTGTGTCAGACACATTAATTATATATAAATAAGGTACAAGCGTAATTGATTAAGAAACAACAAATGTATTGATAGTAATAATATTATATAGATTCGTGCTTCCTTGAGAGAATGCCTTATCGGCGAAAGAAACGGAAAATCTGGCATCAGATCATAGCATATCATCATTATCATCATCAAGTACCGGGCCTGCTGGCGTAGGTGATCATGTCTCTCCACAACTTTCGGTCTCGGCAGTTATTTATCATTTCTGTTGTTGACCTTCTGTCAAGCCATTTTCTTAAGCTGTCTGGTATTTTTTCTATTTGCTTTCCTCTATCTCTTCGTCCCTCAATTTTCCCAGTTGTTACAATATATTCCAGCTGTTCCCTTCTCATTACGTGGCCAAAATATGATGATTGTTTCTTCCTAATATTGGAAATTAGCTTTCTTTTATCATAACTTATAGACAACGAAAATAAAAAAAAACAGTGCAACAACATTCAAGGGAATGCTGATGTTAAAATTAGAAAATATAAAGGCGCAGGAGAAAGGAGATACGGCCATGCACTATCTATCTTGTTCATACCACGGTAGGATAGAAGCTGTTTAGTAAAACACTAAACAGCATCCAGGATAATACATTAATATATTACCGACCTACTGAAACAAAATATTATTTCTTGTTATCAACTGTCTGTCAAGGGCCACATACACATTTATGTCGATGTTGTCGTGTTGCTACTCTCCAGTGAATTCTAAAATTCATAAGACATTTTTATTTTGATCGTATGTATATATATAAGACATCATCATCATCATTGAGTGCCGTCTCCGCAGCAAAGGTTGGCTACCATGAAGCGCCATTCTGCTCTATCTCTTGCTTTGATGGTGCAGGTTGTCATCGGTTGATTTGTCCATCTTTTGATGTTACTCGTCCATGTTAATCTTGGTCTGCCTCTGCCTCTTTTACCTTGTATTTTCCCCTCCAGGATTACTTTCAGTAGGCTGTTGTGTCTTTTAACATGGCCCAAGAATCGCATTTGTCTTGTTCTAATTGTGTTCAGAAGTTCTCTTTTCATTTTTAGTTGTTTTAAGATTTCATCGTTTGTTTTCTTTTCCTTCCATCCAATTCTACCTATTCTTCTATATATCCACATTTCAAAGGCTTCAATTCTCTGTTCTGTTTTCTTGTCTAATGTCCATGTTTCAGCACCATATAGGAATATTGAGAAGATGTAACATTTTGCTATTCTTAGTTTTATCTCTGGTGTTATTTGTTTTGATGTTAGTATGTCCTTCATGACATTAAAATTACTTTTTGCCATTGCTATTCTTTTGTTTATTTCAGTTGTACATTTTCCATCACTGGTTATAGTATGTCCAAGGTAGTTATATTTCTGAACTGTCTCAAGGTCTATTCCTTCAATTTTGATATCCACTTGTGGGTTTTGAGTATTTTCTTTGTTTATGATCATAGTTTTAGTCTTTTTGATATTCATATCTAGTCCATATTTTTTGCTTGTCGTGTTTATTTCATTAAGTAATTGTTGTAGGTCTTTAGGATTTTCTGCTAGTAGTACAGTATCGTCAGCATATCTTAGGTTATTGATTATCTTTCCATTAATTTGTAGGCCTGGCATCTCTATGATGTTTTTAAAGATTTGCTCAGTGTATAGATTGAACAAGCTTGGTGATAGGATGCATCCTTGTCTTACTCCTCTTTTTATATCAATGGGTGTAGAGAACTCTTTGTTATATTTTATTATTGCTGTTTGCTCCCAGTATAGATTGCATATTAGTCGTATATCCATGTCATCTAGATGTATCTCTTTTATGCATTCTATAAGTTGTTTGTGGTGTACTCTGTCAAAAGCTTTGGTGTAGTCTATGAAGCAGGCATATATTGGTTTGTTTACTTCTGTGTATTTTTCGATTAATGTTCTCATGCAGAATAAGGCTTCTTTTGTCCCGCTATTTTTCCTAAATCCAAATTGCTGCTCATCTAATTCAGTATTGATTTTATTATGAATCCTTCCTTGTATAACTTTTAGCAAGATTTTTGTAACATGGCTCATTAGGCTTATTGTTCTAAAGTCACTGCATTCAACTGCACCATTCTTTTTAGGCAATGCAATGAAAGTTGATGTTTTTAGTTCATTTGGTATGTATCCTGTGTGGTATATGTCGTTGCATATGTCTGTAATCACTTCAATGCCAAAATCTTCAAGTGCCTGTATCATCTCTATCTGTATGCTTTCAGGTCCTGCTGCTTTTCCCCTTTTCATTGTTTTTATAGCTTTTTCCACCTCAGATTTTAAGATTTTATAGCCTGATGTACATTTTATAGCTGGTTTCTTGTCTCTTTGATCATGAAATAGTTCTGTTATATATTCCTGCCATCTATCTATGAGATCCTTATTGTCTGTTAGCATTTTTCCTTTTTTTGTCTGCAATGCATCCACCTTCTGTGGCTTTTTTATTTTTATTAGTCATTCTCTTTATTTCTGTGTGCATTCCTCTTAGGTCTTGTTTGCTTTCCATAGTTTCTATTTCTATACATTTATGGCTGAGCCAGTCTTCTTTTGCCTTTTTGCACATTTTGCGTATCTCATTATCTATTTTATTGTATTGGGCAGTGTTCTTCGCTTGTCTCCTTTCTTCCATTTTTTTCTAAGATGGTGTTAGTTATCCATTTTTGTTTTTTTGTTCTTTTCTCTTTTGGGTAAGGTGTCGCAGGCTTTTTGTATGCTTTTCTTTATGCATTGCCATTTGGTTGTTACTTTTTCATCAGGATTTTCTCTTTTGTATTGTTCAATTCCTTCCTCTAGCAGCTTCTGGTATGTGTTCTTTACTTGTATTGTATAGGTATCTTTAATATCTTTTTGATTTAAAGCTGTTATATCGAGTGGATTTGTTGATGAATTAGATTTTTGCTTTAGATAAGACATATGTCTTTTATTTTGGTCTCCTCGATTGAAGGATGGTGAATTGGAGTGGCCTGAATATGCCAGCCAATACATGATCCGGTCCTTTTATTGGGGATATTTTGTAACACAAGTGCCCGGAGGATGGTTGGCAGAGAGGTAAGTAAACCAAACCGAGCCCCACTAACGGTCAGTTTTGTAGTCAGTTTTCGTTGTAATCTGTATTTAAATTCATTGACAGCGACAGTAGCCAAGTATTGGAAGCAATAATTAATTTTATTATAATGTGCGTTCAAAGCAAGTCCTTAAATGTAAACCAAAGGATAAACAAATAAGAAATAGACCGATCTAGAGAAAAACTAAAAATAGCACTGAGGCAAGAGGCAACAACACCTGGCATCAGCTCCCCCGTTCACTTTCAATACTTATGATGAAAGCAGTCAGCGACTCATATCTGACTTTTTGTGTCAGGATTAGTGAACCAAAACTGATCAAGATAATACTCCATCTCCCCGCGATTGACCTGTTGATGAGTGATGATTGCAGAAGGAAGGTACTTAGTGTTCAAAATGTCTGTTGAGTTTGGATGTGTTGAGCTTAAAAGGTGAAATTCCATAGCATACCATATACCGCACAGTGCGCATCTTTGCTGACATAGCGAATTTTTTTATGGCGGGCGATCAAAGAGAGTAGTCTTCGAACGAACGCAGAAGAAGAAGAGTAACCCATAACTAATCGAAATGAAGGCGCAGGACGCGCAATTCTCATGCTTGACAAAACGAATGTTGAGTGAGGTGAACATCGTATAGTGACGTTAGAATATGGAACCATCGAATATATTTTTGTTGCGGACTTGGTAATAATTGAAATGACAGCACCAACGACATGAAAGTTGACGATTGTCGAAACTGAAGAATTCACATGGTTAAGTCAAAGCAAAACTAGTTTTCTGCTTCGCTTTGTACCTTGCTTTTATGTTTTAATATCTCTTATAACCCCCATTCATTAAAGGTTTGTAATGTTTTTTCACGTCCTCAAAGAAGTGTTAACTTATGATTACTCATTAATTGACTTTGGAGTCGGTTGATTTTCACAAACTTTCTGCTTGTTGTCTAAGCTACAGTTCAGTACTCTATATCGTCATATCCAGTCTCGTGTGTAAGTTCTTTAAAATGTTCTCGTTTGCTCCGAAAGATGTTCCAGTAGTTTTGTTTCGCGATTTTCATTCTTTGTCGTACACGGTGATAATGTCCTTCTACCTTAGTTTAACATTCCAGAGAGCGATCAAAAGTAATGCTCAGGCATTCTGATAATTCGTCTACGGGTAAATATTCATCAGTAAACATTAGTTTGTTATGTAATTTGCTTTAGAGGCAGAACACAGTGTGTGCTTACTTTTATATCACTTCATGGCGTCATGTTATCTTTTGGACAACTTGAGCTCGCTTTTACATCAGAAGGATCCAGATTCAGTTTCAAGAAGTGGCGACTTTCTTCTCACACCGACAATACTTCGGGATCATCCAGCTTCTAAAACTTGGCATGAAAGATTTTATTTAGGTAGATGCGGCCAGACGTGATACTGACCATAAAAAAAATAAAGTAAAGTGTCCCGTCACGCCAAGTGGCGTATAGGGAATATGGTGTTAGTGACTATATATTTTACAGACCTTCGGCACATGATTTTTGGGGTAATGTGGTCGGTATTACGCCCGTGCCGCTTCACTTTCCCTGAAAAAAATCAGGTACCCATTAAAGGCTAGGTGAACCCGGAAGCCGTCGGTTGAGATCGAACCCTACCTCTTGTCCTTTGTGGTCCAGTTCACTAACCACTCAGCTATCGCGGCTCCCTGATACTGACCATATCACCCAAAAAAGTTCAGTGGTCATGGAAAAAAAAATAAATGAGAGCTCATTTAAAACGAGTATAAAATGAGAACACAATAAGATGCTGCAGAGATGGGATTTCTTAGAAAAATGTTGAGAGTTCCACGGACTGCTAAAAAGACCAACGAAGAAATTCTCAAAGAGGCCAACTCAAAAAAGAGAGCTCCTTAAAAATTTCAGAAAGAAGCAATCGATATTTTTCTAGCACACCATGAGAAGATAAAAGTTGGAATACTTGGTTATAACTGGCAAAACACCGGAGAAAGAGAGATCCCGGGCGACAAAGAGAGAAGATACTAGAGATCTTGGTGTCGTAGTACTGTAAATAGTGAACCATAGAACTGATACAATGTACTGTTGACAGAATGAGCTTCGGTGGCTGAGTGGTTAGTGTACTCGCCTCGGTGACTGAGTGGTTAGTGTGCTCGCCTCGATGGCTGAGTGGTTAGTGTGCTCGCCTCGGTGGCTGAGTGGTTAGTGTGCTCGCCTCCGTGGCTGAGTGATTAGTGTTCTCGCCTCGGTGGCTGAGTGGTTAGTGTGCTCGCCTCGGTGGCTGAGTGGTTAGTGTGCTCGCCTCGGTGGCTGAGTGGTTAGTGTGCTCGGCTCAGTGGCTGAGTGGTTAATGTGCTCGCCTCGGTGGCTGAGTGGTTAGTGTGCTCGCCTCAGTGGCTGAGTGGTTAGTGTGCTCGCCTCGGTGGCTGAGTGGTTAGTGTGCTCGCCTCTGTGGCTGAGTGGTTAGTGTGCTCGCCTTGGTGGCTGAGTGGTTAGTGTGCTCGCCTCAGTGACTGAGTGGTTAGTGTGCTCGCCTCGGTGGCTGAGTGGTTAGTGTGCTCGCCTTGGTGGCTGAGTGGTTAGTGTGCTCGCCTCAGTGGCTGAGTGGTTAGTGTGCTCGCCTCGGTGGCTGAGTGGTTAGTGTGCTCGGTGGCTGAGTGGTTAGTGTGCTCGGTGGCTGAGTGGTTAGTGTGCTCGCCTTGGTGGCTGAGTGGTTAGTGTGCTCGCCTCGGTGGCTGAGTGGTTAGTGTGCTCGCCTCGGTGGCTGAGTCGTTAGTGTGCTCACTTCCTGATCAGAAGGGTCTGGGTTCGACCCCCAGAAATGGCAGCTTTTCTTGGATCGATGAGGCTCCTGGGTTCACCCAACCTCTGGAAATGGGTCCCGGAGATTTCTCAGGGAAGTAAAGGCGACCGGGCGTGATGCTGACCACATCATCCAGAAATGGGCTGTGGTCATAGACAAATATATCACTAACACCCTGTTCCTCATACGCCTAGAAAGGCGTGGAGGGAACATTTAACTGTGGACAGAGGATTGTGGAAGGACATGATCGTCTATCCCAGTCGGTATGGCACATGATGATTACATCTATTGCAGTCTAAAATATAATTTGTTAAGATATGTTTTAGTTTACATGTCCAGGACGTCTGTAAAAAAAAACTAGTTATGCATGTTTTGGGGGATAAAACTTGCTAAATCACTGATCTAGATATAGACAAGTGCATATGACAAAATCCAATTTTGTTGAACAGCAGGCATATAATAATTTTTTTTTTCCTGCTGATTTGTCCGTTTATACATTCATCAGCAGTTTTGTTGTCTATGTGGTGGTTAATAACTTTTGTTAATTTTACCACTATCTCTTAGACAAATATTTTCTATTTCAAGAGCTACATGAGGATCCGGTCTGCAGTGGATCTAGACTGTCTGAAACCTGTGTGTTGAATAATTAGAGATTGTTTGTGTTCCAGGATCCATAAATTGTGTTGCTCAACGTTTTCAAAGAAGAAAGTACTGAAAAAGCCACTTTTAATTAAACTATGTTTGGTAAATTGAAATAGCATGCCTATTAAATGAATAAGTGGTTCAATATTTAAATTAATTCACGGTTTAATAATTGAATAACAAACATCCGTCCTGCCTGAGGATGAACATTTTTTTTGGGGTCAAATAATAAACCAGTCCAACATATGAGTTATATTAGAAAGGCGGCCCCCATAAGGAGCAATGCAGTAACTCCACAGATGTGCAATTTTTTTTCCCTGCAAGCTATAATCAGATAAGCACTTCGTCCTCGCTGGGGCTTGAAGTCGCCAGTTGGGATCGCCAATGATAGTCTGGCCAAAATCACAGCCGCCACTTTGGATCGCCAATGATAGACTGGCCAAAATCATAGCCGCAACTTTGGATCGCCAATGATAGACTGGCCAAAATCACAGCTGCTACTTTGTATCGACAATAATAGACTGGCCAAAATAACAGCCGCCACTTTGGATCGCCAATGATAGTCTGGCCAAAATCATAGCCGCAACTTTGGATCGCCAATGATAACCTGGCCAAAATCGCAACCGCTACTTTGTATCGCCAATGATAGTCTGGCCAAAATCATAGCCGCAACTTTGGATCGCCAATGATAGACTGGCCAAAATCATAGCCGCAACTTTGGATCGCCAATGATAACCTGGCCAAAATCGCAACCGCTACTTTGTATCGCCAATGATAGTCTGGCCAAAATCACAACCGCTACTTTGTATCGCCAATGATAGTCTGGCAAAAATTGCAACCGCTACTTTGTATCGCCAATGATAGTCTAGCCAAAATCGCAACCGCTACTTTGTATCGCCAATGATAGTCTGGCCAAAATCGCAACCGCTACTTTGTATCGCCAATGATAGTCTGGCCAAAATCACAACCGCCACTTTGGATCGACAATGATAGACTGGCCAAAATCACAACCGCCACTTTGGATCGCCAATGATAGTCTGGCCAAAATCACAACCGCCACTTTGGATCGCCAATGATAGTCTGGCCAAAATCACAGCCGCCACTTTGGATCGACAATGATAGACTGGCCAAAATCTGTCAAGTTTATCCCAAGCGGTCATTTCCTTTATATCTTGAGCAGTTCTACATGTCTGCTTTGTTAACGTTGATATCATTACCAACAATTATCAGAAGACCTAGAATAGCATGAAGAGCACGCGCGACATCAAAAGTGAATAGTAACGCTTCCGTCCAGGCCTTGTTAGGTGTGTGTGGTAGTGAATAAGGTGTTAGTGGTCAGTTTTTTTTTCATTACCACTGCACATTTCTGGGTATTATGGTCAGTATCACGTCAGGCCGTATCTACCTACATAAATATACTAATAATCTTTCATACCAAATTTTAGAAGCTGGATGAACCCCGAAGCTTTGTCGGTGTGAAAAGAAATTCGCTACTTCTCGGAATCGAATCTGGATCTTTCTGATCAAGTAGCGAGCTCATTAACTACTCAGCCAACGAGGCTCCATATAGAATTATTATTTAATTAAATATATTTAATTATAAACATTGCATTGAAATTGCACCCTCTTAAAGCAAACAAAGAAAAGAAACCCTAATATCTTTTTTTATAAAAAAAAATTCTAGCAGGAGGCGCATGTTATTTATGGCGGACAAGAAAGAAGGAAAATCTGATACAGTGTTTCCTTTGGTAAGAAGCGCTTTTAGTCTGGCAAGATTACTTTCCTAGGAGAGAGACAACTCTGACTATTAAAAACTGATGTCATTATGGAATACCAATGGCCGGGGGAAACAGTCCCAAATAACTGCGTACTGAAGACGGATACACCGATCCTCAAGGTGAAATACACAGCACAGCACAATTGTTTATAAGTTGATGATAAAGAAGATGATCTTCTGTACATTACCAGCAACACGTTGTCATTGATTAGCTGGAATATGCTGCACCTTCTTTACATTAGTAATAACTACAGCCAACTGTAGAGAAGGCCTGCGCGTAACCCCACTAGTGTGGTCATGACCCATGTTTTCTTTCACGTTCATTCAATGTTAATTTTCCGATATTAAAAAAGTTGTTTTTTTCGTTTACATAAAAGCCAGTTGTTGCATCCATTATTATAGACGTAAGTAGCATTCAATTTTGGGAAAATGCGTCTTGCCTTTTCAGGTATGGCGGGAAGCGGTTCATCGAAATGTCCATTTTTGCTTCCAGTATCTTCAATCTACTTACACCCGTGGCTGCTCGAACACATTTTGTGATCCTCATTGTTCTCAGATTGCTTTTAGGCCTTGTACAGGTTGGTAGGTTCTTGACGTAACACGTTGATGCACGCAATGAAATGGTTTTGATAATTATTAAAAACATGTATGGCGGTAGGTGTTTATGAAAAATAGAAAATGAAATGCGAGAGAAGAGACAGAACAGAGAGAAAATGAGGACATAGGCATGGAAAAAAATCATGAACATAAAACAGATGGTGATTAAGAATGAATTGATAAAGAAATAACAGGAAAACAAGGGGGAGATAAAGATGAATAAATAAGAAGGAAAGAATGGAGAGGTAAAAAAAAAAGATAGATAAGAGGAAGAGAAAAAGAGGAGGTAAAGGTGATATAAAATGAGAAAGGAGAAAGAGAAAAGGAAGAGAAGAAGAAAACGGAAAGGGAGATATGAGAAAAAGGAAGGTGAGTGAGAGTGACAGAAGAAATACCTGCTGCATTGTCTTCTTTCAAATAATTTATCTTCCTTTGCCTCTGCTAGACGACTATCTTTTTTTCATCGTTAGCCTTTAGGTGGTCGTTAAATGGGCGTAGATACGTTGTCTTGTCATTTACAACAAGTTATAGGTTAAACAGAATAGCGACACTGTGACCTTCCAGGCATGTCCTGAGAGGCAGCCTAAGGAAGTTGATCGATGGCTTGGCTGAAAAAAGCTATCATTGTAAAAAGTATTGTTATGGAAACAGAGCCATAGATTTTAGAGCAGTGGTCTCTGCGTTATGTGCCATTTTGACACGCACGTTTTCTGTTTTCGAGATTGTGGTTCTGCCCTATGTGCCGTCTTCGGCTCGAAAGGACAATAGATAGATAGATAGGTTAACATTTACAGATTTATACTACAAGATTTGTGTCCGGTCAAAACTCAACTTACTACAGGACATTGATAGACAGATACAACGGCGAATGGTGGGTTCAACATCTGGAGAGGCCAGGACGTGATGAGTGGTCGCATTACATGTATAAATAATGCATAGACTTCTTGTATTCCTAGTTTAGGATATACTAGTGCAGTAAATTCACTCATCGATATATTTTCTTTACAAATGGTCTCTAATTGGAGCATGCCTAACTACAGCCCTAGACAAGTTGCTCATGTCACTATAGACACCAGATGACCACATATCTTTGTTAGTGCTTAAAAGCAAACACGGCCAACAAGATAGACGTTCGTTCGATGTCCTGCCATATAGACATCAGAATGAACCTATAAATTGATACACACATGTAAGAACAGAGAAAGATTGTTAATAAATCTTCTATCACCACTGTGGTGTAGTTTATAAATCAGGTAGACACGTAGTACTATAAGAGTGACAGTAGCTTAGCGTTTAACGCATAGTAGGCGAGCAGATGGTTTTTACTTTCAATTTTGGATGACAATTGCGGTCTAATATAACATAGAAGACAGTCTGAGGCTTAACAAATCATGCCTCGCTGAAAGTAGACAAAACCGTCAAGACAAGAAGAATAACCCTTTGTGTAGCGACTGAGGAAACTCTTGTCTCTACCCCATTTTTTTTCTCTATCTAGTGCACGTAGTTGAAAAAAATATTCGGCAAAGTAATGACGTCGAGAACGAGCACATGTCCTGTAACATTCAAATTATATGTTACAATACGACGGTATATGATAATCCATTCCCCTACGACATTTTGTGTAACGGGACAGCCATGACCCTTATGTAGACTTGATGACATTGAGTACTAAGTCAGATTGAAAATGACGTAAAAGTGTACGGTGTATATCATCAATGCTTGCGTTCTACGTTTACATTGTAGGGACCAACATGGGCGGCAACGTGTGTTTTGTGGACCCGATGGGCACCCAATCAGGAAAAACAGAAGCTGATTTCTCTTACTGTTGCTGGTAATCCTAAAGTTAAGAAAGTCAGTAAACTAGCCTCGATTGCATTTTTATCACACGTACGGAAGAGACATAATCAAATACATTATTACAGCTGTGTGTTGGTTAGATCATCATGACAGATGTGTGTAGATTTTGAACGTAATCGATGACATCATTGCAGCTGGACGTCGGTTATGAATGTTATCAATGTCGTTATGATGACTGTGAGTAGGTTAGATACATCGTCCGTGATATCATTTCAAACTAGTCTGCTTGTTCGGAACATCATCATAATGGTTGTGAATAGATTATTGATATTATCAGTGAGATCATTATGTCTGTAGGAAACATTACCAATATCATTATGATGGGTATGAATAGATTATTGACAGTGTCAGTGAGATCATTATGTCTGTAGGAAACATTACCAATATCATTATGATGGGTATGAATAGATTATTGACAGTGTCAGTGAGATCATTATGTCTGTAGGAAACATTACCAATATCATTATGATGGGTATGAGTAGATTATTGACATTATCAGTGAGATCATTATGTCTGTAGGAAACATTACCAATATCACTATGATGGGTATGAATAGATTATTGACAGTGTCAGTGAGATCATTATGTCGATAGGAAACATCACAATGTCATCATGATGGATGTGAATCTATTATTGACATTAACAGTGAGATCATTATGTTTCTAGGAAACATCATCAATGTCGTTATCGCGGCTGTGAATATATTATAACAATATCAGATTCATAGAAATTGCTATAATCAGATTATGTGCATCTCAATGATATCATTATGGTGATGAGTCGGTTTGAAACATCTATGTTATACTATGTGTAGTTTAGGAACATTATCAATGTCATCATAATGGTTGTAATAGTAAAAGTAAAGTACCCCGTCACGCCAAGTGGCGTATAGAGAATATGGTGTTAGTGACCATAATTTTCATAGACCTTTGGCACATGTTTTTTGGGGTAATGTGATCGGTATTACCCCCGTGTCGCTTTACTTTCCCAGAAAAATTTCGGTAACCAATTAAGGCTGGGTGAACTCAGAGGGCCGTCAATCAAGATCAAACACGACCTCTTGTCCTTTGTAGTCCAGTTCACTAACCAATGAGCTATTGCGGCTCATAATTGTTGTATGTAAACTAGAAACATTGTCAATGACATTATCTGTATTGGTTAGGTCCATTACCGGTGCATTAACGTAGCTGTGTATATTAGAAGCATTATCATGCCTGTGTGTAGGTTGAGACTGTGCTAAGGCAACACTTAGAAGAGAAAGTACTCATGAAAAAGGATGGGAAAACCATGTGGATCAATGGGCCTGACTTGTTCATTCTGTGACTGCGTGTTTGTCAAACATTGGTAGAATTAGAAGCTGTTCGACAAAAACAAAACCTAAAAAAAATGCACAATAGCCTCTACTAGACCGTCTGACAATACAAAAAGGGCCATACGTGTAGGTTAGAAACATCATCAGTGGCCTTATTATGTATGTGTGCAGTTTAGAAACATTATCAGTGGCCTTATTATGTCTGTGTGTGGGTTAGAAACATCATCAGTAGCCTTATTATGTCTGTGTGTGGGTTAGAAACATCATCAGTGGCTTTATTATGTCTGTGTGTAGGTTAGAAACATCATCAGTGGTTTTATTATGTCTGTGTGTAGGTTAGAAACATCATCAGTGGCCTTATTATGTCTGTGTGTAGGTTAGAAACATCATCATTGGCCTTATTATGTCTGTGTGTAGGTTAAAAACATCATCAGTAGCCTTATTATGTCTATGTGTGGGTTAGAAACATCATCAGTGGCCCTATTATGTCTGTGTGTAGGTTAGAAACATCATCAGTGGCCCTATTATGTCTGTGTGTAGGTTAGAAACATCATCAGTGGCCCTATTATGTCTGTGTGTAGGTTAGAAACATCACCAGTG
Organism: Megaustenia siamemsis; assembly: GCA_032433765.1. Taxonomy (NCBI): domain Eukaryota; kingdom Metazoa; phylum Mollusca; class Gastropoda; order Stylommatophora; family Ariophantidae; genus Megaustenia; species Megaustenia siamemsis. The sequence goes on along the minus strand of JAVIAB010000092.1, from coordinate 120,343,106 downwards.
GCCTTATTATGTCTGTGTGTAGGCTAGTAACATTATCAGCTATATTACCGTAGCTGTGTAAATTAGAAAATGTATAAATAACACTATTATGGCTAAAATCATCATTATCATCATGTAACATACCGATTGGCGTATGCGATCATGTCCTCCCACAATCTTCTATCTACAGTGCATCGTATCAGCGCTGTTGTTGACTGTTTTCCATGCCATGACACCAAGCTATCTAGTATTTTCTCTCTTTGTCGTCCGCGATCTCTCTTTCCTGTATTTTGCCTGTTGTAACCAAGTATTCCAACTTGACTCTTCTCATGATGTGCCCGAAAAATGTTGATTGTTTCTTTATGACTATGTGTGGATTAAAAACATTATCAGCATAATTATCATGGCTGTGTTTAGGTTAGAAATATTACCAACATCATTATTACTAGCTTATTGTAATTTAAGGGAGCCGAGATAGCTCAGTGGTTAGTGAACTGAACTACAAAGGACAAGAGGTAGAGTTCGATCCCAACCGACGGCTTCCGGTTCACCCAACTTTTAATGGGTACCGGATTTTTTTTTTTCTGGTAAAGTAAAGCGGCACGGGCGTAATATCGACCACATTATCCCAAAAATTATGTGCTGAAGGTCTGTAAAATGTATGGTCACTAACACTATACGCCACTTGGTGTGACGGGGGTACTTTACTCTTTTTTAAAGTGTCATTTAGAAACATTATCATTATCATCATGAATACTGTGTGCAGGTAAGAAACACTATCAGTGCCATTATCATGGCTGTGTGTAGGTTAGAAAGGTTATCAACATCATTATCATGGCTGTGTGTAGGTTAGAAAGGTTATCAACATCATTATCATGGCTGTGTGTAGGTTAGAAAGATTATCAATATCATTATCATGACTGTGTGTAGGTTAGAAAGGTTATCAACATCATTATCATGGCTGTGTGTAGGTTAGAAAGATTATCAATATCATTATCATGGCTGTGTGTAGGTTAGAAAGGTTATCAACATCATTATCATGGCTTTGTGTAGGTTAGAAAGGTTATCAACATCATTATCATGACTGTGTGTAAGTTAAAAACATCATCATAATGGCTGCGTGTAAATTCGAAACACATCACCATCATCATCATGGTTGTGTGTAAGTTAGAAACATTAACAGTGTCATCTTGATGGCTATATTTATCTTACAATCCTCATTAATGTCAGGATGGTGGATGTGTATAGTTGATGCACCAATGTAGGTCGACATCATTAACCCTTTCAGTACGGAAGGTTATTTTCAATTTAACGGTTGATATTTCAGAGACAAAATTTTTAACATTTAAAAAAATATCAATCTACATGTTTATATTTGTCTAACTCTTAACATATAATATATGCATTTTTAGATAATTAAACAAGGAATTAGATTTCCACAATACCAAGATAATACAAGACATATACAAATAATATGGTTTGATGACAGTTTACACTAATGAGAGTGACGCACTGTGCGGCTAAACGTACAAGACCGAAATCGGCATGGCGCATGGTGCGTCGAAACGTACGGAAAGAGTTAACGTAATGATGATGGATGTTTATCAGCTTAGGGCGTCATGAGTGACAACATTACGACTATGCGTCTGTTAGGAACTTTATCAATGACATCAGGATGCCTATGTATAGTTTAGGAACGTCATCATTTCTTTCATCATGATGGTTACGTTTAGATTAGGGACATCATTAATGCCATCATGATAACTGTGTGTAGATAAGAACACCATCAAGACACTATTATTGTTGTGTGTCAGTTAAAACCAGCAGTGTATCAATATTGCAAATATTTGCTAAGAACATGCTTCAAGTTGATTAAGACTTCGGCTGTCTGTAGATGAGAACCATCATAAAGGGCATCATGATTGCTGTTATCAAATAAATTTTTCGAAGGAATTATGATACACACTCCGAAGAACACATCCGAACCGTCAGGATCGGAGGCAGAAAGATAACCATTTTTTGTTTTGCAGATGCTATACTCGTAGATGAGATAGCCAGTGGTATAATAGAGTTGCAGGACTTAGATGAACGGGACTTAGATGAACGCCCACAGGACTTTGATGAGTGCCTAATAATGCATACCGGTACGGAATAGCAATATGTACTGACAAAACCAAACTAATGACAAACAAGGCACAGGTACTGAAAGTATAATCTCAAAAAAGGGGGAGGCACTTGAAACAGTCAACCATTTCAAACACCATGGTCATTGTTGCTGACGAAGGCTTAAAACCCGGAATATTAGCTATAACTGTATAAGCACTGGCTGCCTTGAACGGAGCTCTAACGCATGTGGAAAAGTAGCTATATCTTTCTAATAACAAAGATCAGATTATAACGAACAATAATGGTATTTGCATTTCTCTATACCCGCAAAACATGGACACATACTGCTGCTCTTGAAAGAATAGTCTCTGGGAATGAAGTGGTATAGAAAGAATGTACATATATCTTATATTGATCCTTTCACTAATGGGAAAGTACGCAACAAAATCCAACGATTCACAGGACCAATGAAAGAGTAATGTTTTCATTAGTGCAAGAACGAAAATTAAAATGGTACGGATTATAAGATCTACAGACTTCGCCAAGACTATTCTAAGACTAAACAATACCAATCAACCTCCCAAAAAAAAAGTAAATAAAAATGTTATGGTGGACGATAGAAGAGGTAGACGGAGAATATCAATGAATGGGTATGATTAACGTTCACCATATTTCAGAAAACAGATTTTAATCGCCAAAGTTGGACTTCAATTGTGAACCACCAGGGTTACGGGACTAATGATAACGATGATGATATCCGGTGATGCAGGAGTTCGTAGCAACGAAAGAGCTTATAAATTGGCATCAGGCTGATAAAAAGACCTTTGGGTGATTGATAAGCTCTAAGGCAAAGAACATCTTTATAATAGATATCATATGTAAAAGTAAAAAAAAGTAAAGTACCCCCGTCACGCCAAGTGACGTATAGGGAAATATGGTGTTAGTGACCCTATATTTTACAGACCTTCAGCACATGATTTTTGGGGTAATGTGGTCGGTATTACGCCCGTGCTGCTTTACTTTCCCAGAAAAAAAATCTGGTACCCATTTAAGGCTAGGTGAACCCGGAAGCCGTCGGTTGGGATCGAAGCCTACCCCTTGTTCTTTGTAGTCCAGTTCACTAACCACTGAGCTATCGCGGCTCCCGATATCATATGTGCTTCTGTAAAATAAACAAGGAAGGGGCATGAAACCAGATCTGTACTTAGTGCTTTGTAGACTACACCAAAGCATTTGTCAAAGTGAAGCAAAAAGAATTATCAAAATTGAATAAAGCGTGAAAGACGGCTAAGAATAGGAAAACAATTAAGAGGGGTTCCTGGCCACAAACAGCAGTCGTTATAATGGCAACAAATAGCAGTCGTTATAATGGCAACAAATAGCAGTCGTTATAATGGCAACAAATAGCAGTCGTTATAATGGCAACAAAGAGCAGTCGTTATAATGGCAACAAACAGTTCATAGCTGTTGACTTTCGCCAGGATCAGTGAACCATAACTATCCAGACCTTACTCCACTTCTTTGTGGTGCCTCCAGTAACAGACTAACCAGTCGTCTGGCAAAGCGAGTAGAGATCGAAAGGGAAGATAACCCGGTGCTCAAAAAATGCCATGCAGAAGTCGGAAGTGTTGGGCCAAAAGATGGAAATATCACAGTGCTATTTCAAACCACAACACAAAGAACCTACAACTATTTAATATCCTTTTTAAGGGCGGATGACAAAAAGCTTTATATATTCCTTTAGTCGTCGAATAAATGCAAAGAAGAAGTAGCCGATGATCGTAATATAAGCATCCTGGTATTTCAAATGTTACAGACTAAGAGTGAACAAGAGTTAGAACTATACGGTTAAATGTCGAGGTTGTTCAGGTTTTTGCAAGCTTGCTAAGATTTCACAAATCAGTGCTAGGCTGAACGTAAAAATAGAAACCCAATAAGAAGAAAAATCGAAATGAAGCTCTGTTTTAATACTTTTTTGAACATCATCCAATTTATCGTAATTATGAAATTACGTCATTTCACAGCGCGTTCATTGTCCGTGTCTCTGTAACACTTATCACTAACAAGAAAAATAACATGAAAAGAAAATTAACTCGATTTTTAAGGTGCATTCTTTGGCATGGTGATTGTTCTCCCTGCAATAACTTTTATGTGTGGAGACCATTGTGGAATGAGATGGCCATTTGTGTTCTACTATGCAGGTATATTTCATCTCTCTCTCTCTCTCTCTCTCTCTCTCTCTCTCTCTCTCTCTCTCTCTAATTTAAGTTTATTCTCTGATATCTTTAACAGTTTAGAAATACTTTATTATTTCAAACTGCTTTGCAATGTGTACATTTTTTCCTTGACTTATTAATTTGTAAATGATATGCTGCATCTATTTCTAGATGTTAAATAGATTACGAAATGAAGTCTGTTCTTTATCATGCATACCGAACCATTATCATTGTGCCCAACAGTGTCCATTATTTCTGCATTCCTGATCACGCAGGAAAACCACAGTTCATGAACTTTACAGCACCGATGAGGGTCCCTGGGTTAATATTAGAAAGTTGATTAATATAATATTAATATAAGTAGGAATTTTGTTTTCAGCAAGGATTTCTTTAAGGTGCTCAAGACCTACTTTTATTGTACGACTCATATCGGACTATACGCTCGATTACAACAATCTTAAGCCCAGGGGTTACGTGTCATTCGAATCGGGCATTTAAAAAAAATGATATGAACAGCCTAAACCAAAAGAGACTGTACAGGCTGTACAGACCCCGACACACTAAAGTTCCTTTTTATATGGGTTCGGTAATTACTGTAATGTTAATGATTCTTTTACGTTGCGTTATTATAAAGTAAGTATTGTTCAAAGTTTCAACACATATAAATATATAATCTTATTCATAAACCCGGAGGCGAAGGCGCGCCTCCCAGCACCAGAGCTGGAAGTTGTCAGCGACCCACAGCTGATGGCTTGCGCCAGGATCGGTGAACCAAAACCATCCAGACCCTGCTCCACCTCTCCGTAGTGCCTCCAGTAACAGACTAACCTGTCTAGTCTGGCCAGGCGAGCAGGGATCGAAGAGTGAAGACAACCCGGTATTCAAAAACGTCGTGTTCAAGTCGTATGTGTTGGGCCGACAGGCGAAAATATAACAGTTATACTGCAAACCACAACACAACGCAGACACGTCTACTTAACGTCCTTTTAAGGGCGGATGACGAAGAGGAATTCTAGTCTACGAATACTCTAGAATACTTTAGTCATCGGGCGAACGTAAGCAAGCAAGCATTCATAAACCCAAATGCTATACAAAGCCCCAAGACGCTATATTTATGCGAGTCTTCTAAGCAAAAACTAGTTAACAAAGTAAACTAGACAAGCAAAAAATGTATTTGGATATAAATATTTAAAATTCTAAAACTATGTTTATAGACATAGAAAGCATCATCATCAAGTACCGGGCCTGCTGGCGTAGGTGATCATGTCTCTCCACAACTTTCGATCACGACAGTTATTTATCATTTCTGTTGTTAACCTTCTGCCAAGTCATTCTCTTGAGCTGTCTGGTATCTTTTCTCTTTTCTTCATTCTATCTCTTCGTCCCTCAATTTTCCCAGTTGTTACAATATATTCCAGCTGTTCTCTTCTCATTACATGGCAAAAAAAAAAATGATTATTGTTTATTCCTAATATTGGAAATTAATAGAAAGCATACAAAATGTATAAGTTGATATCAAAGTAGATGGAAGAAACCCATACAAAGTTCACGATTATAGCTATCTTGGACATGCTATAATAAATGATGGAAAATGTAAGAGAGAAATAAACAAAAGAAGAGGAATCGCAAAAAGCAATTCTAACAACATGAAAATTATAAACAGATCAAAACAGATAACATCGAAACTAAAGCTATGATTTGTAAAATGATATATTTACTCAATATTTCTGCCTGGTGCAGAAACATGGAGATTAAATATGAAAACAAAGGAAACAAATTAACGCCTTTGAAATGTGTATCTATTTTTTTTTTTAAAACGGTGAGAATTAGATGGAAGGAAAAGAAGACAGACAAAGAAGTTCTGAATCCGCTGAACATGAAAAAAATGACTCCTTAACACAATTAGAAAAAAACAAACCAAAAAAAAAAACCCCAGAAATGTGTGGGCCCCTTGGAAGGTAAGGCATAAGGTAGATGAGACAGAGGCGGACCAAGACTATAGTGGACTGATAACATCAAAAGATAGATAGGTGAACCTATGATAACATGCACCATAAAGACAAGAAACAGAGTAAAATGACGATCCTTGGTAGCCAATCTTCGATGTGGAGACGGCATCCAATGATGATGATGGTGATGATGAAGCAATGTTAGCTAATAAAACAAGGAGGGTTTGATTAAGAAATGAAAGTGTGAGCAAACAACCGAAGGAACAATTTCTATAAATGAACATCAAAGAATTAAATAATTTGAATTTTTAATAAATTGAAGAATTAATTTGAGCATCCGATTAGAATGACATTGAACTAGAATGATATTGAACTAGAATGATATTCAACTGGTACACAGCACGAGCAGAGGGTGATGCTGCAAGTAGGAGACTAGCATACAAATATGGCATAATAGCAAGAGTCATTCATAAAGACTGTACAGTTAATGCCAAAGATAAATAACTTTGGATTCCAACTTCGTTCAAGAGACTCCGCCCGGGATCCACTATCGTGGAACACATAAGGCTTGGCGTAGAGTTGAAATAGATGGTTGCAGATTATGCTCTTAATGAAGTTTACAATTATATTTAACGAGTAAGAAAACATTCCAGAACAAACGCTTACTAAAGACGGATGCACTGCCGCACGTGCAAAGTGAAATGTAACTCAATCTGCTATAAGCGAACAAAGAAATTGAAAAAAATTCTCTGCATATAAAAAGATAATCAATGTTGAGCAACCGTACTCTTTTCTGGAGTCTAGCTATAAATAGAAGTTTCATAATAATTTTTTGAAATCAAATAAAACCGAAATGAAACACACACAAGCTTTCATAAATCATTGCAATTTACCTCGTTCTTGTACCACAAGTTTACTTAAATGTAGAATCGCTAATAACGATTTTGATTAATGTATACAGGCATACTTGGAATATTCTGGACAATAGCTTGGCATCTCCTAGTGTTTGACACACCGGAAATACATCCGCGAATATCAAAGAGTGAGAAGTCATACATTTGTCGCAATCGAATTATGACTATGTCTGTGCCTATGAAGGTGAGGAACGTTTAGGGAGAAAGTTTAGTGAGGCAGTTAGAGAGATAGAATATAAACGTTTGACAGAAGTTCGAAAGGAAAAGGCAATGAAGCAAATAAAATAATAGAGACAGTTATGTGAAAAATAAGAAAGAAGAACTTGAATTAATTATTATGAAACCCGTCGGTCTCTGCTAGCTGGTCATTTACTGCCTGAGTTGAAATCGCAGTTTAAAAAAAGAAAAGTTAAGAGCCCCGTCACGACAAGTGACGCGTAGAGAGTATAGTGTTAGTGACCATAATTTTTACTGATCTTCGGCACATAATTTTTTGGGTAATGTGGTCTGTATTACGCCCATGCTGCTTTACTTTCTCAGAAAAAAATCCGATACTCATTTAAGGCTGGGTGAACCTGGAAGCCGTCTTTCATGATCGAACCCGACCTCTTGTCCTTTGTAGTCCAGTTCACTAACCACTGAGCTATCGCGGCTCCCGTTGGAAATCACAGTACTGTAGGCAAATTCGTAGATGCTTAGTGTGGGCACACTGATGGTTCCTGTAGTTTGCTGCTTGGGCACACACCTAGCTCGCCCTTGCAGTTTGTTGTTTCGACGTGTTTCACATCGTATTCCTAAGTGTTGAAGTCTCACTGACAGACCTGTCAACAAACATTCGTTGAAAGCTTTCACGATATCGCCCTTTTACATGATTTTCATCTCCACTACAGGTCAGTCTATTAGCTCTTCTAATGGTGCGAGTTGCACAGCATCATCATCATCATTTCAGTACCATCAAACGTTAAACAGGTACGTTGTACCATAACTCCCAGTTCTCGGCGAACTTTTCATTCCCAGTAAGGAAGTCGATGACTGATGTCCTTGCTCTCATATCAATGTTATTCGTAGTGTCTCTCAATGTTGTCTTTTTCTTTTTCCTGTTGCTTCCCGTATATGACGACTTGCTTTCTGATTATCTTATTATTTCTTTTCATCACAAGCTCGACATATGTCCTTATTCCATTCTTCTCTGAATAGTATATGTATATATGTATATGTATATATCCATATGAATTTTTTTTTACCGTACCGTAATTCAAACTCTTGTTCTTCTGATTTGGAGCGCAGGTTATCCATTCGACCAAACTCTGTTCTAATATTAGAGGATTTGAGGAGTAATCTTCACTCATTACAGCAATGATCCGTATCTCTTGTCAAGAAATATTAAAGCAACATATAAAGAAACATATATTTAAAGATTCGTTAAAGATAATATTTGACATGTAATGCGGGTTGTATTTGATATAATTTTAATTAGTATGGAGGTAAGCGTGTGAGGCTATAGATAACATATATAATGGTTAGCTAGTAAGTGTAGGGCCACTTAGAGAAAACGAATAAAAAATCCGGGGAGGGGATAAGATAAAACATTTTACTAAGGGAAATGTAAAGAATGTCCCATAACATATAAAACCACAGAAGAGTGATATATTAATGACTTGTAATGACTTCACCAAACTAGAGCACAGTATTTGAAAGCAAGGGTCGCCAGTGATAATTTTTGCCGTTAACATCTTTCTCAAACCAAGTTGCATAGCTACATATTCTGTTTTTTTTTTCCCCCTGCTGATACGATTGGAGAGTGTTTGGCCAGGATTGAGCTATTGCTAAACTATCCTGCTAGCCACTACGCTAATACATCACTATTCTGTATGTATCATTATTTTAATGAGAATGATGAAAATAAAGTTATAAGTTTTTAATACAAGAACAAGAAAACAGATTGAATGTCGAAAAAATACATTTTTGGACTGCAAATTTGTAAAGTGTTATTGTCTTCTTTTATCGTCACCAATTTGTAAAGATAACATTTACTGCGTTTCTTCTGAATGTTAAATCAGTGGCATTATTTATACAAGAAGAAAACAACAACCGTAGATATTAACTATTGACTAAAATAATAAATGACAAGTTAACCAAAAGACAAAGAAAGTAATATGAAAAAAACAACATATTTTGTTTGCAAAATGAATAGGCTAAGTATCGTAGACTTGCCCTCGTTACCAGGTAAGTCGTCCGTTTTGTTGGATGCTTTAAATAAACAATTTATCTGTGTTGTCATTTGACCTTGAAGAAAATCTCACTTTGAGCCTCAGTTCTGGCGCTGTTTCCATATACAAAAAAATCGTTGTTCTTATTGATGCTTCGTGTAATGTAATTTAAATAAATTTAATGTGTCACGTTTTGTTTACTTTGCTCGCGATACAGGATTGACAGGCTGTTGAGACAAATATTGCCCAGCGTAAATGGAGTATTGAGCTAAAAGTAATGAGAAAAGTTATTTTTAAAAAATAAAATAAAATAACAAAACTTGTTTATTTTTATCATTATTACGGCCGCCACAACTTCATCAGCCTCATCATCATCAAGTATCATGCGTTCTGTCGTAAGTAATTATGTCTCATCGCGATTTTTTGTCTCTCATCATCATCATCAAGTGCCGTCTCCGCAACGAAGGTTGGCTACCATGGATCGCCATTCTGCTCTGTCTCTTGCTTTGATGGTGCAAGTTGTCATAGGCTGATTTGTCCATCTTTTGATGTTACTCGTCCATGTTAGTCTTGGTTGGCCTCTGCCTCTTTTACCTTGTATTTTCCTCTCCAGGATTTCTTTCAGTAGGGTGTTTTGTCTTTTAACATGCCCCCAAAATCGCATTTGTCTTGTTTGAATTGTTTTTAGTAGTTCTCTTTTCATTTTTAGTTGTTTTAAGACTTCGTCGTTTGTTTTCTTTTCCTTCCATCCAATTCTACCTATTCTTCTATATATCCACATTTCAAAGGCTTCATTCTCTGTTCTGTTTTCTTGTCTAATGTCCATGTTTCTGCACCATATAGGAATATTGAGAAGATGATGTTACATCTCTCTGTCTTTCGGCTTTCGGTCTTTCTGTCTCTACGGCTGTTTTATCAGTTCTGTTGTTGGTTTTCTATCAACCAGTCTCTTAAACTTTCTTATATCTTTTCTTTCTCCGTCTCTATCTCTTATCTCTTCAGTCTTTCAGCTGTCATAATATACTCCAGCTGCCCCCTTCTCATAATATATATTTGAATAATAAAATATATATATATATAATTGTTTCTTCCTCGTTGTCCGAGTGCTCGGGAATCACATCCTTATATCATGACTTGTCCACATAACACTGAAAAACATGTTTTCTTATTTCTATTAACATAAACACTTGCATAATGGCTGTGTTGCACTTTGAAACGCAGCTATTACCTCTGGTGTACATAAACGACCTGAATTTAATACCGTTTCTAAGCATTTCATTCCACTGATCTGTTTTAAAATAATCTGAATTTAACATCGTTTCTAAGAATTTCATTCCATTGATCTTTTTTTTAAACGATCTAAATTTAATATCGTCTCTAAGTATTTCAATCTAATGATCTATTTTAAAACCATGTAAATTTAACATCGTTTCTAACATTTCTTTCCAGTGATTTATTTTAAAACCATTTTCAATTTAACCTCATTTCTAAGTATTTCATTTCAATGATCTGTTTTAATACTGTCTCATTTACTTGTACATTTCTCAGCCGTTTAACGCTGCGGGATTAGCCGATGAGACGATCTGATTCTGAAGAAGCCCGCCGGCCGAAACGTCAGTATTTCGTTGTTTTTTTTTTTTTTTTTTTTGTAAAGCTGTCACCATACCTTGGAGTATATACCACACCCCACTACTGGCTCCTTGCAACCAGCTTTACCACAGCACTGCAATTAGTTGCCTGTTCCCTCAGCACTTACGGACTTGTTGCAATGAGGAGAATTAGGCCACTAAACAAAGCTAAACCACTTGTGCATTTAGGATACTGTTTTTTTTATTTTTTTTTTATTTTGCTGCAAACATTACCGTTGTTGTTGAGGCGAAGGCCTTTATTATTAATTTCCATTACCATAATGTCAGTCATTACCTGTAACTCTTTTTCACTCTTTGGGATTTACTGTTTTTTTTTTTTAATTTGATTCAATTTCTATACTAGACTTGCTACATGTTTCTCTTTATAGATTTATAACTTTCGAAGGCACTTTCTATTGGGTTACACCTTTTATATTCAGTTTACGTTCCCTACAAATATAAATGATAGATTAGAGGAAGACACGATTCAATTACAAGACATAACGATTGGGAGTGACAATAGTGAGAAAGAGAATGTGGAGAGACATAGAAATCAGTGGCTTTTCCAACCCGGTCCAAATCAGATATGTGAGTTGCTAGGGTAACATTTTTTTATTTTAAAAAAGAAAAAAAGTGGTATGGTAACAGCTATACGTAGGTGAAACAAAACAAAAATCGAACGACGTTTCGGCCAGATTTCGACGTTTCGCTTCATTTGTTCGTTTTTGTTATTCGCAGCATGAAGGGTGGGGAAGAAGGTTTGGGGGGGGGGGGGGAGAGCTGGGTAGTCTACTAGAGGTATGACGTCGGCTTCAAGGTCAGATGGAACAATAAAGGACAGCATAAAAGTATATATAAGGGTATACACAGAATTCTAACTACATGGTGATAATATGTTAGAAACCGAAGAAAGGGGGAAAAAAGGTAAGTTATCAGTGGTCCAGAGCTTGATCAGCCATTGTAAAAAAAAAAAAAAGGTTCACCTCGCTGCTGAGGCCAGGGGTGGTTGCCGCAGAGAGAAATCATAAATAAAAATCCCGACCGGTGCAGCCGAGATTTGAACCCACAATTTCTCTGTCTCGACGCCGGTGTCTTGCCTCGAGACCAACCCGCGCCCCCCTCCCCCCGAGTTATTTGAAGGAAAGCGACCACAGCGAAACACATACCCTGCTAGTAGGTGTTAGCTAAAAATAGTAATTTTGCATTTTTCTTCTCATCAAGAACCACCCACCAACACCCTGGAAAGCAATAATGACTTCACGGCCAGCGTTGGCACTTGCTGTTGTTATAATCTGCGATGACTTTATTGCATCTACCTTGACAAAAACAATCCCCATATATTTGAACACAGCGCTTGGCTTTAGGAAAGAAACGGTAGGTGGTGACTTTATGCTCAACTGCAGTATTCTCTTGAACTTTAAGAAATGAGATATACATGCCAAATTTTGGGTTTCGCTTCATTTGTTCGTTTTTGTTATTCGCAGCATGAAGGGTGGGGAAGAAGGTTGGGGGGGGGGGGAGAGCTGGGTAGTCTACTAGAGGTATGACGTCGGCTTCAAGGTCAACCAGAAGTGGTGGTATTTTTTTTTTAATGACGTTACCCTCCGTTGATCTCTTGGGTAGTGAGATTCAATGTCTAGCCTCTCGGATAACTGCAACAATACAGGAGGTCTCGTTTGCAATCGCGCACGCTAAAGAACCCTTGGCTGTTAAAATCGAAAAAAAAAAAAGCATGCCATATTTAATAGCCGCTGCCCGGGCAACATTTTCAGCAGAAAAACCAAAAACACCGTTGATCCGAGACCGTGCTACGGAGTTGGTGCACGTGGGCCAAGATTTTCTCGAGGGGGATTTCCGAGCACATATGGATTTGTTTAGGTGGAGTGATGATGATCCTAACAACAAAACAAACAAATAATATACATTTGTGTTTAAACAATGAGAAGCGTTACTGCTATGGCTTATATTTAGCTCTCGCGTCATTTATTCTTTCTCTCCACCTCTCCTCTTTCCCTCTGTCCGTATTGCCTTTTAACTTCAATGTTGGTAATTTTAAAAATATGCATAATTATAATAATGAATGTGTTATGATTCACAAACACCAAAAGTTGCAATTCCGTTTTTTTTTTCTTTTTAGGCACGTGTTATAAGTGTGATACCCTTCATTGGGATCATCATTTTCACTGTTTTCTCTGGTGCTGCTTACGATATTGTCACAGCCAAACACACCGTCTCTCACCATGTTGCCAGAAAGATTGGGAATACAATAGGTAAAAAATAAATAATGTCTACCCATACCCATAACTGAAAGGTGTATATAACACATCAATAATAACTGTACACTATCAATCCATGATACAAAGGAAAGTCACTCTGTAAATAGTTTTGCTGATAATCACTTAGAAATGATAGACATAATAGTAAAAGAAACCAACAAGTAAGGTCTACATCTGAATAGTAAGAAAATAGAAGTAATGGTCATATCGAAGAAACAATCATCACCATCATGCAGCATAAAAATAAACAGAACACATCTGAAACAAGTGCAACGCGTCAAATACTTGGTCATAGTAATAACATCAGATGAAAAATACACCACAAAAAAAAAAAAAAGAATAACCCAGACCGAAATAGCATTTCAGAAAGTGAAAAACGTCTTTATCTAAGAAGCCAATTCTTACCTATGGAAGCAAATTATGGATGGTAAACAAACAAATGAAAAAAAAATTACAATCCACATAGATGTGATTTCTCATAAACTGGAAACTAAACGTTTCTCCTATGAACTTCATATTGTCTTCAAATAACCAAGCACTAAAGCACGAAAGTTAACGTGATGGCTACTTTTGGAAATCGTGGCCTGCAAGAGGAAGTGTCAGTCCCTTAAACGTTATTATAAATTTGACACCAATATCAACTACTATGTTTCTCGTAAATACAGCAGCTGCCTGGTCACGATTATAACAACCTTACTTGTAGTTACGCAGAAACAAATCAGTCTCAAGACTGTTAAGTCCTAGTCCGTTCACAAATTCGTGCCCACAGAGTTTATAAATTACCTCGGAAACTGTTTGTGAATTTCTGTAATTCTTTTTCACGAAATCTAATTTTTTTCACCGACCTTCAGTCTGATTTTATGCCCTACTGTCATGCATTTATGAAAGATTTTTGCTTCTTTGAGTTATATAAAAATATGATTTTCTTGCTTGTCCTAAGTTTTAGGATTTTACAATACCCACATTGTTGTAATCAACTCACCATTTAAAAAGGCAACTTTCACGTGCTCTCCCCACTATATTAGAACCATTGGCAGTCACTGAACCGTAACTTGTAAGAAGACTGCCACTCCGAGGTTTTTTTTTTGTCATTTAATTTCCTGTTTCTTGTTAATTTGGTCCAGATGAGTATTTTGACAAAATATTTACTATTTATGTATATTCCTTTATATGTGATAATTTGTAAGCTGTTATGAAGTGACTACCTGACTTTTAAAACCATGAAGAGTTTAAAGTGTAAATTCATCACTATGCAAAAGGTAACTGTGTTATTGTACAGGCACTTTTGCAAGGAATCTAAAAGGGGTCGGTTACATTACTATATAAAAAAACTCCCAGAAAACAGAACATGGGCAGCTCTAAATATAGATAGAAAGTCTTTCAATCGATGGATAGGACAGAACTTTGACTCTGCAGAGGCAACGGTCAAGCAAGGAAGAAAAATGAAAGTTGATGATTTTGACCAAGATATTAGATGTGAAATTTTGAAAATGTTTGAATCGAATCAGCTTGTTACATTGCGCAAACTTAAAGTTCGACTGCAATTAGAATGTGATATTGAAATCTCAAAAACAACTCTTTGGAAGATCGTAAGAGGCGTTGGTTTCACTTTTTTTAAATGACTGCTAGTGATAGAAATATTGTTTGTGAAAAAACAAAGCTGATAGTTGCCCGAAGCAAATACCTGAAAACTTACACTTACCGTCGTCTTTGATGAACGTCGAAGAACTATGACTTTTGCTGATGATATTCTGGTATATCGACAGGGAAGAGACAGACGGGGAATCGCCTCCACAATGCAAGACGAACTCGATCGCATTTCTTGCTGGTGTGGGGTTTCAGGTGCCTTGGTTAATCCTAATAAAGCATCAGTTTCATGGTTCTCCCTTAACAATCATATCGTTAATACGACCACACCGGTAGTACGAAAGGGAGCTGATGAGGTGACCAGGGACAAGTTGATGACATACCTCGGAGTTAAGTTTGATCGCAGCCTGTGTTTTCGGGACCACGTCGACCATGTGATAACAAAATCCCGCAAAGGATTAGCCGCCTTAAAGGTCATGGCAGCTGCCAACATCGAGCAGAGGCTACTTACTCTTCTGTTCCAGGGATTAGTCCTCGCACCAATCGAGTATGCCCTGGCCATTCTTACTGTCAGTACGACTCAAATTGATAGGCTGGAGAAAATACAAAATGAAGCCATGCGCATTATCCTGGGATGTACGAAAGACACTCCCAGTGTAGCAATGAGGTATCTTCTTGACTTTCCAACCATGGATGACAGAATCAAGATTTGGAGAGCACGAGCATACCTGAAGATTAGTACAGATACAGAGCATCCATTGCACCACGTGCTCAACACAGAGAAAGGTACCAGGCTAAAAAGAGGCAAATCATGGGTGGGCCGAGCAGAAGATGTCATCAAACAGGTATGTGGGCTTACCAATATCAGCGTTGGTGAGGAGTGGATACCGGTGCCTACGTCATTCAAGGGAACTTTCTCATGTATTGTCACACTCGACAGGAAAAGTAGGGAACAGAACCCAGTCGTGGTTAATGCTGAGGTCAACGGTCTCATCTGCGATAATACCGATGAGAAAGATGCAGTCATCCATACAGACGGATCTGTAAGACGACACGAAAGAAATGCATGGGCATTTACAGCACGCTCAGCAGGCAGAATAGCCAAGGAAGACAGTGGTGCATACGCCATGACCACGAGTAGCATGACAATGGAGGTGATGCCAGTGACCAAGGCATTCAAATGGTTAGAGTCACAAGACTACATCCACGCATGTATACTGAGTGATTCGATGAGCATGATAAAAAAAAGTGGAGGCGGGCTTTGTACGCATGCAATGGGTAGAGTCTTTGCAGAAATCCAAAATACGTAAGGTCACCTTTGTCTATGTCCCTGGACATGCGGGAGTACGGGGAAATGAGAGAGCGGACAGGTTGGCTAGCTGCGCTGTCGTTGAGGACGAGCAACCGATGGATCGGGCGGACATCATTAATGCACTCCGAGATGTTGGAAGAGCACAGGACTTCGACAAACACAGATCAACGTCACTTCTTCGGATGATGAAAATGGGAGTTAAGATGGGCACGGCCAGAAATGAGAAACTTGGTGGCCGTGTAAGAAGACTTATCAACCAACATAGAACTGGAGTCGTCAGTCGCTGGACACTGAGGGAATTGCTGAGGAGGGATCTGAGCACTTATGGACATGTTCGGAGTGCAATGATGATGACCCGCAAATAACTCAATAACTCAAATACCTGAGGCAAATCCGTGAGCGACGAATGGAAGGCTACGATATAGTATATTTGGATGAAACGTGGGTCAGTGCTCATCATACATATGAGAAAGAAAGGCAATCAGTTGACAAAGAAAATAAAAGAAGCATTCGCAGCAGCAAAGGACAACGCATTATATTGGTACATGCTTGGAGTAGAGAGAATGGTCTTGTTAATGACACACAACTTATCTTTCAATCAAAGTCTACAGACAATAAGACACTGAAATGAATGGACGAATTTTCAGACACTGAATAGGGAACACTCTACTCCCCGTTCTAGATAGACCTTCATGTCTTGTAATGGACAATGCATCCTTTCATATTGCAGTAGCAGTAGAGGACAAAGTTCCTAATTCATCCAGCACAAAAGATCAAATCATCACATGGCTTAGAAAAGAAAATATTTCCTTTCAAAACACCCAGTTATAACCAGAGTTGTTACCACTTGTTAGACAAACTAAGAAAACAAAGTTATATCAAATTGATAAAAAAAATTGCAAAGTATGGCCACACATCTCTTCGCCTGCCACCTTATCATTCCCACCTCAACCCAATAGAACTTGTGTGGGCTAAAGTCAAAAGGCAAGTTGCCGTGCAGAACACGATGTTTAAAATGTGTGAAGTTAAAAAAAAAAGAAAAAAAAAATCTTGCTAAAAGTTATACAAGGAATGATTCAGAATAAAATCAATACTGAATTAGACGAGCAGCAATTTGGATTTAGGAAAAATAGCGGGACAAAAGAAGCCTTATTCTGCATGAGAACATTAATCGAAAAGTACACAGAAGTAAACAAACCAATATATGCCTGCTTCATAGACTACACCAAAGCTTTTGATAGAGTACACCACAAACAACTTATAGAATGCATAAAATAGATACATCTAAATGACATGGACATACGACTAATATGTAATCTATACTGGGAGCAAACGGCAATAATAAAATATAACAAAGATAACTCTACACCCATTGATTATAAAAAGAGGAGTAAGACAAGGATGCATCCTATCACCAAGCTTGTTCAATCTATACACTGAGCAAATCTTTAAAAACATCATAGTGAAGCCATGCCTACAAATTAATGTAAAGATAATCAATAACTTAAGATATGCTGATGATACTGTACTACTAGCAGAAAATCCTAAAGATCTACAACAATTACTTAATGAAATAAACATGATAAGCAAAAAATATGGACTAGATATGAATATCAAAAAGACTAAAACTATGATCATAAACAAAGTAAATACTCAAAACCCACAAGTGGATATCAAAATTGAAGGAATAGACCTGGAGACAGTTCAGAACTACAACTACCTTGGATATACTATAACCAGTGATGGAAAATGTACAACTGAAATAAACAAAAGAATAGGAATGGCAAAAAGTAATTTTAATGCCATGAAGAACATACTAACATTGAAACAAATAACACCAGGGCTAAAACTAAGAATAGCAAAATGTTACATCTTCTCAATATTCCTATATGGCGCAGAAACATGGACATTAGACAAGAAAACAGAACAAAGAATTGAAGCCTTTGAAATGTGGATATATAGAAGAATAGGTAGAATTGGATGGAAGGAAAAGAAAACAAACGACGAAGTCTTAAAACAACTGAAAATGAAAAGAGAACTACTGAACACAATTCAAACAAGACAAATGCGATTTTTGGACCATGTTAAAAGACACAACAGCCTACTAAAAGTAATCCTTGAGGGGAAAATACAAGGTAAAAGAGGCAGAAGCAGACCAAGACTAACATGGACGAGTAACATCAAAAGATGGACAAATCAGCCTATGACAACCTGCACCATCAAAGCAAGAGACAGAGCAGAATGGCGCTCCATGGTAGCCAACCTTCGTTTCGGAGACGGCACTCGATGATGATGATGTTTAAGTAGTGCCGCGTTTTGCCCTATCAACGATAGACATTGAGTACTGGAGAAAATGTGACGACTAAGTGCTCAGAGAAGTGGAACAATACTGGCAACGAGATGGATTGCAGTTGTCCAACTGATAACCATTAACCTCTTAGAGACTTCTGATTCGGAATTAGGTATGTACGACATATGCCCAATTTTTTTGATGACACTCTTACTATTTGCTGACTATGTGTGTTTGATGTTCTAGTTGTTACATATATTTTCGTGATGACACGCCTACTGTTTGGCGAATATGTGTGTTTGATACTTTGGTCAAAGTTTACCTATCTCTGTGACGAAGATATATAACCAAATGAAATATGTTGCCCTCTTCAATGTATTACGGATACACCTTTGGCTTGCCTTTTTAGAAGAAGAAAAAATCACATAATTTACAGTACAATCTAATGTTTAGGGCACGCCGTTTGATAACTTCCTAAAATTATATAACACAAAAACGATTTGTGCAAAATTCAGACTACCTTTGTACTAAATGTTAAAAAATCGTAAGGTCGTGAAAAAATAATATTTCATGAAAAAGACTGACAGAAATTCATCAAACAGTTACCGAGATAATTGATCAACTCTGTGGCCAGGAATTTGTGAATGAACTATAGTTTGTGTGGTGGTAGAGGTAAAAGCATCAAGATGCGTAAAGATGCGAAGCTGCTGTAAAGCTAATGATAATAGGAATACTAAATAAAAGAAGAAAAAGTGGTATGGTGACAGTTTTACGTGGTAATGGACAAAACAAAAGTCGACGTTTCGGCCAAGTAGGCCTTCAGCTGGAACAAACAACAAACACAAAAAATAGATATAACGATATGTTAACAAATCTAACTACATGGCGATAATATGCTGGATACTCAAGAAAGGAAATTAAAAAGGGTCACTTACCTATGTTCCAGAGCGTGGTCAGTCTCCGAATGGACTAAAATGATAAGGCAGGATGACCAACTATAAATCTCACTGACCACGCAGTCAAGCGAGAAGACGGAACGGATGGGTTCTAAAAATATGGGGAGGTGGGTACAGGATATGTATAAACTATGCAAATCTAACTCTGTGTGTGCACCCCGAATCGATGTGTAAAAAGAAACATGTGTATATAACAATACATGCGTACAAGCATAAATCCGCATATATATTGCCACAAAGCCCACAAAAGAAAAACCCAAAGGAGCCCAAATGTGTCAGTACATATGCAGACAAATATATCTACATGTATAGGTTAAGTAGCGCAAAGGGGTAAGAAATATGTAGTAGGTGTCATATGTGTATGAGAGTGTTATGTTCATACCTTGGGGGTGGGGGGGTGGGGGACAGCGAACCCAACTGAGCAATAAGGCGATTCTATAGGGCGAACCGGCTTTAATTGCTGGAGTGACAGGGGACAATGCCAGTGACTTGCATGTCAGGTTTACCACTATGGCCAGGAGAGTTGAAATGGGCAGACACCGGGCTGCCAGTCTTTTGCTCAACATCACGAAGATGCTCACACAATCTGTCACTCAAGCGTCGTACACTTTCACCCGCATACGTTATCTGGCAATGCTTACATATTATGGTGTAGATGATATTCCGTGACACACAAGTGAACCCCTCCTTGTTGTCGAATCGCTTATTAGGGAACAAGACCGAATCAGTGCAAAGCACGTAGTCACAAGTTCTGCTAACTCGAAAGTCTGTGTGGTGCCTTTGTGTCGGTTACAGGTTGAGTTCAGAGTTCAGTCTGCCAATTCATTTGCATACATTTTTTATTTTTCTGACGTATTGTTTCACTGTGGTATTTATAAATACTAATCAATCTTACTCGTTCTTATTTTTTGCAAATTATTGGTTTCTGAAATGGACTTTTTCAGCATTTATTTAAAGGCCATAGGTAATCAGTCCTTCTGAAACGTATCCTCGCTGAGATTTTGTTAACTCGCTGGTCATACACACTTTTTGGTCGTCCTATCCTACTCCTAATCTGCTTGATAGTCAATTCTTCTCGAGTTTCATTCCGATTCCAATAACCTTATTAATCAGCTTGCTATTATTAAAATATCATGAGAAGAGGAAAGTTGGAATATTTGGTTACAACTGGCAAAATAAAAGGAAAGAGAGATCGCGGACGACAAAGAGAGAGAATACTGGATAGCTTGGTGTCATGGCATGGAAAACAGTCAACAACAAAACTGATACGATGCCCTGTAGATAGAAGATTGTGGAGGTGATTGTGATCACCTATGCCAACCGGTATGGCACATGATGATGATGATTATTAAAATATTGAATATACAGAGACTTCAAGGTTCATAATTATATCTATATTATCAAGCTTCAATCTACTATACTGGTGTTCTCGAAGCAAGTCTACCAGCCCTTTCTTTGCACGGACTCCAAAGTAACTGAAACAGTAAAATCACACAATTTCTTGTTCTCCAAAAAACTGTGTGCATTCATGACACAAGTCGCTAGTTTTCTACGAAACAATGATCGATAATCGATAACAATATGCATAACTTCTTACTGATAGGACTGCTCATTCCTTATTATCTATCCATCTATTGACCTTTCCATCCGTGGCCGGTCCATAGGGCGTAGACCAAGATACTCCCTCTTTTATCTTAATTTTTTGTTCTAGCGGTTTTCAATTCTTTTAAAGATATTTTATCAAATCTCGCAATATGTTTCTGTTTTGTGCAAGCAGCTCTATATCATTGAGGGAGCCGATTCCTGCTGCTCTGCAATGAATGGCGCTGCATGGTAGCCGATCTTCGACGTGGAGACGGCACTCAATAAATAGCGTTCCATGGTAGTCAACCTTCGACCTAGAGACGCCACCCAATAAATGGTGCTCCATGGTAGCAAACCTTCGACGTGGAGACTGCACTCAATGAATGACTCTCCATGGTAGTCAACCTTCGACCTAGAGACGGCACCCAATAAATGGTGCTCCATGGTAGCCAACCTTGGACGTGGATACGGTACTCAACGAATGGCGCTCCATGGTAGCCAACCTTCGACGTGGAGACTGCCCTCAGTAAATGGTGCTCAATGTTAGCCAACCTTCGAAGTGGAAACGACACTCAATGAAATGCGCTCCATCGTAGCCAACCTTCGACGTGGAGACGACACTCAATGAATGGCGCTCCAGGGTAGCCAACCGTCGACGTGGAGACGGCACTCAATGAATGGCGCTCCATGGTAGTCAACCTTTGACGTGGAGACTGCACTCAATGAATGGCTCTCCATGGTAGCCAACCTTCGACCTAGAGATGGCACTCAATGAAATGCGCTCCACGGAAGCCAACCTTCGACCTAGAGATGGCACTCAATGAATGGCTCTCCATGGTAGTCAACCTTCGACCTAGAGACGGCACTCAATGAATGGCTCTCCATGGTAGTCAACCTTCGACCTAGAGATGGCACTCAATGAAATGCGCTCCATGGAAGCCAACCTTCGACCTAGAGACGGCACTCAATGAATGGCTCTCCATCGTAGCCAACCATCGACCTAGAGATGACACTCAATGCATGGCTCTCCATGGTAGCCAACCTTCGACGTGGAGACGGCGCTAAATGAATGGCGCTCCATGGTAGCCAACCTTCGACGTGGAGACGGCGCTCAATGAATGGCGCTCCATGGTAGTCAACCTGCGACGTCGAGACGGCACTCAATGAATGGCGCTCCATGGTAGTCAACCTGCGACGTGGAGACGGCACTCAATGAATGGCGCTCCATGGTAGTCAACCTTTGACGTGGAGACGGCACTCAATGAATGGCGCTCCATGGTAGTCAACCTTCGACATGGAGACTGCACTCAATGAATGGCGCTCCATGGTAGTCAACCTTTGACGTGGAGACGGCACTCAATGAATGGCGCTCCATGGTAGTCAACCTTCGACGTGGAGACTGCACTCAATGAATGGCGCTCCATGGTAGTCAACCTTCGACGTGGAGACGGCACTCAATGAATGGCGCTCCATGGTAGTCAACCTTTGACGTGGAGACGGCACTCAATGAATGGCGCTCCATGGTAGTCAACCTTTGACGTGGAGACTGCACTCAATGAATGGCGCTCCATGGTAGTCAACCTTTGACGTGGAGACTGCACTCAATGAATGGCGCTCCATGGTAGTCAACCTTTGGCGTGGAGACGGCACTCAATGAATGGCGCTCCATGGTAGTCAACCTTTGACGTGGAGACTGCACTCAATGAATGGCGCTCCATGGTAGTCAACCTTTGACGTGGAGACGGCACTCAATGAATGGCGCTCCATGGTAGTCAACCTTTGACGTGGAGACTGCACTCAATGAATGGCGCTCCATGGTAGTCAACCTTTGACGTGGAGACTGCACTCAATGAATGGCGCTCCATGGTAGTCAACCTTTGACGTGGAGACGGCACTCAATGAATGGCGCTCCATGGTAGTCAACCTGCGACGTCGAGACGGCACTCAATGAATGACGCTCCATGGTAGCCAACCTTCGACGTCGAGACTGCACTCAATGAATGAACAATAACTTTCATTATCTATTCTTCATTGATCTCAATGTTGTATATAAAATGTACTTTAATATTTTTTCAGGAACATTACTCCCCGCCGTCTGCATCTTTACGGCCAGCTTGTTGACATGTGAGAAGAGATTTCTAATTGTAATGTTGGTCGTCGCTTGCCTATCCCTGTCTGGGTTCCAATATGGATCAGGGTTTCTGACTAACTTCATGGACTTGGCTCCACAGCACATTGGCGTATTCTTTGGCGTATGCAACACACTGTCCGCAATTGCTACTTCTTCGTCACCCTTTATCATTCAATACATTGTCCCTGATGTAAGAATATCCAACATGTGTGTCTGGCTTGTAGATATTATTTATACACAACTAAAATCACCACCAATTAGTTCCACAGTTCCATCTTCACTGTCATCTCATTTTCATAGAATAAGTATTTGCACTTTATTTATTTCTTGTTACATGATTTACTCTCACAGTCACACCTATTTTGTTTATGTGTACCTGCTTTAAACCATCATGCTGTTCCATGAAAACATAATTTTTTTTAAATAGATAATTTTGAACTGCTTATCAGATAATTAGACAGATGTTTGGAGACTATCTATCTATTGTCCTTTCGAGCCGAAGACGGCACATAGGCAGAACCACAATCTCAAAAACAGAAACTTTGCGAGCCAAAGTGGCACATATTGCAGAGATCACTGCTCTAAAATATATGGCGCTGTTTCCATAACAATACTTTTTACAATGACAGATGGTCAAGCCATCGATCAACCTCCTTAGTCGCCTCTTACGACATGCCTGGAAGGTCACAGTGTCACTATTCTTTACTTCCCTCATAATGAGGCCCCGGTAACACACATGAATGTTTGGAGACTAGAAACACAAAAATTCAGTTTAACCATAAAAAGAAAAAACGTACGTTGTAAATATGCATGCATTACATTGCAACGAAAGCTGGCAACGACGAAGATTGAGAAACAAATCTCTCAATAACTTTGATACAGTTATAGCGTATGCACTATCTATGACATACAAACGGTGAGCAAATATACTGACGATCTATTAAAATCTATCTTTATAACCACTCCACAGAAGTCAGGCGCCATTCATTGAGAAGATCGTCGTACTATTAGTCCCATGAGTCACTTGAACAAAATATTACTAAGAATCATCATGACACATGTCATGAACAAAATAAAACAAGAAATAAGCGAGAAACAATGTTGATTTGTGGAAGGAAAATGCTGTAATGATATATACATCCCGAGAACATTAATAGAAAGAGCTATCGAGATCAAGAAAGATCAATACATGTGACTTATAGCCTACACGAGAGCATTTGACAAAGTAACGAAAATGGAAATAATCAATATGCTGGAGAAACTAAAACATTGAAGGCAAGGATCTGAGAATCGTTAAAAAAAAACATATATTGGCAACAAACAGCAGCCAAAAAAGTTGGCAACGAAACAGGAAGTTCCACTACATAAAACAAGGAGTCAGACAAGGCTGTGTTCTCTCGCCGGCTTTGTTCTCACTTTACAGCGAAAACATTATGAAATCATTAGACAAAAAGTTAATTGAAGTCCACGGCCATAACATAAACAATCTACGATACATGGATGACAGAGGCGAAGAATGAGTTGCAAGAAATAAACGAAGAAACAATCATCATCATCATGCAACATCGTGCTGAAGTCGGATGTGTTGGGCCGAAAGGCGCAAATATAACAGTTATACTGCAAACCACAACACAACGCAGTCGCGCGCCATATAACGTCCTTTTAAGGGCGGATAACGAAGAGGAATTCTACAGTCTACGAATACTCTAGAATACTTTAGTCATCGGGTGAACGCAAGCAAGCAAGCAGCAAGCATCATGCAACATAAAAATAAACAGGACAATTCTGAAACAAGCGCAGAGCGTCAAAAACTTGGACACTATAACAACATCAGACAGAAGATGCATCACAGAAATAAAAATCAGAATAGCCTAGGCCAAAATAGTATTTCAGAAAATGAAAAGCATCTAGTGCAACAAGTTTATGTCAATAAAAATGAGGAAGAAAGTTTATCAATGTTATATGGAGCCAATTCTGACTTATATAAGCGAATCATGGACAATAGACAAACAAATGAAAAGGGAATTAAAGGTCGCAGAGATGTGATTTCTAAGAAGAATGTTGAGAGTTCCGTGAACAGCTAAAGAAATCAACAAAGGAAATTCTTAAAGAGACCAACACAAAAAGGGAGATCTTAAAAAAAAACATAATAAAAAAGAAACAATCGACATTTTTCGGGTACATCATGAGAAAAGAAAAGTTGGAATATTTTGTTACAACTGGCAAAATACAAGGAAAGAGAGATCGCGGACGACAAAGAGATAATATACTAGATAACTTGGTGTCGTGGTATGGAAAACAGTCAAGAACAGAATTTGATAAGATGCACTGTGGACAGAAAATTGGGGAAGGACTTCAATCGCCTACTCCAATCGATATGGCACATGTTGATGATAATATATTGATAACCTCATTAACACATATGCCATAAGGCAAGTGATGCAACTGATTGCAGGACGCTCCAACACATCAGGAAATGATAAGGCAGACACATTAGCTAAGAGAGGATACAGACAGAAACAGTTTAACACGGACATCTCATTAAACCCAGCCAAACAAATCATAAAATCTAACAGTAGAGAAGATTGGCTGAATGGCTGGGCTATGGGAAAAACAGGGAGATATATTTTTAAATACATGTCAATAACAAATCCTCGTGACAACATTAACAACCTAAAAAGAAGAGACGAAACCACCATCTTCAGACTGAGAGCCGGTTATTCACCATCGAACAACCACATCATAGAATACAACAAACCAAACTCCAGCATGTCCACTCTGAAAACTCACATGAAACAGTAGAACATCACCTTTTTGACTGTTCAAAGTTCACTGACATTAGACCAACTCTACTTCTTAAAAGACCTGATAAATGGCCACCTTGTACGGAACTTCAAGGAAACTCAGAAATACCTGCAGATATCATTACATGGCATTGGGCTGAAAGGATCAGATCACAGACTTCTAGATCCATAACAATAACAAAGTGCTATTCTGATTGTTATTTCTGTGGTGCATCTTCTGTCTGATGTTATTATCGTGTCCAAGAATTGGACGCTCTGCGCATGTTTCAGATTTGTCCCGTTTATTTGTATGTTGCATGATGGTGATGATTGTTTCATCAATATGGCAATTACTTTTTTTCACCATTTAAGCTGAGACCTTTCTTGTAGCTTTTTTTTATTATTATTATTGTGTCTATCATTTCTTGTAACTCATGCTTCGTCTCTGTCATCCGTATATCGCATATTGTTTATGTTGTGACTGTGAACTTTATTTCATTTTTTTTGTCTAATGACTTCATAATGTTTTCGCTGTAAAGTGAGAACAAATCCGGCGAGAGAACACAGCCTTGTCTGACATATATTGGAACTTCCTGTTTAGTTGCCAATTCTTTTGACTGCTAATTGTTGTCAATAAATATTTTTTTTATGATCCCTTGCCATCAATGTTTTTTCTCCAGCATAATGATTATTTTCATATGATTTATTTTGTCAAATGTTCTTGTGTGGTCTATGAATCATATGTATAGATCTTTCTTGATCACGATAGCTCTTTCTGTCAATGTTCTCGGAATGTATATATCATTTTAGCCTTTTCCTTCCACAAACCCACATTACTTCTCGCTTATTTCTGGTTTCATTTTGTTCCTTTCACGTCTCATAATGATTCTTAGTAATATTTTGGTCAAGTGGCTCATGGGACTAACAGTGCGATGATCTTCTCAATCAACGGCACCTGACTTCTTTGGAATGGCTACAAAGATATATTTTAATAGATCATCGGGTATGTGTTCACAGCTATATATGTCGCTGAGTAGTTTTGCCTGTACTCTCAGCTCTCCTAATGCATCAGTGCACTATCTACAATATAGTAATGGCGGATGTTAACTTAATGAGTATGCTCAGAAAGATCGCAACTAGGTATGCTTCGACGTCTGTGGTTAGTCTCTGTTAAGGTCTGTGTCTGCTTTATTTTCATGCCAGGGCACGCGGATGTGTAAGGTAATGAAGAGTTTGGCTGATGTTGAGTCCGGAAGGGTAATCGACTGTTCTGACATTTTGAATACTCTCTGGGACGAAGGACCGAAAAAAAATTACCCTGAATCTGCAGCCATGAACAGACTTTACGAATGTCAAGGTGGGGAGATGTCAGACGATGGCGCTAGGTAGTAAGAAGACTTGTCAATCAACACAACCCCGATGTCGTTAGTCGCTACACGTTGATGGATATTATTCGAAAGAGATCTGAGCATTTATGAACTTATTTGATGATATGAGGATATACATGCAATGCATCCAATTTAGTATGATATGCAATGAGGATGATCTGTCAACTAAATTAAACTTACTAAAAATATATGCATTTATCAAATTTAACCAAAAAATACTGTTATTAACAAAACACAGAGAGACTGCGTTTTTAAATCACTGAGACCAAATGTTGGTCATTTGTTGCGGAGCACTCAGGTACAGTTCAGAGCATGTGCTTCAAATACTGTGCTACCACCAACTCGAGAACGAAATTATAACACAGATAATCAACTCAATATGATAAAACTCAGTTGCTGCTTTGTGTTCTTGACGCTAAGCGGTTTGATTTATAGCGGAAGTTGAGAGGTTCAA
This sequence comes from Megaustenia siamemsis, assembly GCA_032433765.1. Lineage (NCBI taxonomy): Eukaryota > Metazoa > Mollusca > Gastropoda > Stylommatophora > Ariophantidae > Megaustenia > Megaustenia siamemsis. The sequence goes on along the minus strand of JAVIAB010000092.1, from coordinate 120,315,343 downwards.
GACACCATTTAACATCCGCGCTGAAGTCGACGAGTGATAGCTCAATGAAAACAGCTGATTGTTGATTTAGGATATGGGAACTACAGCTAATGAAAATCCCACAACATCTCCCCGTGGTGCTCCTGGGAAAAACATAAAACAAAAAACTAACCAGTCTGGCCAAGTGAGTAGGGGGACAAATATTTGCATGAAATTGTAAACGGAGGAAGAATAAGAGGTAAACAATGGAGAAAGAGAAGGAAATAAAACATGGACTGGCGTCAGCTTCGCAGATTTCCCAAATAATGACTAGGGATAGAGATTAAATGAGAAGGTCGATGGAGTTTGCCAGTAGTGTTCCAAGGACCTCTAGGTTTATGAGATAAAGAAGAAGTATTTTATCCTTGTATTGTCAAAGAGATGAAGCAGCAGTTTTAATAACCATGTCCAGAACGAATTCAAATTTATTGAACCGGAGAAGCTGCGTTGTGATGGATCATGGTAACATTTTAACACCCATAATTCGATATACACTGCACTTAGGCTGAAGCGACATCTACAAATATCTACGAAGTCAGAAACACAAAGCTTTATGTAAAGACTCTTGCTTTATAGAGAAAAACAAGCAAGTTTGTTTACAGTAGCAGTAACTCTCGAAGATGATATACTGTTAGTCATAGCTAACGTGACTGGTTTTCGACACCAATACGGTAAATTTATGGATCAAAACTATTCCTCAGCGCGTACCAAATCAAAAGTAATAATTACCAATGTTTAATCTCAACGTATACACATTAGGCGAAGTAATATTCGAATAAAACAAAAAGCTTAACAGTCAGTTTAGATGCATCAAGCAAGACGACTCCAATATGTTACACCGGCAGATACCAGTAAAGTGATAAATAGAAGAATGTCGAAAACATAGTTAAGTAAAAATACATTAATGTATTTTTCCAAGTGCTTGGTACTTCTTGCCAAATTATGGTGCATAATTTAAAGTTCATGGAAAAAAAAAATAATAAATATATTTTATTTCCATGTCCTAGTGAAGCATTCGACCTGCAGTGTTGAAGGAAGGAAATGACGTATTTGTCTTATAAAACAAAATTGCTGCAAAATTATTGACATTGAATAGCCATTGATTATATTCAGCCGTCTCCAGTGTGGTGTTGATTGTTTACCAATTTATATTGATTTTTTTGCACTGAAAGTACAGAAATAATTTCGTATACCAAGTGTCAGAGTTAAACTGAAAAACATTACGGCTGGGCAAGATTTGTGTCCATTGGTCAACTTTGTTCTTGTTTTTGTTTTCTATCCTTGTTTGTCTTTAAAGCTTCAAGAGAGAATGAAATGTTCTTGACTATGCTCTATAGTTGCTCTTATACATGGTGTTTTATGCTCTTTGGTTATTTTTATATGTGGTGTTTTATCCTCTTTGATTGCTCTTATACATGGTGTTTTGTGTGGTGTTTTATTCTTTTTGATTGCTCTTATATGTGGTGTTTTATTCTCTTTGGTTGCTCTTATATGTAGTGTTTTGTGTGGTGTTTTATGCTCTTTGTTTGCTCTTATAATTGACGTTTTGTGTGGTGTTTTATGCTCTTTGTTTGCTCTTATAATTGACGTTTTGTGTGGTGTTTTATGCTCTTTGATTGCTCTTATATATATATATGGTGTTTTTTGTGGTGTTTTATTTATTTAGCTCTTGTAACTCTTGAGGCTTTTTCCTCTATCTCTTCTGCTGTTGCATTTGGTTGTTGTTGCCTCTTGTAGGATGCTACTTGCTGGTAACTGCATTACATGTCCAAATAATTTAATTTGTTGTCCCTTGATTCTACTCAAAATTGGTATTACTCCAGCTCTTATTATTATGGACCCATCGATTGAGATAACTTTATTAATTCTAAATGATGGATTTATTCTTATTTTCTTTCTCAAGAAAAGTATCTTGTTTTATTGCAAAATGGAAGCAAAGTCCCTGACAGCAACAGAGCTGAAAACAGCCAACGACACATTGCTGATGCAACCTAATAATACAACTCCGTGCTGAAGTCGTCCTGTGTTGGACCGAAAGGCCCATAAACTATAAAACAAACGCATCTTCGTTCACTTAAGTTCATTTTAAAAGCAAATTGCGAAAAGGATTATTCGTTCTTTTAGCAGCCATCTTGTGAACGCCAGAAAAAAAAGAAAGAATAAAGCAAAATAGTTTTAATATCAACGTTTGAAGCTGCTGTTGTTGTCATTTTAAAGAGATTAAGCTTCTACATTCCGAAAATATATATGCTAACTTGAAAACAATAATATTTCATGTATAGAGCTAAGCAGTCATGAACATTTAAATATCTTGAAAGCGAAATTAGTCCAGATAAAATGTTTGTGGCTAACAAGAAATCACGTCAGGCGCCACTGATTGTGAAGACCATCGCACTATAAGTCTCATGAGCCATATGACGAAAGTATTACTAACAATCATCATGAGACGTGTAAGAAACAAAATAAAACCAGAAATAAGTGAGGAACAATGTGGATTTGTGGAAGGAAAGGGCGCCAATAATGCAATATACATCTTAAGAACATTGATAGAAAGATCTATAGAGGTAAAGAAAGATCTATATATGTGCTTTATAGACTACACAAAAGCATTTGACAAAGTAAAGCATGTGGAAATAATCAATATGCTGGAGAAAGTAAACATTGATGGCAAGGATCTGCCAATCATAAAAAGCTTGTACTGGCAAAAAACAGCAGCTATACGAATTAACAACCGAACAGGACAATTTCAACTTATAAAACAAGGAGTCAGACAAGGTTGTGTTCTGTCGCCGGAGACAAACAAATGAAAAGACGATTAGAGGCCACAGAGATGGGATTTCACAGAAGAATGTTCAAAGTTCCCTGGACAGCTAAAAAGACCAATGAGGAAGTTCTCAAAGAGGCCAACACAAAAAGACAGCTCCTAAAAAAAACATCAGAAAGAAACAATCAACATTTTTCGAGCACATCATGAGAAGAGGAAAGTTGGATTACTTGGTTACAACTGACAAAATAGAAGGAAAGAGAGATTGCGGACGACAAAGAGAGAAAATACTGGATAGCTTGGTGTCATGGCATGGAAAACAGTCAACAACAGAACTGATACGATGCACTGTAGATAGAAGATTGTGGAAGGACATGATCGCCTACGCCAACCGGTATGGCACATGATGATGATAGTGAACAAGATATAGATATATATACATGTATATATATATATATATATATATATATATATATATAATTTTACTGTTAAAAAATTCATTCCTAATTGTTATGACATATGAACCTTTTCGTTTGTGCGTGTGTGTGTAGGCCTCCATACACTCTTACATCACTTACTTATCCTCTGGTGGAACCCATTGTCGTACAAGGACAATTTCCCATGCCATCTTATACATGTGCGCGCGTGTATCTGATTACTTTTTGTGTCATTTCAAGTTATATTGACATTTTCCAGCTATAAATTTAATCTTACATTTATATATGTAATCTCTACCTTAGGGTTATAATTATTACATATTTTTAATAATATCATATTTTACATATTGTATATTTTCTTCATATCCAATCACAGAATCTTATAAACGAGTGGCAGACATTTTTCTTATTGGTTACGGGACTATTCCTATTTGGCGGACTTATCTTTATCTTGTTCGGATCTACTGAACTTCAAGAATGGGCTGCACCACCAAACTATAGTTCATATCCAAAAGCATCAAATGTTAGCTACAAAAGTGTGGATTCATATATGCGACCTGAGCTTATTTTAACGTAAAACTTCATTTTGGTGTCTATTAAACTGTGATTTGTAACTGACTGCTAGTGGTTGTCACATTTCTGAAGTGAATGATCCAAATGAGTTTGTGAGTAGAGTACATGTAGAGTACATACAAAGTATTGGTAGTGTATTGGTAGAGAGCTGATAGAATATTGGGAGAGTGTTGGCTGAGTACTGGTAATGTAGATCTTCTTCTTCTACCTTTTAGCTCCCAGTGGAGCATAGGTCTTCAACAAACACTTTCCAAGTCGTTCTGTTTTTTGCAATTCTTTTAAGATCATTCCATGTCTTCCCCATCATCTTCATCTCTGCTTCAATCTGTCTTCTCCAAGAATTCCTTGGTCTTCCTCTTTGTCTTTTCCCCTGGGGATTCCAAAAAAGGGCCTGTTGTGTAATACTCTCAGTTGGTTTCCGTAGTGTGTGTCCTATCCATCGCCATCGTCTTCGCTGTATTTCTTTATCCACTGGTATTTGACCGGTACATTTCCATAATTCCACGTTTGTGACTTTGTCCTGCCATTTCCATCCCTTTATTCTGCGCAAGCATCCATTAATGAAAGTCTGTACCTTCGTGATTGTCAATTTTGTTATTCTCCATGTTTCACAGCCATATAATAGAACCGACTTAACATTGGAGTTGAAAATTTGTATTTTTGTATTTAGCCTAATTTCTTTGGATTTCCATATGTTTCCCAGTGCAATGAAAGCTCCTCTTGCTTTTGATATCCTTATTTTGGTATCGTTTTCTGTTCCTCCCTCTTTATCTATATTACTGCCCAGATATATATAAGATTGTACGTCTAGTAGAGGTATTTCTCCTAGTTTTATTTGGTTATTGCCAACTGCATTAATTCTCATAATGTTGGTCTTATCTCTATTAATCTTTAGTCCTAGCTGTTGTGATCTCTCATCTAATATACTCATTTTATCTTGCATCTGTTGGTGGCTGTGTGAGAGGAGAGCTATGTCATCAGCAAAGTCTAAATCATCAAGTTGTTTGGTCAGTGACCACTGGATCCCATTTCTGTTGTTTTGAGTTATTTTCATAATCCAATCTATGGCCAGTAGAAAGAGAAATGGAGACAGAAGGCATCCTTGCCTTACTCCTGTTCTTATTTCAAATGCTTCTGTAAGCTGTCCTTCATGCACCACACTACATTTTGTTCCTTCATACATTGTTTTTATCAGGTTAATAAACTTTATGGGGATTCCATAATGACTCAGCAACTTCCAAAGCATTCTTCTGTCTAAACTATCAAATGCCTTTTCGTAATCTATGAATCCAATATAAAGTGGGGATTTTAGTTCTAAACTTTGTTCAACTATTATACGTAGAGTAGTTATTTGATCAGCACATGATCTGTTCTTCCTAAAACCTGCTTGTTCATCTCTCAAGTGTTTCTCTATAGCCTCTTTTAGTCTCTCCAGAATGATTCTGCCTAATATTTTTCCTGGCACTGATAGTAGCATAATTCCCCTATAATTTGTGCACTCCTGTAAACTTCCTTTCTTTGGTAGTTTGATCATATAACCTTCTCTCCAGTCTTTAGGTATTTCTTCCCTCTCCCAAATTTTATCCAATAGATTATGTAACATCTTGGTAGAGGTGATAATATCTGCTTTGATGGCTTCCGAAGGAATTTCATCTGGTCCTGTGGCTTTACCATCTTTTAACAGTTTGATGGCTTTCATTATTTCTTCTTTGCTTGGTTTTCCGCAGTTAACGTGTAATTCTTCTTCTGCTGGTAGTATATCTGGAGGATTATTTGAGCCAGGTCTGTTCAAAAGTTCTTCAAAGTGCTCCTTCCATCTCTCCATTTGTTCCTTTATATTACTAAGCAGATTTCCTTTCTTATCTTTGATAAAGGCGTTGATCTGTTTGTATTTTCCACCTAATTTCTTTGTGCTGTTGTACAGTTAATGTAGATCTACTGGTAGTGTATTGGTAGAGAGCTGTTAGAGTACTGGTACAGAGATGACAGAGAAATGGCAGAGTCTATCTATCTATCTATCTATCTATCTATCTATCTATCTATCTATCTATCTATCTATCTATCTATCTATCTATCTATCTATCTATCTATCTATCTATCTATCTATCTATCTATCTATCTATCTATCTATCTATCTATCTATCTATCTATCTATCTATCTATCTATCTATCTATCTATCTATCTATCTGTCTGTCTGTCTGTCTGTCTGTCTGTCTGTCTGTCTGTCTGTCTGTCTGTCTGTCTGTCTGTCTGTCTGTCTGTCTGTCTGTCTGTCTGTCTGTCTGTCTGTCTGTCTGTCTGTCTGTCTGTCTGTCTGTCTGTCTGTCTGTCTGTCTGTCTGTCTGTCTATCTATCTATCTATCTATCTATCTATCTATCTATCTATCTATCTATCTATCTATCTATCTATCTATCTATCTATCTATCTATCTATCTATCTATCTATCTATCTATCTATCTATCTATCTATCTATCTATCTATCTATATATCTATCTATCTATCTATCTATCTATCTATCTATCTATCTATCTATCTATCTATCTATCTATCTATCTATCTATCTATCTATCTATCTATCTATCTATCTATCTATCTATCTATCTATCTATCTATCTATCTATCTATCTATCTATCTATCTATCTATCTATCTATCTATCTATCTATCTATCTATCTATCTATCTATCTATCTATCTATCTATCTATCTATCTATCTATCTATCTATCTATCTATCTATCTATCTATTGACCTTTCGAGCCGTAGCCGGCCCATAGGGCATAGACCAAGATACTCCTTCTATTATCTGAATTTTTGTTCTAGCAGTTTTCAATTCTTTTAAAGATATTTTATCAAATCTCGCCATTTGTCTCTGTTCTGTGCAAGCAGCTCTATCTCATTGAGGGGGCCGATTCCCGCTGTTCTTGCCTCTCTCATCAATGTTCTTCTCAGTGTCTCTCTGGGTCTTCCTCTTTTCCTCTTACCTGTTGTTTCCCACATGAGGGCTTGCTTTGCTATTCGGTTATTATCTCTTCTCATCCATCATCTTCTCATCATGTCCAACATATGACCTTCGTCTTTTATTTATTACTGAAGATATTAGTATTGCAGAGTACTGGCAGAATAATGGTGTATTGTCAATCTATGACAGTCTGCACTATGAAAGCAAAAGACAGAGCAGATTGGCGCACCAAGGTAGCCAACCTTTGATGTGGAGATTGCACTCAATGATGACGATGATGATGTCTGGATGAGTACTGGTAGTGTACTGGTAGCGCGATGATGTAGTATTGGTAGCGTGATGATGTAGTATTGGTAGCGTGATGATGTAGTACTGGTAGAGCACTGGCGGAGTATTGGTAATGTATTGGCAGAGTAGTGGTAGTGTTCTGGTAGAATATTTGTAAAGTACTAGTAGTGTAGGTTAATGTACTGGTAGAGCATGGTAGAGAGCTAGAAGTGAGCTTGGAGAGTATTGGTACAGAGATGATAAAGAACTGGTAGAGTACTGACAGGATATTTTTAAAGTACCGGAAGAGTGCTGGTAAAGTATTGGTAGGGGAGAGTGGGGAGAAATGGACATGTGGGAGAATTGGACCCCCTCCTTTATCTCAAAAACTAATGGTCCATATTAATTTGGACCATAATGAAAAAACACTAACAGTATGAGATCATTTCTAGGAACAACATCCGGTTTCTTTAAGCCCGCGTGAATTTTCACAATTCGTGATCATATTTTAGCAAGGAAAAAGTTGGGACTTTGAAGTCACATTGCAAGCTAAATTTTTGTTGCTGTTTTTCTGACTGCACGGTAAGTTATTTTATATACAGAATTACTATTTTCCTACGTAAATAATGTTCTTTATGCCAAAAAATTATGAAATTTTAGAGTTTATGTGATTTTTTTCTATTTGAATATCTGTGGGGAGAAATGGACCGTCATTGGACCATTTCTCCCCACACATGAAACGGTTTCAGTATTGCATTATACATTAATCACAAATTATTTAAAAATCTGTTTAAACAAAATCTGTTCAATTTGTTTAAACAATTGAAGAAATACATTGAAACTATATGAAACTTTGCTGATGACATAGTTCTCATCAGCAATCAGATAAAAACGATGCAGGAAAACACAAATGAACTATCATCAATAGCCAGCAAAATTGGGCTTGAGGTCAATCATGAAAAGACAAAAGTCATGAAAAGTTTAATTCCATCAAGTGACAAAATATACATGGAAAACAAACCAGTAGAAGAGATCGATCACTTCATCTATCTTGGAAGTCACATTGATCGAGAAGGGGATACGAGCAAAGAAATTAGAATCAGACTGGCTAAAGCAGCAATGTCTTTCAGAAGCCTTGAAAAGTTGTGGAAATCAAAACTCATTAGCACAAACACAAAACTTAGGCTATTCAAATCAAATGTACTATCAACCCTTACATATGCGTGTGAAAGCTGGAAAACAACAAGAGATATAGAAACAAAGTTGAACGCATTCGAAAATAAATGTCTAAGGAAAATACTTGGTATAGAATGGAACGAATTCAAAACAAACGAGGAAATTAGAGAAATCGCCAATCAACCACTAATATCTTCAGTAATAAAGAAAAGACGATGGTCATACGTTGGACATGTGATGAGAAGAGATAATAATCGAATAGCAAAGCAAGCCCTCATATGGGAAACAACAGGTAAAAGAAAAAGAGGAAGACCCAGGGAGACACTGAGAAGAACATTGATGAGAGAGGCAAGAGCAGCAGGAATCGGCTCCCTCAATGAGATAGAACTGCTTGCACAGAACAGAGACAGATGGCGAGATTTGATAAAATATCTTTAAAAGAAAACTGCTAGAACAAAAATTCATATAGGAGAAGGTGTATCTTGGTCTACGCCCTATGGGCCGGTTACGGCTCGAAAGGTCAATAGATAGATAGATATGAAACTTTCAATCTAAGCCTTTTTTATATGTTTTCTTTCCAGTCAAAACATGCCCCGTGTTTACCAGAGGAAAACAGATCAAGGAAAAGTACCAGAGTCCATTATGAGAGCTGCAGTCACTGCCGTTACAGATGGCATGCCTGTTAGACAAGCCTCCAGGGAATATGCAATAGCCCGTACAACACTGCTAAACAATATTAAAAAGTCAAAATTGTCGGTAATGAGACTCACTCCAAATTATCAGCACAGTCAGATTTTTAATCATGAGCAGGAAGAGAGTCTGGCCAATTATCTTGATAAGTGTTCCAAAATGTTTCACGGACTAACTCCAAAAAATGTTCGTACTCTTGCCTTTGAAATGGCAACATTAAATCGTTTGAAATGTCCACAAACGTGGAGTGAAAACTCAATGGCAGGTAGAGAATGGCTTTATGGCTTTCTGAGGCGACATCAAAAATTGTCAATAAGACAGCCAGAAGCAACATCATTGGCACGAGCAACTGCATTTAACAGACACAATGTTGCAACATTTTTTAAATTACTACAAGTCTCTTATACAACTCTGAATGTAAGTGGGGCTCAGATTTACAATCTTGATGAAACAGGTGTGACAACAGTACAAAATGTTCCTAGAGTCATTGCACCACGTGGTACCAAACAGGTTGGGCAAATTACATCAAGAGAGCGAGGTGAACTTGTCACAATGTGCTGCATTGTTTCTGCTACTGGAGACAGCTTGCCACCAGTGTTTGTGTTTCCAAGAAAATGTTTTAAACACTTTATGTTAAATGGAGCGCCTGAAGGCTCTTTAGGACTTACCCACTCTTCAGGCTGGATGACAAGTGAAAATTTTTTGAAAGTGGTTGAACATATTATAAAATGTGTTAGACCTTCAGAGACATATCCCATTATTGTGATTATGGATAATCACGAAAGTCATATTTCATTTCCCGCTCTGGAGTTGGCAAAGCAGAACAATATTCATGTCATCACTCTTCCACCACATACAAGCAACAAAATGCAACCATTGGATCGGACTGTCTTTGGACCCATGAAAGCAGCATTTAGCCATTTAGCAGATTCATGGATGATAAAGAATGTTGGAAACACCCTCTCCATCTATCAACTTGCAGAGCTTGGAGGTACCGCTTTTGTTAGGGCCTCTACCAAACAAAACATAATGTCTGGGTTCAAAGCTACTGGCATTTGGCCACTGGATCAAGATATTTTCAATACTGAAGATTTTCTACCTTCTGACATCACAGACAGGCCTCAGATTACAGAAGCACCAGTAACTATTTCAATTAAGTCTAATTTAGACATGACTGATAAAAGGGCCTCAATCAGTGGTACTTCAAACTCTCTGTATTCATTAACAACATATCCAGTGTCTCCAAATGATGATGCCCCGGCAGAAGTTGTAACAGCGTTTTCTCCTCCTGAATTATTTAAAGGATATCCTAAGGCTGCCCCTCGTAAGGAAAGCAATCGAGGAAGAAAACGTGGAAAAACAATGCTGGCGACATCATCTCCAGCAATGATGGAAATAAAAATGAAATGCAGATCAGAAAACACAAAGAATATTACTCTATCAAAAGCCAAGAAATCACTTTTTGTGCTTGAAAAAAATATCAGTGATTCTGATGATGATACTGACAATATACCATATGATGATGACACAGATTCTGACGTGTCTGATAATGGGCGTGATAGCGATGACGAAAACAACAATATCAGAATGGATGGTGTAGAAAGTACAGACATAAATCTTGGTCTATATGTTGTGTGTGAGTTTGAGACAGGAAAGAGAACAAAATATTTAATTGGGAAAGTCATGCAGCTTGAAGATGAAGATGGTGATGTAGAAATCAGCTTTTAAGAAAAAGTGGGAAAATGTTTGCTAAGTTTTTTTGGCCTACTGTAGAAGATATAGGGACTGTTAAAATGAGTCAAATTAAAGCAATTTTACCACAACCTATTTGCTGCAAGGGTACAAAAAGAACAGAAAGCTATCTACGTTTCAAGATATCCTTTGATAACATACAATTGTATTAATTGATTTTCATGGACTATTTCTCCTACCTATGGTCCATTTCTCCCCTTCATCAGTTCCATTTCTCCCCACATGCGGTCCATTTCACCCCACTATGGTATCATTGTTTCAAATGTATATTTCATAAAAAAGTGTTAATGTTTAACCATTCTTTGAAGACTATATTTTGAAATAAATGGATATTTCACTCAGCGATATGAATAACATCGCAGAATTATTATTATTTATAGAGATATACCGATTTTGGTGAGAAATGAAAAATGATGGTCCATTTCTCCCCACTCTCCCCTACAGTTCTGGTAGAGTAGACTAGAGTATTGACAGAGTTCTGGTAGAGGGCTAATAAATTATTGGTAGAATTCTGGTAGAGTGCTGGAGGAGTATTGGTCTAGTTCTGGTAGAGCATTGAAAGAGTACTGGTAGGAAGCTGGGTTTACAACTTGGTATTCCAGGGTGTATTTTCTGCCGGACACTTTCAAATCGACAATTTCAAGAGATGAGCACCCATCTTGCTAAGATAATGAAGGTAATCATAGCTGGGGGAAATATTGTTCTATTATTTCCTGTTGAGCCGATGATGGCACACAGAGCACATATTGTCCTATGATTCTGACAATGATATTGTCTCCTGCTGCAAAACTCTGAATTTACTGTCACAGGCAGCATAGACTGTAAGTGGATCATGCAAGGAAAATATATGATACATCTTTTTAATTTAAAAGAGAAAAACTAAAAATAAATGCATTTTGATAAAATAATTTAGAAAATCTTAACTGGTGATAATGCTGAAACCTTATCAAAAGAGGTTATTTAAATTAAAGGTAAATTACTCGTCCATGTTAGACTTGGTCTGCCTCTGTCTCTATTAACTTGTATTTTCCCTTCCAATATTACTTTTAGTAGGCTGTTGTGTCTTTCAACATGCCCCAAGAATCTCACTTGTCTTGTTCTAATTGTGATTAGTAGTTTTCTTTTAATTTTTAAATGGCTTTAAGACTTCATTATTCGTTTTCTTTTCGTTCCATTCAATTCTTCCCATTATTCTATAAATCCACATTTCTAAAGCTTCAATTTTTTTCTGTTCTGTTTTTTTGTCCAATGTCCATGTTTCTGCTCTGTACATGAGTGTTGAGAAGATATAACATTTTGTTATTCTTGTAATAAATGATGATTTTTGTAGTTTGGTGTCCTGAACGGTATGAGTCAAAAGGTGGTGCACACACGGTAGCCGTAAACTGGACGTCTTCACAATGGTAGGCCATTGTAACCTATTGTATTTAACGTAGTACAGTTAACGCCTTAAAGTCGAGCTCTATAGCATCTACTTGTCGATAAGATACAGGCTACTTGTTTTTTGTGATTTCCTTTCACTGTCGCCACTAGCTCTTTCTTTAAGATCTCTTTGCTCAACTCTGCTCTAAAACCCTCAACATGGCCTTAAGTACCTTGTACCCCAGCCAACCAACAAATACTTCCTTAATTTCCTAACCAATGACTTCTCTTGACGTCATAACTACTATCTCACCCTAACCTTCTCTTATTTCTATTTACTCCTCCGTGCTTCTCACCGGTCCCCAACTTCACGAGACTCACTCATCTCTACTCATCCAAAAAATAGTTCACCCAAAATCCCGTGAATGTCACCCTTCCCCGTGCATACGGTGTTTCTCTCAGTTCTCCTCACACCGTCCCTACTACAATTATTCCCCTACATTCCTACTTCCCCGGCTACATTTTGAGTTTTAGCCCTGGAGTTATTTGTTTTGATGTTATTATATTTGTCATGACATTAAAATTACTTTTTGCTATTCCTATTCTTTTGTTTTTTTCAGTTTTACATTTTCCATCACTGATTATAGTATGTTGAAGGTAGTTGTAGCTCTCTAACGATCTCGAGGTCTATTCCTGAAATTTGTATAACCACTAGTAGGTTTTGAGTATTAATCTTTGTTTATGATCATAGTTTTAGCCTTTTTGATATTCATATCTAATCCATATTTGTTTATTGTCATGTTTATTACATTAAGTAATTATTGTAGATCTTTAGGATTTTCTGTTAGTAATACAGTATCATCTGCATATCTTAGGTTATTGATTGTCTTTCCTAATTAATGTTTGGGTCTGACGTCTCTGGGATGCTTTTAAAGATTTGCTCAGTGAATAGCTAGAACAAGCTTGATGATAGGATACATCCCTTTTTTACTCCTCTTTTTATATCAATAGGTGTAGAGTTCTCTTTGATATATTTTATTCTTGCTTTTTGCTCCCAATATAAATTATATATTAGAACTACAGTCCCCACTTTATATTGAATTCATAGATTATGAAAAGGCATTTGATAGTTTAAACAGAGGAATGCTTTGGAAGTTACTGAGTCATTACATAATTCCCATAAAATTTATTAACCTGCTAAGAACAATGTATGAAGGAATGAAATGTAATATTCTGCATGAAGGGCAGCTTACAGAATTTGAAATAAGAACAGGAATAAGGCAGGGATGCCTTCTATCTCCATTTCTCTTTCCACTGGTCATAGATTGAGTTATGGAAATAACTCAGAACAACAGAAATGGAATCCAGTGGTAACTGACCAAACAACTTAATAACTTAGACTTTGCTGATGACATAGTTCTCCTATCACATGATCATCAAAAGATGGAAGGTAAAATGAGCATACTAGATGAGAGATCACAACAGCTGGGACTGAAAATAAACAGAGATAAGACCACAATTATGAGAATTAAGGTAGTTGGCAATAACCAAATAAAATTAGGAGAAATACCTCTACATGACGTACAATCTTACATATATCTGGGCAGTAATATAGACAAAGAGGAAGGAACAGAAAGATACCAAAATGATGATATCTAAAACAAGAAGAGCATTAGTTGTGCTGGGAAATATATGGAAATGCAAAGAAATTAGGTTAAATATAAAAATAAAAATTTTCAACTCCAATTTTAAGTCAGTCCTATTATATAGCTGTGAAACATGGAGAACAACAAAATGGACAATTATGAAGATACTAACCTTCATGCTTACGCAGAATAAAAGGATGGAAATGGCAGGACAAAATTACTAACATAGAATTATGGAAAACTGCCAGTCAAATCTATCTATCTATCTATTGTCCTTTCGAGCCGAAGATGGCACATAGGGCAGAACCACAATCACGAAAACAGAAACCTTGCGTGCCAAAATGGCACATATTGCAGAGATCACTGTTCCAGTCAAATACCAGTGGATAAAGAGATGCAGTGAAGACGTGGATGATAATGGGGAAATCAAAGAATGATCTTATAAGAATGACAAGAAATAGAATAGCATGGAAAGTGTTTGTTGAAGGCCTACACTCTACACGAGCTATAAGGTAGACGAAGAAGAAGAAGAAGAAAGCAGCCAGCAAACACCTGCCACAAGTTCCCATATATGAACCACTAAATCACAGACATACAAAGGAGGGAAGACATAAAGCGATTTGCCAACTTTCCAAAACCACAACTCCCAGTCCCAAACTCAATTCCATTTATAGAGAAGGCGGTTCATTTCTAATAAATTCCACTTGATCTTCCAACAAACATGGTCCAGTGAAACAATTCCTTAATATCCCAATGAAGAGTCAATGATACATCTATAAACATCCAAAGGTAGTCATCGTTCCTTTAACAAGCATTGTGTCATCTCACTGATCAATCACAGAAAATAGTTATGTGCAATGTTTCTGGAAAACAACAAGAGATATAGAAACAAAATTGAACGCATTCGAAAATAAATGTATAAGGAAAATACTTGGTATAGCGTGGACGAATTTAAAACAAACGAGGAAATTAGAGAAATCGCCAATTAACCAGTAATATCTCAAGTAATAAAGAAAAGACGATGGTCATATGTTGGACATGTGATGAGAAGAGATAGCAACCGAATAGTAAAGCAAGCCCTCATGTGGGAAACAACAGGTAAGAGGAAAAGGGGAAGACCCAGAGAGACACTGAGAAAAACATTAATGAGAGAGGCAAGAGCAGCAGGAATCGGCTCCCTCGGTGAGATAAAGCTGCTTGCACAAAACAGAGACAAATGGCGAGATTTGATATAATATCTTTAAAAGAATTGAAAACTGCTCGAACAAAAATTCAGATAAGAGAGGGAGCATCTTGGTCTACGCCCTATGGGCCGGCTACGGATCGAAAGGTCAATAGAATCTTTCTGGATCACCTCACAATACACATTGATCAAGGATTTCTTCAGAAAGTCACTAGGAATGTGAAACAATCAGCATTGCGTTTGCCATAAGACAGCTACTGAAAAAAATGTTAAAAACAACATTGTGATCTATTCTCAGCTTTCATCGACTTGACAAAGGTGTTTGACACAATTAATAGAGAGTTAAAAAAAGTAAAGTACCCCCGTCACGCCAAGAGCCGTATAGGGAAATATGGTGTTAGTGACCATATATTTTACAGACCTTCAGCAGATGATTTTTAGGGTAATGTGGTCGGTATTACGCCTGCGTTGCTTTACTTTCCCAGAAAAAAATCCGGTACCCATTTAAGGCTGGGTGAACCCGGAAGCCGTCGGTTGGGATCGAACCCTACCCCTAGTCCTTTGTAGTCCAGTTCACAAACCACTGAGTATCGCACAATTAATAGAGGGCCTATTTAAAATCATGGTAAAATATGTCTGCTCTTGGAAATTATCGCCACAGTCCAGAAGCTACATAACGGAATGCAGACTAGAGTTAATACAGTGAGTATCATAGACCTTTCCAACCACAAATGGAGTCAAGGGTGGGTACAGTCCCTATTCATCACGTTTTTTGCTATATTTATTGGGGTTTACGGGGACATGGAGATTAAAATTAGATTTTTTTTTTATTCATTATTTTAGAGAAGTAAAAAAAAAAAAGTAAAGTACCCCCGTCACGCCAAGTGGCGTATAGGGAAATATGGTGTTAGTGACTCTATATTTTACAGACCTTCAGCACATGATTTTTGGGGTAATGTGGTCGGTATTACGCCCGTGCTGCTTTACTTTCCCAGAAAAAAATCCGGTACCCATTTAAGGCTGGGTGAACCCAGAAGCCGTCGGTTGGGATCGAACCCTACCTCTTGTCCTTTGTAGTCCAGTTCACTAACCACTGAGCTATCGCGGCTTCCATTTTAGAGATGGCTTCAAGCAAAAACCAAGGTAAAATCAAACACCATTATAGCCTCTTATGCACTGATGATTGTACTGTCTAGGCTAGTTCAAAGCTTTATCTGAAAAATAACATGGGCAGATTCTCCCCAGCCTATTTCGACTTTGGACTCACAATAAACACAGCATAATATATATATAAAGTTCGTAAAGTCTTACTATACTTTGTATATATAAAACACATTTTTTTTAAAATAAGTAAATGATGTCATCAAAAATGTGCTTAAAAAGTCATTAAATTAGTTACAATAGTTACTGCTATAGTCTAATACTGTTTTGAACAATCTGGAAAGTGCCAATAGTATATTCATTGCAAGAAAGTGTTGGAAATGTCCACCACGGGCTTCAAGACATGACTGTACACGTCTCTTCATATTGTCAGATACCTTCTGTAACGTGTCTATTGTTAGTTCTTGAATGGTAATTCTGATTGATTATTTTATGTCCTCAATTGTGCGTATATTATTTTTGAAAACATTTTCTTTCAAGAAATCCCATAGATAATAATCTAATGAAGTTAGATCTGGAGAATGAGCAGGCTAAATTCCACATCATACGCGATTTGCGACCATTGTTGCACCATTTTACTGGAACCATGCTTATGTTCATTCAGCTGTTCTAGAAAAGCTTCCAGTATGTCAGTACGGTACCAATCGGCATTAATGGTGTTGTTGAAGACAATATGTCTAATTAAACGTTTTCTACTGACGGCACACCATACACAAATTTTTACATCGTGTAGAGGCACTTCATGAAATGCATTGGGATTAAAACTGCTCCAAATACGATTATTTTAACTATTAACGGATCCTGATAGAAGAAACCATGTCTCATCAGAGAAGAATGTTACATCAAGAATCGATTCATCATCTTCAGCTAAATATGCTTGAAACCATGTGCAGTAGTTGACCCTGGATTGATAGTCACACTCTTTTAGCTCAGATACAACAGAAATCATGTATGGATAAAAATTTAACTGGTGTTTAAGAATTTTGTGTGCTGTGCCCACTGATACGTTCACTTGTTGCGACATTTTCCTTAAGGACTTTTCAAGATTATATCTTGGATATTAAAAGAGGCAGAGGCAGACCAAGACTAACATGGAAGAGTTATAACAAAAGATGGACAAGTCAATCTATGTCAGCCTGCACCATCAAAGCAAGAAACAGAGTAGAATGGCGCTCCATGGTAGCCAACCTTCGTTGCAGAGAAGGCACACGATGATGATCTTGGATATCCATAATATTTATAGTGAGATTATTTTAAGATCCATAAGGGGCATGCCTGGAATGACAATTGGTGGTCATAATATAAATAATCTAAGGTATGCGGATGATACAGTCTTAATCGTTAAGAGTGAAAATGAGTTACAAGAAATGTTGGACATTATAGTGAAAGAAAGCAAAAATAAAGGACGCAGCCTTAATAGCAAAAAGACAGAGGTAATGGTAACAACAAAGAAAAAGACATCACCTCAGTGCAAAATAAAGACAAGTGGAACAATATTAAAACAGGTAAATTAATTTAAATATTTGGGAACTCTGTTAACCTCAGACGGAAGATGTACAAAAAAGGTGAGATGCAGAATGGCTCAGGCAAAAGCAGCTTTTCCAAAAAATTAGGAAGATACTATGCAATCCATTTTTGACAATAGAAACAAGAAAAAGAGTTCTTAAATGTTACGTAGAGCCAGTCTTAACATATGAATGCGAATCATGGACAATAGGACAACAGACAAGAAAATCACTGGAGTCTGTAGAAATGTGGTTTTACAGAAGAATGTTGAGAATAGCATGGACAGCTAAGAAGAGTATGAAGATGTTCTGAGAGAGCGGTCAAGGCAAAAAAAGAGCTAATTTCCAATATTAGGAAGAAACAATCATCATTTTTTGGCCATGTAATGAGAAGAGAACAACTGGAATATATTGTAACAACTGGAAAAATTGAGGGACGAAGAGATAGAGGGAAGCAAAGAGAAAAAATAACAGACAGCTTAAGAGAATGGCTAGGCAGAAGGTCAATAACAGAAATGATAAATAGCTGCCGAGATCGAAAGTTGTGGAGAGACATGATCATCTATGCCAGTAGGCCCGGTACTTGATAATGATGATGATCCATACAGTTTTCTGCAGACACAGCAGGCCTACCAGATCGCGGAGCATCTTCCACTTTTCCCGTAGCACGAAACTTACTTAAGAAATTTCTAATAGTAATGCGATGAGGAGGTTGTTTATCGGGAAATCTTGCTATAAATCTTTGAACAACCATCCGATTGTATCAACTGCCATTTTGAACACTTGTTCAACCAAAAAAAATTATTTCTTCTGTTGTTAACATTAATCTGTTTTGAGTGCAAAGAATTACTCCAGCAGACGACAGCCCTTCACTGCATTTTGCTTCACAATGGACTGTGAAGCACATTTTTTCTATATACAATATATCTGTATGTGTGTGTGCCCATACTGCTCTAAACTATTCCTGGCTTGCATCAAGCTTAAATCACAAACATACATGGACTGAAAAAATTGGTATTCATCATCAGTGGGCAACATTTTAATTATAAATATTAACCTTTTCATATACTCACAAAAACAAAATGCATATTTCTGTATTTTATTGTTACTAAATGATTGAAGAAAAGAAAAATGTAAAGGAAAACAGTGAAAAAAATGAAGATGTCCAATTATTCATGGTTGAATATTTTTTCTTTAGAGCATGAATGTAGAAATTTGTGACCAGGTACAAAGTACAATGTATGATTATATTTGAAATATTGTTTCATTAAAGATGAATTTCAGATTCCATGAATGTATTATAAAAAAATAAAATATTAACTTGTCAGGTGCATTTGACATGTACAAAAACAACTGGCATGATAATCTAGCTATAAAGAAACATTAGGTAATACAAATCAGAAAGTATATCCCACCTTCAAACAAGTGTCTTGCATGCAGTCTTAACTTAGTAATTACATAATGGAAATCCATATAAAGGTCTGGCCTAAAAAGTAGGCAAATGTAAGTGGTAGTTATCTCAGGGTAGCAGTTCTCTAAAATATAAGATCAGAAAAAACATTGAGAAGTTATAAAGTAATATATTTATATGTAGATTTAGGATATCAAGTGATACACTGTTACAGATATTGTGAATTTTAACATTCTTAAATGTCTGTTCACCTTAAGTGGAGAACACCATATCCTAGGGTTGACTATGAAAAAGATGGATTGATGGGATATTAGAAAAACTAAGAAACAACAGCAAGAGAGGCCAACAGAAGAGCAAAAGATTGCAAACAAATCTCCCCTTGATGCTGACAGGCAAATAAGAAGGAGATCCTAAATGCAGGATTGAATAGGAACAGACAAAATATGGAAATGAGATGTTGCCATAAAATCATAAGCATCTAACAAAGATACTTCATCACAAATGAATGTTTGTAAAATCTTCACCAGTAACATGACCCATGTAAAAAAAAAAAAACAAGCTTATAGGTCTACATCAATAATAATAAAAAAGACATTACAATGTGTAATATTGTTGTGTGTTTATGGGTTTTTTTAGTGCTGTAAACATTCCATTGTACCTAATTTGTTTGTCTATAGCCCGCCTCAGAAGTTTCCATTCATACAAATATTTATGTATTATTGTCTTCAGTCTATCTCTAAACTATTGGAAGCTGCTATTCATGCTGCTTTATCCTGTTACTATATGTCAACAACACAAGTATTTCAGTCTATTTTTTGTGTGTGGCGATACTTGTTAATAGAAAATAGAGATTTACAATTGTGTTTATATTTTTATTCTTGATTTGTTGTCATAACCTTATGTTCTAGTCACGGGATGACACATGCATAAAATACATCTCAAATGATAGCAATCTTTTTTTAGGCTGCTTAGCTGGCATGTGGCAATGAGCTAAAATGTAATTCTTTCATGGCAAAGCGCTGTGTTGAAGAGTTCAGGTTGGATTATATTTTGGACTGTCTTTCATTTTCTATGGTTTGTTTTTTTTGTAGATTTTTCCGAGTGCTGAAAGCATACACCAATGTCCTTGATTTGTTTGTTGCAATAACTAATGGTCTATCTATCTACCTATCTATTGTCCTTTTGAGCCGAAGACGGCACATAGAGCAGAACCACAATCTCAAAAACAGAAACCTTGCATGCCAAAGTGGCACATATTGAAGAGATCACTGCTCTAAAATATATGGCGCTCCATAACAATACTTTTTACAATGACAGCTTGTCAAGCCATCGATCAATCACCTTAGTCGCCTCTTACAACGTGCCTGGAAGGTCACAGTGTCACTTTTCTTTACTTCCCTCATAATGTGGCCCCGGTAACACACAGGAAAATGATCTAGGCAACAACAAAAAAATTATACAAGAATAGTGAAGGGGGAAGTTGTAGAGGTATATTATCTGTCCTACAAAGTAGAAAATGGATTGATAATTTCAGAGACTAGATGACAACATTCAAACAAACTTTGAAACTGGCATACAAAAGTTATCAAAAGGGAAGAAAGGGGAAAGATTTTGTTTCACTTATGATGACACTGCAAAAACTTGCAAGGTAACAGGGATTAGGCAGGCATTTTGATACTCTGATAACACCATATAAATGATGTGGCTTAGGAAAAAAGAGCAAACAATACCAAATAGTAACAGGTTCAGCCTAATAGAAAATGAGAAACACATCATGTGCAATACATTTTGTACTAAATGAAATGTAAAAGAGAGTCTCACAAAATAATTTTATATAGACCAATAATGACAAATACATATGAATGCAAATTATAGACAGTAATTTGACTAGCAATAAGATCATTGAAGTCTATGGAGATCATGTTTTCAAGACAAATATTAATAATCCAATAAAATGTTTAAAAAGACTAATGTGAATGTGAAAAGAATAGCTGTCATGAATGTCAGATAGAATTAGTTTTCATCTTATCTTTTATTATTCATGCATTATGAGTAGATAAGGTTGAATGTTTGATGGAACTTAACAGAGTTCTGGTAATAAAATACAGAGAGAGTAATTAAGAGAGAAAAACGAGATAGTAACACAAAAGTTAACACTGGAACTGGTAAGAAAATACATAGACCAGGAAGCTCAAAAGACTTATGTTTATCATGGCATGTAATGCTAACATTAAAAAGAAGATACATTCGTAGTCATTATGTTGTTTGTCTAACAGTAAGATTGGCTAAACATTTCTAAAATTATTTCTGTGCATGTAAAGTTATTTGTGATAACTGAAATAAATTAAATTCTACACATCTTTGCATCTGACAGACAAAGACTGACTGACTAAAATCAGCCACCATATATAAATTATAGGTTGATGGCAATGGAGCATCATCGTTTTTCTGTTTCTTATTCTTTTATCTTTTAACTTTTATCTTTTCAAGTAAAAATAATTTCAGACCTCTTTCATTTTTCCCCCTTTTTTCTTACATTACTGTACTTTTCTCCATTTAAGAACAGTTAGAGAAAATATAGTGTTTGGGTTCATACTCTGTCATGATGTTCATCTGACATCTAATGCTTCCTTCATTCATCATGTTCACTGTCTGCCTTTCTCTGTTTTCTGATTGATTCTTGATGTTATTGCTGTCTTGTGGTAATTGTGTTGCATGTCCAAACCATTTTATCTGATGTTTCTTAATATGCTTGTATGGTGTAACCCTAACTCTTTAACTTATATCATATTTTTTGTTTCTTGTTGTCATATTTAGTAGTTCTATGTAAAATGTATAATGTTGTTAGCACTTCTTCATTTGTTTTATTTCTTTTAACTCCAAGACATGTTTGACTTTTTCTCTATTCATACACATCTAAGACTTTCATCATCACTATTATTTAGATTGTCTCTGTTAGGACTTGGCTCTCACAACAACCACTCTGACATGGTCAGCTGTCCATCTTCTGCAGCAGTCAATCTCGGCTAGTCTGTGATACCTTTCACTTATCATCTTTCAGGTTTTCAACTCCTTGTTTACCTAGAACAATGCTCTACTTAATTATCTTCTCTAGGCCATTAAGTCATTTTACATGATCAAAATATTTTATTTTCCTTGTTTTTATGTTCTTTATCAGCTAATTTTCTGAAATTCCAAGTTCTTGCAAATTTGACAAGAAATTGACATCAAAGGCCACAATAATTTAATTCTTTCATCATATAAAATGTATCAATTATTAATGTGTCTTCACAGTTATATAACTTCAATTTGTTTTGTTATTTGTGCACATGTTGGAATGTAGCTCATGTCATTCAGGTAAGAGTAAAGAGAGTCCCAAATATATAGTTTTGTAAAATATTAAAGACCACAGCATTTAAAGAAAAGGGGACATGTGCTGTTTTTCACTGTTACTACCTTCATAAAATAAGTGAGTTTCATACACTTTTTTCACGAGTCTACTGGAAAGAGCCATGTTTATTTGAAGTCACACCCGCTTTTTTGCCAAATCAGCTTGCTAAACACTATGCTATTGATTCTTCCTTCTCAGCTATGTACTACATTTACTATGTACTGACTTTAATTGGCTCAAGATGTACAAAATATTTATCTTTGCTCTCATAAGTCTGTACTTATTTATTATGTTTAGTGTTGACTTTTTAATGCTAATTATTATAGTTTGCACAATCTTGATGATTACTTTAAATACCCCGGTTGATGATTACTTTAATGACCCCGGTTTGTACTTTTCTGGTTATGTGAGCGTTATGCGCACATTTCTACATGTATATGATTGTCCCCGTATGGGTGCGCATATGCATGTATGGGTATTGGTATATATATATATATGCATGTATGTGTGTGTACCACTAATATCTTCAGTAATAAAGAATAAACGATGGTCATATGTTGGACATATGATGAGAAGAGATAATAACCGAATAGCAAAGCAAGCCCTCATGTGGGAAAAACAGGTAAGAGGAAAAGAGGAAGACCCAGAGAGACATTGAGAAGAACATTGATGAGAGAGGCAAGAGCGTATTTTCAATATATGTATATATATGTAGATATGTATAGGTATGTGCATGTCTGTTTGTACGTGTATATATGTACACATGCATCTGTGTGCATGTGTATACATGTATTTGTGGGCCCTTAGATACTTTTAGACATTGTCAGTGTCTTTGTAGCAGAAGTATCATAGACAGTGTTCCCCCACGCTCATATTTTTAGAACCCTTCACGCGGTCAAGACCAGCAGGGTATAATTACAGCTACAATTGTGTGACTATCTCTTTCCCATTCTGACCATGGTCCACGACACAGGGAGGTCATTTTTCTTTTCTTAAACCAGTCTCAATTATTTTGTTTTGGATGTTTCATTACTAGTTAGCTATGTAGGATTAGTTTTATTTACTTACATATCTGTGTGTATTTTTTGTTTGTTTATTCCTGCTGAAGGCCTATTGAGCCAAAACGTCATTCAAATCTGTGTCATCTATCAATCACGTAAAGCTTTTACCATACCATTTGTCTATTTTTTTTCCAATTCACCCTCACATTTAGCTTTACTGCAGCATCGCATTTTATGCATTCAATTGCATTTCTTTGCCTTAACCCCTTACTTTAAATACTTGCTTGTTCAAAGAATTTTTGAAGTTCATGCCACTTTTGAGGTAGTAAATGCTGTTTGAAAGCTAAATTTTTTTTCCAAACTGATCTTTGGTATTTATTCATTTTTTTTTTACAAGTTTTTGTTCGTAACAAGTTAAATAGACAAAATGAAAAGGCACAAGCTTGTCCCATTCAAATATGTTTCAGTTCGCAATATTTTTGCAAGTAAATGTGGTAAATTATTTTGGGATAAACTTGGCTTCTGAATTCACAAAGCCTCTGAAAAATGGGTACCAAAGATTTTTTTCTGATCAAGAGAAATGTGTGGATGGTCACTGAAAAATATGGGATTTAGCTCCATATTCTCCATATACTACAAGGCATGCTGTATGTTCTTTAAATTTTGTGCTCTTCTTCTCTAGTATAGTGTTTCATATCTTTATTGGATAAGTGAGCAGTTTGAGGAAAATCAACATTTTTGTATGTACAATGGCTTTTGTGCTCATAAAGAACACCACTTCAATAATGTCTTAGGCTATGAGTCAAGATTTCATTTAGCAAAGAAAGAAACAGATGCAAACTACTTTGTTTAGGACAATAGCATCAGACATTAATATTTACAAAGCAACAAAAATCTTCTTAATATAAAGCCAGTATGCTACAATGACCCAGCAAGCTGCTCCCCATACAGTGCGTAGCAGCAGCTTCCAGTGTTGGTGCCCCACTTCGAACGAGACTGGAAATTGTAATGAGAAGATTTCATGACAGATGTAGATCAGAATGCTGTTCATTCCTGGGGGAAAAATATAATTTATATTATTATTATTTACTGACTTAACTGTTCTCTTTTTAAGTAATGAAGAATTTGAGAAATATCACCAAAAACTATTTAATAAATAACGTACACTAGTTGTACTCTTCCCTGTTAGAGGAAACACACTAAAGACCATATAATGTGTCTGCTAAATTAAGAGAATATTTTGTAGTGAGTCAGAGATATTTCGTGACAATAGAAGAGATCTGTAATGTTGTATAGAGCATGTCTCAGTATAAGAAAGTGGATCCTCCTGGACAACTGAACAATGACAAGAAAATCTTAAAATTTGGTTTTTATTTCTCAGAGGAATTATGGAAATACTGTAGACATCAGTATCTAAAAAGAATAATGGAGGCATTATAAAAGAGATTAAAGCAAAGAAAGTTTATTTTAAACACCAGGAAGAATAAAACATCATTTTTAGCAATAAATTGAAATTGTAAGATGAGAAATCTTATATTTTGAAAATAGAAAAAATGTAGGCAAGAAGGGATAGAGATTTATGCTGTGCAGTCTCACCGCTTATATATGTGTAATATCTGGTAATACAGTAATTATTATTAAAAAATGAATAATTTATTTATGTCTCAAGTTTGTGTATCTCAAATTATTACAAAATGTTTTAACACTATCAACAAGCATCACCTGGATATATGAAAGGCTGGCCTTGCCATATTTCCAGCAGATCTGTGGCAACATATATAGAAGTTAGGAGAGTATATCCAAAACAGGCAGTCAACAAGGAAAAGGACAAAGACCTGCAAAACAAATACATTTTGCAATGGTATTACTATACACAGTGCATTCAATTACTTCAGCTTCAATGATACAACATACACATATATATAAATTATGAAATGATGATGACAATTGCTTTCCAGTACTTGAGTAGTGATACTCAAACAAAGAAATTTTTGTCAGATTTTTAGCTCAAATATTTTGGATACATTCTATCTATCTATCTATTGACCTTTTGAGCCGTAGCTGGCCAATAGGGCGTAGACCAAGATACTCCCTCTTTTATCTGAATTTTTGTTCTAACAGTTTTCAATTCATTTAAAGATATTTTACCAAATCTTGCCATTTGTCTCTGTTCTGTGCAAGCAGCTCTATCTCATTGAGGGAGTCGATTCCTGCTGCTCTTGCCTCTCTCATCAATGTTCTTCTCAGTGTCTCTCTGGGTCTTCCTCTTTTCCTCTTACCTGTTGTTTCCCACATGAGGGCTTGCTTTGCTATTCAGTTATTGTCTCTTCTCATCACATGTCTAACATATGACCATCGTCTTTTCTTTATTACTGAAGTTATTAGTGGTTGATTGGTGATTTCTCTAATTTCCTTGTTTGTTTTGAATTCGTTCCACGCTATACCAAGTATTTTCCTTAGACATTTATTTTCGAATGCGTTCAACTTTGTTTCTATATCTCTTGTTGTTTTCCAGTTTTCACACGCATACGTAAGGGTTGATAGTACATTTGATTTGAATAGTCTAAGTTTTTTGTTTGTGCTGATGAGTTTTGATTTCCACAACTTTTCAAGACTTCTGAAAGACATTGCTGCTTTAGCTATTCTGATTCTAATTTCTTTGCTTGTATCCCCTTCTCAATCAATGTGACTTCCAAGATAGATAAAGTGATCAATCTCTTCCACTGGTTTGTTTTCCATGTATATTTTGTCATCTGTTGGAATTAAGCTTTTCATGACTTTAATCTTTTCATGATTGGATGAAAACCAGCAGTTAGTTACCTAACTTGAAATTTGTGTTTATGATTTTACTAATAAAAAATTAAAAGCAACTCATTCCTCACCTCCTTTTGTAACAAAATTATACAATTTCACATTCCCATGACACTATATGTTAAGGCACTGCATTATTTGTTTATTTTTATTTCAGAGTCTTTGTGTTGAATTTATCAATATCTACTGTATTTCATTTTTCCTGTTTTATATTTCTAATTATGTTGTATTGTATAATCGATACCAATGAGAAAGTTTGCAAAAAATATCAGGAAAAGTGTTATAAAAGTTATTATTATAGTTTTTTTTGTTAACATACTTCAGGTGGTGTTTTTTTAAGTCAAAATTGCTGCAACATTATTGCCAAGTGTCATGCTGTGGACTCATCCCACCATTTATTCCTGCAAATGGGGTTCGATATAAGTTTCTACTATTGATCTCTTTCCTTGCTAGATTCAAGCTGGCTAGAATTTTCTGTTGTTATCTAACTCTGGCTCTCTTTCCTTTAATTTGTTCTAAATGTAAAAATATTTTCAGATTTTCCTTTTCTTACAACACAACCAAGGAGGGTAAATTACTTTTAGTTAATTCACCTCAAAATTTGCCTTGGCTTTGCTCAAGATATTCTAATTAATCTTTCATAAAACAACATTATTGTTACCTTCCATGTTGCCTTCATGTTTGTTCATTAATTATCCATGACTTCATTTGTTAAAACAGGCCAGGATCTATGTAACTAGATGGAATTATATATTTATAAATAGAAAATGTAGTTATTTCATCATCATCATGTGCCATACCAGTTGGCGTAGGTGTTTATGTCCTTCCACAATCTTCTATCTACAGTGCATCATATCAGTTCTGTTGTTGACTGTTTTCCATGCCATGACACCAAGCTATCCTGTATTTTCTCTCATTGTCGTCCACGATCTCTCTTTCCTTTTTTTTTTTGGCAGTTGTAACCAAGTATTCCAACTTTCCTCTTCTCATGATGTGCCCAAAAAATGTTGATTGTTTTTTTATGATGTTTTTTAGGAGCTGCCTTTTTGTGATGTAATTATTTAATGTCTGAATATTTTATAAAAAGTCATTATATACTATCAAAAATATTCCAAACTTTCAGGAATTTAATTTACTGAGCCTTTTTTTTTCATGTTGATTTCTGTTAATTTTTAGTGTTTTGTTAATTGCAAGATTCACATCCAAAACTTTCAGAGAAACTTTGTGGCAACTATAATCATAAAGAGAAAAAATGAATAGTCTTGAGAAAATTGTTGTAATAAAATAACTTGAAAAACACAAGAAAATAAGTAATAAAATTCTGATTAGATGTTACTGTGTAAGAAATTAATTGTTAAATATAATGAGAAATACTAAAATCAGTATATTTGAAAGATATGAAATTCATTTTTTCAATGTAATTATGTATTAATAATATCTCAATAAGATTTTTCAGGGAAAGAGATGCGTAGCAGCAACCACATTATGAAAAAAATATAATGTGCTGAAGGTCTATGAAAAATATAGCTCAGTGGTTAGTGAACTGGACTACAATGGACAAGGGGTAGGGTTCGATCCCAACCGACGGCTTCCGGGTTCACCCAGCCTTAAATGGGTACCAGATTTTTTTCTAGGAAAGTAAAGCAGCACGGGCGTAATACCGACCACATTACCCCAAAAATCATGTGCTGAAGGTCTGTACAACATAGGGTCACTAACACCATATTTCCCTATATGCCACTTGGCGTGACAGGGGTACTTTACTTTTTTACTTAATACCATATTCCCTATATGTCACTATGTGACTTAATGGGGCTCTTTCTTGCTTTTTTTTCAAATGTTGCTATAATTTCAATAATGTAGTCATTGATATCCGGTTTTCTATCTTTCACAGTAACAAATGTAACTGCAGTATATATGTAACATCAAACTCACCATAAATTTTTATTTGCAGGAATCCAACCATCATCTTTGCTGCACTTAGTTAGTAGAGCTCCCAGTGCACCCTGAATATATGAAGCAAAATTAATTGTATCTTAGTCTAGGCTAACTGAATGAAGCAATTAGGAACATAAATATAATAAATTAGAACCACATGTAAGATAAGCATAACAAATTTAAAAAGCAAAATGAAAGATAAGTATGAATACTCAGCAGATTCACAGAAAATTAAGTTTAAGAAATTAGAACCACACATAAGATAAACATTTTTTTTAAAATTGAAGAACAAAGTGTAAGATAAGTGTGAGGAGTCAGCAGATTAACAAAAAAATTAATTTGAGAAATCAGAAGAGCCACATTTATGAGAAGTTTATGAAACAAAAGGAGCAAAAGGGAAATGTGGGCTGTAGACAGAGCCACGAGAAAAGTGGAAATGTCAAATAACTTTTGTAAAATTACGTTTAAGGAAAAAACTTTAACAGCCTCAACAACATTAGCCAAGATCAAAGATCTATAAAATATAAAACATAAATGTACGAGACTTTCATTATAATGTTATTTATTACTTCATATATACTATATATATATATACTATATCCAGTATCTCAGTTATCACATTTTATTAACTAGTTCACCTTTCAAACAACTGTTAGTACTGGTATTAATAGAACCAAACCTACATGTGCTGCATGCATATATCAGCAGTACAGATTAACTATGTTTACATTTGTAGCTATAGAATTTTTAATCAAATTTTAAATCATTCAAGAATGCTTTTAAAATGAGATAATTTCACTCTATTGAGATATTATGTTTGTTAATGTTCAAGTATATTTTAAAAATGTAATTTGCTACATCTTCCTTATCATTATAGCTAATGTTCATTTCTGTAGTTCACATACAAATTGAGTAAATTTACACTTACCAACAAAAGTGCCCAAATGACAAAACGAATAATTCTCTGCTTATGATTTTGGTAGATCATAATGATCCTTCCATACTGAGAAAATCAAATATGTGATGCAAGTCAGCAATAAACATCTTTCTGCATACATTAGTAACACTAGTGACTATAATAGAATTTATCTTTAAGCAAATAATTTGACTGTGGTTTGCAGCAAAACATATGTACTGTCAATAATGGATTTGATAATACATCTTGGAGTTTGCCTAATTTGATAAGGCTCTTTTATCACAGATAAAAACAAATACAGTTTATTTCTATATTCGCCATTGTTTCTATTTCCGTGTGAATTATATAACAGGTACAGTCTGAAAAGGTTTGAGCTGGTTTTATTCTCATCAGTTCTAAACCAATACTATAAATAGTACCAATAATATACCATATATTTGAAAACGCTTGGCTTCTTGTGTAGACATTAGGAAAAGAAAAAAAAAACATTGAAGACAAATTAGAAGAAAGCAGGATTAATGAAAAAAATTGGAGTCATATTTAAAGAAAGTCTTCATGGGAAAATATTATGAAAAATGTAGAATGTAGTATAATAACCTATTGAAGACACAAGAAAAGGTTAAACAGCCTCCGTTTCTGTTGTCTTCATAAGATAATGAACATCAAATTGTCTTCATGTTAGTTATCTTCAAAGTAGAGTTTCTTTGTCATTCTTTCAATGTTCATAAGTTTCCATTTTGTAATTTTATCTATTTCCCATGTGTTTTGTTCAATATCTATTTAAGAAAGTCTAGATATTAAAAATAGATAGAAAAGACAAAGATTTTTAGAATAATTACAATTTTAAAAAGTAAGATCACAATGGCATAAAAATTATCACAAAACATAGAATCTGACACATATCTCGGTAGCAAGAAATAATTGTAATTCATTATAAGCTTAGTGTCTTCATTTCTAATGTAAAAATCTAAACTGTTAATTGGCTCAGAAATACGAAAATAACATAAAGAACATTGTACATATTATCTATCTATCTATTGACCTTTCGAGCCGTAACCGGCCCATAGGGCGTAGACCAAGATACACCTTCTCCTATATGAATTTTTGTTCTAGCAGTTTTCTTTTAAAGATATTTTATCAAATCTCGCCATCTGTCTCTGTTCTGTGCAAGCAGTTCTATCTCATTGAGGGAGCCGATTCCTGCTGCTCTTGCCTCTCTCATCAATGTTCTTCTCAGTGTCTCCCTGGGTCTTCCTCTTTTTCTTTTACCTGTTGTTTCCCATATGAGGGCTTGCTTTGCTATTCGATTATTATCTCTTCTCATCACATGTCCAACGTATGACCATCGTCTTTTCTTTATTACTGAAGATATTAGTGGTTGATTGGCGATTTCTCTAATTTCCTTGTTTGTTTTGAATTCGTTCCATTCTATACCAAGTATTTTCCTTAGACATTTATTTTCGAATGCGTTCAACTTTGTTTCTATATCTCTTGTTGTTTTCCAGCTTTCACACGCATACGTAAGGGTTGATAGTACATTTGATTTGAATAGCCTAAGTTTTGTGTTTGTGCTAATGAGTTTTGATTTCCACAACTTTTCAAGGCTTCTGAAAGACATTGCTGCTTTAGCCAGTCTGATTCTAATTTCTTTGCTCGTATCCCCTTCTCGATCAATGTGACTTCCAAGATAGATAAAGTGATCGATCTCTTCTACTGGTTTGTTTTCCATGTATATTTTGTCACTTGTTGGAATTAAACTTTTCATGACTTTAGTCTTTTCATGATTGACCTCAAGCCCAATTTTGCTGGCTATTGATGATAGTTCATTTGTGTTTTCCTGCATCGTTTTTATCTGACTGCTGATGAGAACTATGTCATCAGCAAAGTCGAGGTCCTCCAAATGGTCTCCTTGTAACCATTCGATGCCTTTATTACCAGTGCAGCATTTCTTCATTATGAAGTCCATAACAATTCCAAATAACAAGGGCGATAAAATACATCCTTGTTTAACCCCAGTTTCTATTGGGAAACATTCGCTCAGTCCTTCCTCTGTTCGAACTGCACATGTGTAACCATCATACATGTCTTTGATAATATTTATGATTTTTGATGGTAAGCCATATTGCTTCAGAATTTTCCACAAAGAATCTCTACATATTAGTTAGTACATATTATGAAAAGCTAAAAACAATTTTATTCATTTAAATCACTTTAGTTTTAATATAAAATTACTCTATTTAAGATATAAATGGAGTTCTAAAATTCCTGCTAGATGCTTTGGTTACACAGAAGTAACAAGATTTTAGAAAGTAGTTTATGTAATATGTAATCACCATCTAATCAGGTGCTGTGTGGCGTTCACACTTTAACAGCATCATCACCTGAAATATAATTCTATTTTACTCCAGATTTTTAGAAAGTACACTCTTTATATATAGCAGAATGTATGGGTAACCCTAATAGTATATGCAGTGTAATTTTTGAGTATTCTAAACATACAAACACTTACACACATATCTCAACTCACAGCAAGACAAAAGTCTTTTTATAAGCAAAGTTTTGTTTTACCTGAATTCCTAGGAAACAAAGAAAGATACAATTCAGTGTACCCAATAATCCTTCAGGGTCAAAGGGTAGTTCAGTGTGATAAATAGCCTGTAAGAAATGCATATTTAATACTGATGTAAATTGCCAATAGTCTTTTACATACTCAATAACATTTTTTTTTCAAATTAGTTATTAGGTTTTCTTTCTAATGCTAAATATATACTTCAAAATATGTCACTCTAAATAAGTGAATATTAGCCTACCCTAACCAAAAAATAGAAACAAAATGTTAATTAATAAATAACAAGACATGTAACATGTTGTTCACATCATCAGAAAGGGAAAATTCATTTTTCTTTACAAAAGATTTTTAAAATAAATTTTTAGTTGCTTTTAAAAATAATACAGGATAGAACAAACTAATCTGATTGAATATGTAAGATTAGTGAAACCATTAACAATAGCAAATTATTAGAGTGAAAATAAGTCTTGTCTGAAGTGAACAACAAAAGAGGAGTAGTGTTACACGGCTACCATCAAACAGTGGCATATCCAGAAATGAGAGAGCCAGCAGGCTAGCAAGAGATGGGGCATACAAAAACAGAAATAACAAAGACATTCCAAGCAAAGAGGACCATTTAGAAGACTATTAGAAAGATCCATCAACCAGAAGCTAACTATCACTATTTCAAGTGAGAAAATCCTGTTTCCTGTCTACCTTAACATTCACTCATTTATTGGTTTGGTACTGTCTCCACATCAAAGGTTGGCTACCATATATCATCATTTTACTTTGTCCCTTTCTTGACAGTGTACGTGGTAATAGGTTCACCTGTTCATCTTTTGATGTTATCAGTCCACTTTAATTATGGTCTTTTCTGCCTCATCTGTATTGTATCTTCCCTTTCAAGACGACCTTTAAAAAAAAAAAGTAAAGTACCCATGTCACGCCAAGTGGCGTATAGGGAATATGGTGTTTTTATTGTGATGAACACACCCAGGAGCTGCAGTCTAAGATGTTTTTTTGGACAAATTAGAAAAATGGATAACAATCATATCCCCAATCAAATACAGTATAGGATTCTATAGAATGGACACGACCAATGAACAGAACAAAATAGAAATACAACAATATCTGCAGAGCTTTTTGAAAGATTTATCAAATATTAAGAAAGACTGGAAATATGCAACACAATCTTGTGGCACACGAATAATAAACCTAAGAAATTGTACAACAGCATTTAAAAATGAAATGAAAACATTAGAAAGTGTAAGTTGCAAGAGAAAAGACTTTCATTGATTTTAATTGGTCATATCTTTGTCTACTTCTGTTGTGTTCACTCTATGATTATTAATATTTCTCTTCATCATTCATCCATAGAAATAATGTGCCTCAACATGCTATGTCTGGGAATGTGAACTTTGCAGCAAATTGTAATATCCTCACTTTTGGGCTCCAGGCATTTCAAATTCATTGCAACATTTGTGGGTAGTATTTTACCTTCTCTCTTTAAATCCTACTTGCTAGTACCATAGTCTATTACAAGTCCAACCATGGACAAGTGAAGCAGGATCTTGATCAGTTCTGATTCACTGATCCTGACATAATCAATTAGTTATAAGTGACTAACCACTTTCAGCCTGGGTGCTGTTTTGGGACCACTAACCATATAATGACCATGTGTTATTAAGAAAAGAATATAAAGGAAATGAAAATATAAGTAAAAATGTGAGCAGCAAATATGGGAATTAGTGCAATAAAATATAAATATGAAGCTGGAATTAATGTAAATTTACAGGGGAGACAATTTCATTACAAGGAACAGAAACTACATATAAGTTCAGATGCCTTTCTCAGTGATAACAAAGTAAATAAGACATACAAACTGAAATAAGAAAAATTGCAGGATGATAAGATATAGTTGCATTTGTAAATATGTGTAAACTTAAATCAAAATAAATTTTCCTGCTTTTGTGGCACAGCAGCTATGCTATGTTGGTGTTATGTTGTGTTGTCTTATGTTATGATCGCTGCACTCTGGACACATCAATAGGTGCTCTACTCTTCCCCAAAATGTTCATTAGCACACAGCAACGAACTGAGCCAGTTCAGGTTTCTTCTTCTTCTTCTTCTATCCTTCCTCCATTGCCGTTGGCCTCGAGGGGAGATACAACCTGCGATTCTTTGCTCTTCTGTTGGCCTATTCTGGTGTTATCCCTCCTAGTGACTCTAGTATTCCCTTTATCCATCTCTTTCTCGGTCTCCCTCTTAATCTGGTGTTTTTGTAGCATTTGTTTATGGCTCTTTGAGTCATTGTTAGTTCTTTTTGTCTTGTTATGTGATCAAACCAATTTATCTGTTGTTTCTTTATGTATTCGATGGCTGGTTCAATTTCGAGTTTCTTCCTCAGGTCGGTGTTTCTTACTCTGTCCCTTAAGCTGTTTCCTGTCATTCTTCTGACACATTTCATTTCGGTGGTCATTAAGGTTTGGTTGACTCTGACCACAGTAGTAGTGTTTTGTACTTCAGATGTCATTCACATGTGCATGCTTATTACTGCAGCTTTATGTAGTGTAATGTACAAACAAAGTGGATACACATAGTAGGCTGGAAACAGGCTGACTTTACTTACTCGACAAGTAGGGTTCTGGTACATGTGGTTTTCTCCCAGCACTAGAGAATCTATGTATCTTGTGGCTCCACCTGTACAGTTCATATACTTGCCTCCTTCACTGAGTCCACCTGGCCCAACATACCCTCTGGGGGAAAGACAACCATTTTACTTTATTTTGTATAAATAAACAGATCAATAATAATATAGGCTCTTTCAACATTGTTTGATTTTACTTTGTTTGTTTACCATAATTTTTTAAGAGCTTTAGTTACCTCTGTTATTATTAATACAATATTTTACTTCCTAAACATCATCATCATTAGGTACTGGCATAGGTGGTCACATCTCTCCACAGTGTTTCATCTCTACAGTTGTTTATCATTTCTATTGTTGATTTCCTACCAAAACTATTCTCTTAAACTGTATCTTTGTCTCTTGTATCTTTCCTCACTGAATCCCTCCACCTCTTCTTCTTCCAGTCTCATTACATGACAAAAAAAATATGATTATTATTTCCTCCTGATGTTGGTAATTAGTTGTCTTTTTTTTGAAACATTATGAATGTTCACATTACTCTTAAGCTGACCATGGTATTCTCAACAGTTTTTCTGTTAAAACACATTTATGAAGTCTTATTTATGTTAAACAAAAATAAAAAGCCCCTGTCACGCCAAGTGGCATATAGGGAATATGGTATTGGTGACCATAAATTTTACAGACCTTCGGCACATGATTTTTGGGATAATGTGGTCGGTATTACGCCCGTGCCACTTTACTTTCCCAGAAAAAAATCAGGTACCCATTAAAGGCTGGGTGAACCGCGATGCCTTTGGTTGGGATCGAAACCTACCTCTTGTCCTTTGTAGTCCAGTTCACTAACCACTGAGCTATCGTGGCTCCCTTCTTTATGTGGTATTTTCTATTTATTATTCAATAGTCCAGGATTCACTTCTATATGTCAATATGGCTCTATATAAACTCAAGAAATCTGTCTTATTATTTCTTTACTCTACCTCTGTTCCTTTATTTCATCACTGCAAGGAAAATGAGGTGTTCAGATCAAGGCTCAGTTGTGTATCTCCTGTGTGGTGCCCATCGTGACATTTGTTATTTCATTATTCCAAAATCTTTTAGGTCTGTCTTTTCCCATAATTTCTATTTTCTTTTCTCCAACAACAAAAACAGAATACATAATATTACTGGATTCCTGAGTAGTAAAAGGGAGATTGAAGACATAAACTGAACAACAAATCAAAGATTGGTTTGAAATTGTGACTCACCAATGTGCAGAAAACTGTGAATGAAGATTGCATTTTTTAAATGTGAAGTCAATGAGAAATATGGCATTATTTGTAATCATGAATACAGCAATAATGCTCCTCATGTTAAATAAACTTGAAACTAGTAAACTGTTTGTCTTAGTAGCTGTAACTTGTGTTGCAATGCTTTCAATGTAGCTCTTGATTACAACAAGTGGAAAATAATAAACACAAAATTGCTGAATTAGCTAATTTTTGTTATTTTAGTGCAAAAGTTTTGTTTCGAAGGAAAAATATTTGGTTTCTCTCCAGAGTGGTATCGTTTTGTTTATTTTGTTTGCTTATCATGTTTAGTAGTTATTCAATATTTTTTATTTAATTTTGCTTATTTAACTCTAAAGTTTCTCAGTAAAAAGTAAATAAACTACCCCCGTCACGCCAAGTGGCATATAGGGAAATATGGTGTTAGTGACCCTATATTTTACAGACCTTCAGCACATGATTTTTGGGGTAATGTGGTCGGTATTACACCCGTGCTGCTTTACTTTCCCAGAAAAAAATCTGGTACCCATTTAAGGCTGGGTGAACCCAGAAGCCGTCGGTTGGGATCGAACCCTACCCCTTGTCCTTTGTAGTCTAGTTCACTAACCACTGAGCTATCGCGGCTCCCAAAGTTTCTCAGTATTTACCTAATATTCATTTAAATGAAATGATAACACTGTTTAAAAGTATTAACCAACTACTGTAGAAAGTGGATTCAATCCTGACAGCAGGACTAATAGTTGTTGATAGTTGTGTTACAGTGACAGTACACCATGATTAAATAAACACAAAGGAAGAGTACATGTAAGTCCAAACAATCTTGGTACTCTTCTTCATTCCTTCCTCATTTGCTTTCAGTATCGAGTGGAGGTATCATTTGAGATCTTTTACTCTTCTATCCCAGACAGATATGCAGTGGGTTAAAATATATCGTTGCTCTGCTGTACAACTAGCGCCACACACACACACTTTTTGAGTAAACACTAAACCAAAAAAATAAGAAGCATATGAAACTACTTGGTTTTTTAAATATAAATCTTGCTAGCAACTAACATTAAGAGGAAAATAGCAAGACATTAATTTGTATAAATTCCAGATTCTTACGTAGGGCATCCTGGTACAGGCATTGCATACACCAGACTCAAGTGAACAGCCAACAAAGCAAGGTTTACCAGCCACTCTGGGATGTACAGTACCAGATCTTGAATAACTGCCCACTTTTTAGTCTGCATTATTACATTTTATATATATTTTAAACACATTCTTTAAAAAGGGTGAATTTTTTTTTTAAATGTTGCACTGTTAAACATTTTCAAATTATTAAATATTTTAAAGCACAATGTGTGACAAACTTAGGGTACCCTGCAAAGGATTATTAAAGAATGTGCAGGTCAGATAGACTTTATTGTTGCCCTGGGGCTTTTTTTTATCAAAGGGGTCCAGAAAACATTCAGAACTTTATTAGTCCTGATGTTATATTTTATAAATAATTGGAAACAATCATCTCTGTTAGTTTATATTCTCATGTTATGGTCATTGACAACAATAACACAAATGCAATAATACAAAAATGAAATAAAACAAGTGTACACCAGAGTTTCAATGATTTGGTAAATTACAATTTTTCTTATTTTATAGAATGGGATGACAGAACTACAGTAATCTTTCTCTTAGAACAAAAGCCTGCATTGTCATATAGGAAAACATACATCTTATCAGTCACTGACCTGCATTGCTGCTCAGCAGCCAAAGACAGGAAAAAGAAGATAGAAAATAAGATGGAAGTTGGAATGAATAACTATCCATCTAAGTTATCACCAATAATGCCAAAAAACCCAGATTTTTAGCTTACACGTGAGAGTGGATAAAGAGAGCTTGGCTGGTGAGAGCAGAAATATAATTGATACGCATCTATTATCTGGTGCTGGTAGGAATATAATTGAGACACAGCTTTTATCAGATTTGGGCAGAAATATAATTGATACACTGAGTTTATCTGGCTAGAGTTGGAATATAATGAGTGAAATTATGGATGCATACACAGTTTTTTTAATGACAGTGGGACTTTGAGTTATGCAAAAGTTTATCTGGTGAGAAAGGAACTAAGTGGTACAGGTATTCAAGATACAAGGAATAGATCATTAGTATTTTTTTAAAAACTGAACAATTTGAGCTGGACCAATAGTATAAAAAATATTACTAGGAGATCACACTTCACACTAAGATAGTGGAATTAGCATAGTACAATACTTTGAGATGAGAGTAATTTTATTTGTATACCAACAAAAAATAATTTTGTTGAATTAGTCTATCCATCCATCCATCTACTGACCTTTCAAGCCATGGTCAGCCAATATGGCATAGGCTCAGATATTCTTTCTCTTTTTCTAAATTTTCTTTCTAACAGTCTCAGTCCTTGCAAAGATCTTTTATCAAATCTTGTCATTTGTCTCTGTTCTGTGCAAGCATCTTAATCTCATTGAAGGAGCCAATTCCTGCTGCCTTTGCCTCTCTGATCAATGTTCTTCTCAATATCTCCCTGGGTCGATCTCTTTTCCTCCTACCTGTTGTTTCCCACATGAGGGCTTGCCTTGCTATTCACTAATTATCTCTTCTCATCACATGTACAACATATGTCTATCATCTTTTCTTGATTATTTATGATACTAGTGGTTGATTGGCGATTTCTCTAATTTCTTCGTTTGTTTTGAATTTGTTCCACACTATACCAAGTATTTTCCTTAGACATTTATTTTCAAATGCTTTTAACTTTGTTTATATGTCTCTTGTTGTTTTCCAGCTCTCGCATGCATATGTAAGGGTTGATAGTACGTTTTATTTGAATAGTCTAAGTTTTTTGTTTGTTTTGTTGAGTTTTAATTTCCAAATCTTCTTAAGACTTTTGAAAATTAAATTAGTACCAAGATTGAAAAAAAAGGGTACATACTAAGTGAGTATGAAGAATTATAGTAATATTTTTTAAAGAGGTGAGGGTAACACCTAAAAGTATTTTTAGAAGCTTTGATGGTGAGAAAAGCATCAAATGTAAAATTTTACAAGAAACCTACATTGTGAGAATCAGACTTTCTAGTACAGCACATATGTATTAAAGCTGAGAAAACATAAGTCAGAGCCAGTCTTTGCAGGACGCCAAAAACTCTAACTTTTTCCATATCAGCACCTGCAAATTCATCAAGCGATAAATATTAAAATGCTGACACTAATGGACAATTAACACTAGAAAATAATAACACAAATGGATAATTAACAATTTATTTGTTTTTAAATTTCTATGATACAAATACTGTTCCAATAGTTTGTTATATTGATATTGTGCATTTTAACTGTTGTAACTGTATTCAGGTTAAATAATTTAAAATATCTGAATTGTATGTTTATTATTTTTATTTTACCTTTATCTCTGTGATGATGATATTGTTTTATTCTCTACATAGTGGATACGGTCATCTAAGAGATACGATGAACAAATGGAAGTGGAAGTTTTGTTAGAG
This sequence comes from Megaustenia siamemsis, assembly GCA_032433765.1. Lineage (NCBI taxonomy): Eukaryota > Metazoa > Mollusca > Gastropoda > Stylommatophora > Ariophantidae > Megaustenia > Megaustenia siamemsis. The sequence goes on along the minus strand of JAVIAB010000092.1, from coordinate 120,276,405 downwards.
AGAAAGAGCAAGAGAGAGAAAGAGAGAAATAGTTGTCAGAGTGAAGTTTATGTAACAAGGACTTCTTAGTGTAAGAATGAAGACTGCAGTGGTAACATCATAAAGATTCTCAGTGGTATCAGAGCATTTTTTTTCCTGAAGAAATCTATAATCTGTGGTCCTCAATACAGTGGTATAACTTTATTGGAACTTACTGTTAACATGAAGAAATCTATAATCTGTGGTCCTCAATACAGTGGTATAACTTTATTGGAACTTACTGTTAACATGAAGAAATCTATAATCTGTGGTCCTCAATACAGTGGTATAACTTTACTGGAACTTACTGTTAACATGAAGAAATCTATAATCTGTGGTCCTCAATACAGTGGTATAACTTTATTGGAACTTACTGTTAACATGAAGAAATCTATAATCTGTGGTCCTCAATACAGTGGTATAACTTTACTGGAACTTACTGTTAACATGAAGAAATCTATAATCTGTGGTCCTCAATACAGTGGTATAACTTTATTGGAACTTACTGTTAACATGAAGAAATCTATAATCTGTGGTCCTCAATACAGTGGTATAACTTTACTGGAACTTACTGTTAACATGAAGAAATCTATAATCTGTGGTCCTCAATACAGTGGTATAACTTTATTGGAACTTACTGTTAACATGAAGAAATCTATAATCTGTGGTCCTCAATACAGTGGTATAACTTTATTGGAACTTATTGTTAACATGAAGAAATCTATAATCTGTGGTCCTCAATACAGTGGTATAACTTTATTGGAACTTATTGTTAACATGAAGAAATCTATAATCTGTGGTCCTCAATACAGTGGTATAACTTTACTGGAACTTACTGTTAACATGAAGAAATCTATAATCTGTGGTCCTCAATACAGTGGTATAACTTTATTGGAACTTACTGTTAACATGAAGAAATCTATAATCTGTGGTCCTCAATACAGTGGTATAACTTTACTGGAACTTACTGTTAACATGAAGAAATCTATAATCTGTGGTCCTCAATACAGTGGTATAACTTTACTGGAACTTACTGTTAACATGAAGAAATCTATAATCTGTGGTCCTCAATACAGTGGTATAACTTTATTGGAACTTACTGTTAACATGAAGAAATCTATAATCTGTGGTCCTCAATACAGTGGTATAACTTTATTGGAACTTACTGTTAACATGAAGAAATCTATAATCTGTGGTCCTCAATACAGTGGTATAACTTTATTGGAACTTACTGTTAACATGAAGAAATCTATAATCTGTGGTCCTCAATACAGTGGTATAACTTTACTGGAACTTACTGTTAACATGAAGAAATCTATAATCTGTGGTCCTCAATACAGTGGTATAACTTTACTGGAACTTACTGTTAACATGAAGAAATCTATAATCTGTGGTCCTCAATACAGTGGTATAACTTTATTGGAACTTACTGTTAACATGAAGAAATCTGTAATCTGTGATCCTCAATACAGTGGTATAACTTTATTGGAACTTACTGTTAACATGAAGAAATCTATAATCTGTAGTCCTCAATACAGTGGTATAACTTTATTGGAACTTACTGTTAACATGAAGAAATCTATAATCTGTGGTCCTCAATACAGTGGTATAACTTTATTGGAACTTACTGTTAACATGAAGAAATCTATAATCTGTGGTCCTCAATACAGTGGTATAACTTTATTGGAACTTACTGTTAACATGAAGAAATCTATAATCTGTGGTCCTCAATACAGTGGTATAACTTTACTGGAACTTACTGTTAACATGAAGAAATCTATAATCTGTGGTCCTCAATACAGTGGTATAACTTTATTGGAACTTACTGTTAACATGAAGAAATCTATAATCTGTAGTCCTCAATACAGTGGTATAACTTTATTGGAACTTACTGTTAACATGAAGAAATCTATAATCTGTGGTCCTCAATACAGTGGTATAACTTTATTGGAACTTACTGTTAACATGAAGAAATCTATAATCTGTGGTCCTCAATACAGTGGTATAACTTTATTGGAACTTACTGTTAACATGAAGAAATCTATAATCTGTGGTCCTCAATACAGTGGTATAACTTTATTGGAACTTACTGTTAACATGAAGAAATCTATAATCTGTGGTCCTCAATACAGTGGTATAACTTTACTGGAACTTACTGTTAACATGAAGAAATCTATAATCTGTGGTCCTCAATACAGTGGTATAACTTTATTGGAACTTACTGTTAACATGAAGAAATCTATAATCTGTAGTCCTCAATACAGTGGTATAACTTTATTGGAACTTACTGTTAACATGAAGAAATCTATAATCTGTGGTCCTCAATACAGTGGTATAACTTTATTGGAACTTACTGTTAACATGAAGAAATCTATAATCTGTGGTCCTCAATACAGTGGTATAACTTTACTGGAACTTACTGTTAACATGAAGAAATCTATAATCTGTGGTCCTCAATACAGTGGTATAACTTTATTGGAACTTACTGTTAACATGAAGAAATCTATAATCTGTGGTCCTCAATACAGTGGTATAACTTTATTGGAACTTACTGTTAACATGAAGAAATCTATAATCTGTAGTCCTCAATACAGTGGTATAACTTTATTGGAACTTATTGTTAACATGAAGAAATCTATAATCTGTGGTCCTCAATACAGTGGTATAACTTTATTGGAACTTACTGTTAACATGAAGAAATCTATAATCTGTGGTCCTCAATACAGTGGTATAACTTTATTGGAACTTACTGTTAACATGAAGAAATCTATAATCTGTGGTCCTCAATACAGTGGTATAACTTTATTGGAACTTACTGTTAACATGAAGAAATCTATAATCTGTGGTCCTCAATACAGTGGTATAACTTTATTGGAACTTACTGTTAACATGAAGAAATCTATAATCTGTGGTCCTCAATACAGTGGTATAACTTTACTGGAACTTACTGTTAACATGAAGAAATCTATAATCTGTAGTCCTCAATACAGTGGTATAACTTTATTGGAACTTACTGTTAACATGAAGAAATCTATAATCTGTGGTCCTCAATACAGTGGTATAACTTTACTGGAACTTATTGTTAACATGAAGAAATCTATAATCTGTGGTCCTCAATACAGTGGTATAACTTTATTGGAACTTACTGTTAACATGAAGAAATCTATAATCTGTGGTCCTCAATACAGTGGTATAACTTTATTGGAACTTACTGTTAACATGAAGAAATCTATAATCTGTGGTCCTCAATACAGTGGTATAACTTTATTGGAACTTACTGTTAACATGAAGAAATCTATAATCTGTAGTCCTCAATACAGTGGTATAACTTTATTGGAACTTACTGTTAACATGAAGAAATCTATAATCTGTAGTCCTCAATACAGTGGTATAACTTTATTGGAACTTACTGTTAACATGAAGAAATCTATAATCTGTAGTCCTCAATACAGTGGTATAACTTTATTGGAACTTACTGTTAACATGAAGAAATCTATAATCTGTGGTCCTCAATACAGTGGTATAACTTTACTGGAACTTACTGTTAACATGAAGAAATCTATAATCTGTGGTCCTCAATACAGTGGTATAACTTTACTGGAACTTATTGTTAACATGAAGAAATCTATAATCTGTGGTCCTCAATACAGTGGTATAACTTTACTGGAACTTACTGTTAACATGAAGAAATCTATAATCTGTGGTCCTCAATACAGTGGTATAACTTTACTGGAACTTACTGTTAACATGAAGAAATCTATAATCTGTGGTCCTCAATACAGTGGTATAACTTTACTGGAACTTACTGTTAACATGAAGAAATCTATAATCTGTGGTCCTCAATACAGTGGTATAACTTTACTGGAACTTATTGTTGACATGAAGAAATCTATAATCTGTGGTCCTCAATACAGTGGTATAACTTTATTGGAACTTACTGTTAACATGAAGAAATCTATAATCTGTGGTCCTCAATACAGTGGTATAACTTTACTGGAACTTACTGTTAACATGAAGAAATCTATAATCTGTGGTCCTCAATACAGTGGTATAACTTTACTGGAACTTACTGTTAACATGAAGAAATCTATAATCTGTGGTCCTCAATACAGTGGTATAACTTTACTGGAACTTATTGTTAACATGAAGAAATCTATAATCTGTGGTCCTCAATACAGTGGTATAACTTTACTGGAACTTACTGTTAACATGAAGAAATCTATAATCTGTGGTCCTCAATACAGTGGTATAACTTTACTGGAACTTATTGTTAACATGAAGAAATCTATAATCTGTAGTCCTCAATACAGTGGTATAACTTTACTGGAACTTACTGTTAACATGAAGAAATCTATAATCTGTAGTCCTCAATACAGTGGTATAACTTTACTGGAACTTACTGTTAACATGAAGAAATCTATAATCTGTAGTCCTCAATACAGTGGTATAACTTTACTGGAACTTACTGTTAACATGAAGAAATCTATAATCTGTGGTCCTCAATACAGTGGTATAACTTTATTGGAACTTACTGTTAACATGAAGAAATCTATAATCTGTGGTCCTCAATACAGTGGTATAACTTTATTGGAACTTACTGTTAACATGAAGAAATCTATAATCTGTGGTCCTCAATACAGTGGTATAACTTTACTGGAACTTACTGTTAACATGAAGAAATCTATAATCTGTGGTCCTCAATACAGTGGTATAACTTTACTGGAACTTATTGTTAACATGAAGAAATCTATAATCTGTGGTCCTCAATACAGTGGTATAACTTTACTGGAACTTACTGTTAACATGAAGAAATCTATAATCTGTGGTCCTCAATACAGTGGTATAACTTTATTGGAACTTACTGTTAACATGAAGAAATCTATAATCTGTGGTCCTCAATACAGTGGTATAACTTTACTGGAACTTACTGTTAACATGAAGAAATCTATAATCTGTGGTCCTCAATACAGTGGTATAACTTTACTGGAACTTACTGTTAACATGAAGAAATCTATAATCTGTGGTCCTCAATACAGTGGTATAACTTTACTGGAACTTACTGTTAACATGAAGAAATCTATAATCTGTGGTCCTCAATACAGTGGTATAACTTTACTGGAACTTACTGTTAACATGAAGAAATCTATAATCTGTGGTCCTCAATACAGTGGTATAACTTTACTGGAACTTACTGTTAACATGAAGAAATCTATAATCTGTAGTCCTCAATACAGTGGTATAACTTTATTGGAACTTACTGTTAACATGAAGAAATCTATAATCTGTGGTCCTCAATACAGTGGTATAACTTTATTGGAACTTACTGTTAACATGAAGAAATCTATAATCTGTGGTCCTCAATACAGTGGTATAACTTTATTGGAACTTACTGTTAACATGAAGAAATCTATAATCTGTGGTCCTCAATACAGTGGTATAACTTTATTGGAACTTATTGTTAACATGAAGAAATCTATAATCTGTGGTCCTCAATACAGTGGTATAACTTTACTGGAACTTATTGTTAACATGAAGAAATCTATAATCTGTGGTCCTCAATACAGTGGTATAACTTTACTGGAACTTATTGTTAACATGAAGAAATCTATAATCTGTGGTCCTCAATACAGTGGTATAACTTTACTGGAACTTATTGTTAACATGAAGAAATCTATAATCTGTGGTCCTCAATACAGTGGTATAACTTTACTGGAACTTATTGTTAACATGAAGAAATCTATAATCTGTGGTCCTCAATACAGTGGTATAACTTTATTGGAACTTACTGTTAACATGAAGAAATCTATAATCTGTGGTCCTCAATACAGTGGTATAACTTTATTGGAACTTACTGTTAACATGAAGAAATCTATAATCTGTGGTCCTCAATACAGTGGTATAACTTTATTGGAACTTACTGTTAACATGAAGAAATCTATAATCTGTGGTCCTCAATACAGTGGTATAACTTTATTGGAACTTACTGTTAACATGAAGAAATCTATAATCTGTGGTCCTCAATACAGTGGTATAACTTTATTGGAACTTATTGTTAACATGAAGAAATCTATAATCTGTGGTCCTCAATACAGTGGTATAACTTTATTGGAACTTACTGTTAACATGAAGAAATCTATAATCTGTAGTCCTCAATACAGTGGTATAACTTTATTGGAACTTACTGTTAACATGAAGAAATCTATAATCTGTGGTCCTCAATACAGTGGTATAACTTTATTGGAACTTACTGTTAACATGAAGAAATCTATAATCTGTGGTCCTCAATACAGTGGTATAACTTTATTGGAACTTACTGTTAACATGAAGAAATCTATAATCTGTAGTCCTCAATACAGTGGTATAACTTTATTGGAACTTATTGTTAACATGAAGAAATCTGTAATCTGTAGTCCTCAATACAGTGGTATAACTTTACTGGAACTTACTGTTAACATGAAGAAATCTATAATCTGTGGTCCTCAATACAGTGGTATAACTTTACTGGAACTTACTGTTAACATGAAGAAATCTATAATCTGTAGTCCTCAATACAGTGGTATAACTTTATTGGAACTTACTGTTAACATGAAGAAATCTGTAATCTGTGGTCCTCAATACAGTGGTATAACTTTACTGGAACTTATTGTTAACATGAAGAAATCTATAATCTGTGGTCCTCAATACAGTGGTATAACTTTATTGGAACTTACTGTTAACATGAAGAAATCTATAATCTGTGGTCCTCAATACAGTGGTATAACTTTACTGGAACTTATTGTTAACATGAAGAAATCTATAATCTGTGGTCCTCAATACAGTGGTATAACTTTATTGGAACTTACTGTTAACATGAAGAAATCTATAATCTGTGGTCCTCAATACAGTGGTATAACTTTATTGGAACTTACTGTTAACATGAAGAAATCTGTAATCTGTGGTCCTCAATACAGTGGTATAACTTTATTGGAACTTACTGTTAACATGAAGAAATCTGTAATCTGTGATCCTCAATACAGTGGTATAACTTTATTGGAACTTACTGTTAACATGAAGAAATCTATAATCTGTGATCCTCAATACAGTGGTATAACTTTATTGGAACTTACTGTTAACATGAAGAAATCTGTAATCTGTAGTCCTCAATACAGTGGTATAACTTTATTGGAACTTACTGTTAACATGAAGAAATCTATAATCTGTGGTCCTCAATACAGTGGTATAACTTTATTGGAACTTATTGTTAACATGAAGAAATCTATAATCTGTGGTCCTCAATACAGTGGTATAACTTTATTGGAACTTACTGTTAACATGAAGAAATCTATAATCTGTGGTCCTCAATACAGTGGTATAACTTTATTGGAACTTACTGTTAACATGAAGAAATCTATAATCTGTAGTCCTCAATACAGTGGTATAACTTTACTGGAACTTATTGTTAACATGAAGAAATCTATAATCTGTAGTCCTCAATACAGTGGTATAACTTTACTGGAACTTATTGTTAACATGAAGAAATCTATAATCTGTGGTCCTCAATACAGTGGTATAACTTTATTGGAACTTACTGTTAACATGAAGAAATCTATAATCTGTGGTCCTCAATACAGTGGTATAACTTTATTGGAACTTACTGTTAACATGAAGAAATCTATAATCTGTGGTCCTCAATACAGTGGTATAACTTTATTGGAACTTACTGTTAACATGAAGAAATCTATAATCTGTGGTCCTCAATACAGTGGTATAACTTTACTGGAACTTACTGTCAAAATGAGTACCCAACATGAACCCAATGAGGAACAACTTGGCAGCCCTCCAAACAATCTTCCAGGCAATTCTAGGGTAACTCCAACCTCTGTTGAACATTGATTTGAAGGAGAAGTTCATGGACACGCCCATAATCATGACGAACCTGCGCAGACGTTCAGACACATTGCACGTCAAGGAATCGAAGAACAAAATAGTTTAAGGACATCGTTTACTGAAATGATAACCCTAACTCATACATATCCCACCCCCACCCCCAAAAAAACCCCCAAGGACATGCAGGAGTACGGGGCAATGTAAGAGCGTACAGGTTGGCGCTATACTGTCATTGAAGAAGATTTGCCTGGATCAGGCATCATCGTTATCATGTGCCTTCTCCGCAACGAAGGTTGGCTACCATGGATCACCATTCTACTCTGTTTCTTGCTTTGATGGTGTAGGCTGACATAGATTGACTTGTCCATCTTTTGATGTTACTCGTCCATGTTAGTCTTGGTCTGCCTCTGTCTCTTTTACCTTGTATTTTTCCTTCCAATATTACTTTTAGTAGGCTGTTGGGTCTTTTAACATGCCCCAAAAATTTCATTTGTCTTGTCTTGATTGTATTTAGTAGTTCTCTTTTTATTTTCAGCTGTTTTAAAACTTCATCATTTGTTATCTTTTGTTTCCATCCAATTCTACCTATTCTTCTATAAATCCACATTTCAAAGGCTTCAATTTTCTGTTCTGTTTTCTTGTCTAATGTCCATGTTTCTGCACCATACAGGAATATTGAGAAGACGTAACATTTTGCCATTCTAAGTTTCAGCCCTGCTGATATTTGTTTTGTTGTTAGTATATTTTTCATGGCATTAAAATTACTTTTTGCCATACCTATTCTTTTGTTTATTTCAGTTTTGCATTTTCCATCATTGGTTATAGTATGTCCCAGGTAGTTGTAGCTCTGGACTGTCTCCAGATGTATTCCCTCAACTGCGATATTTAATTGTAGGTCTTGAGAATTTTCTTTGTTTATGATCATAGTTTTAGTCTTTTTGATATTCATATCTAGTCCATATTTTTTGCTTGTCATGTTTATTACATTAAGTAATTGTTGTAGATCTTTAGGATTTTCTGCTAGTAGCACAGTATCATCAGCATTTCTTAGGTTATTGATTATCTTTCCATTAATGTTTAGGCCTGGCATCTCATTGATGTTTTTAAAGATTTGCTCAGTGTATAAATTGAACAAGCTTGGTGATGGGATGCATCCTTGTCTTACTCCTCTTTTTATATCAATGGGTGTAGAGTCATCCTTGTTATATTTTATTATTGCTGTTTGCTCCCAATACAAATTACATATCAGTCGTATGTCTGTGTCATCCAGATTTATATCTTTTAGGCAGTCTATAAGTTGCTCATGGTGTATTCTATCAAATGCTTTGGTGTAGTCTATGAAGCAGGCCTATATTGGTTTGTTTACTTCTATGTACTTTTCAATCAATGTCCTCATGCTGAATATGGCTTCTTTTGTCCCACTGTTTTTCTTGAATCCGAATTGCTACTCATCTAATTCATTATTAATTTTATTCTGAATCCTTCCTTGTATAACTTTTAGTAAAATTTGGGTTACCTGGCTCATTAGGCTTATTGTTCTAAAATCGCTGCATTCAACTGCACCATTCTTTTTAGGCAATGCTATGAATGTTGATGTTTTTAGTTCATTTAGTATGTATCCTGTGTGGTATATGTCATTGCATATGTCTGTGATCACTTCAATGCCAAAATCTTCTAGTGCCTGTATCATCTCTAACTGTATATTGTCAGGTCATGCTGCCTTTCCCTTTTTCATTGTTTTTTATAGCTTTTTCTACTTCAGATTTCAGGATTTTAAAGCTGGATGTACATTTTATGAATGGTTTTTTTGTCCCTATCGCCATGAAATAATTCTGTTACGTATTCCTGCCATCTTTTGATTATATCTTTGTAGTCCGTTAGCATTCTTCCCTCTTTGTTTGCAATACATCCGTTTCCTGCTGCTTTTTTGTCTTTATTAGTCATTCTTTTTATTTCTATGTGCATCTCTCTTAAATTTTGTTTACTTTCCATAGTTTCGATTTCTAGACATCTTTGGTTGAGCCAGTCTTCTTTTGCCTTTTTGCACATTATTCGTATTTCATTATCAATTTCCTTGTATTTGGCAGTGTTTTTCGCTTGTCTTCTCTTTTCCATTTTTTCTAAAATATCAGTTATCCATTTTTGTTTTTTGTTACTTTCCTTTTTGGGTAAGGTGATGCAGGATTCTTGTATGCTGTTTTTTATGCATTGCCATTTGGTTGTGACTTTTTCTTCAGGATTTTCTCTTCTGTACTGCTCAATCCCTTCTTCTAGCAGCCTCTGATATGTGTTCTTTACTTGTACAGTATAAGTTTCTTTTACATCTTTCTGATTTAAAGCTGTTGTATCTATTGCTGTTGCAGAATTAGTATTTTGTTTATTTCTCTTTAATTTGATTTTTATTTTAATCATTACAGGTTTGTGATCTGAATTAATATCTGATCCTGGATAGGTTTTGGCTTTCTTGATGCTGTTCCGGAATCTGTCTTTTATCATTATATAATCTATTTGATTCCTTTTTCCATCTCCAGGGCTTTTCCATGTGTATAATTTCCTTTTCTCTTGCTCAAAGTAGGTGTTACATATTATTAGTCTGTTTTCTTCACAAAATTGAATTAATCTTTCTCCTCTGTCATTTCTTTTTCCTAACCCATGATTTCCTATAATGGTCTTATATCTGCCTTTTCCCACTTTTGCGTTCATGTCACGCATTACAATCAAGATGTCTGTAGATTTCGCTTGCTTCATAACTGTATTTAGATCTTCATAGTATGCTTCTATTTGTTCATAGTCTTGAGTAGGTGCGTATGTTTGTAGTATTGTGATGTCAAATGGCTTTGCCTTCATTTTTATTCATATAATCCTATCATTGTATGTCACTTGAGTATTTATATATTTTTTTGATCAGGCAGACATCATTAATGCTCGCCGAGATGAGGGAAGGGCACAGTACTTCGATAACCATGAGCCAATGTCTGTCCGGATGAAGGCGTAAAGATGGGCACAGCCAAAAACGAGAGGTTTAGTGGGCGCATAAGAGGACTTATTAACCAACACAGAGCTGAAGTCGCCAGTCGCTGGACACAATGAGACATGCTGAAGAGCATACATGTTAAAACTGCGCTGTGAAAATCGAAGGCAATAACTGAGCTTCGTAAACAGACACAGATTAGAATCTGAAGATAGAGAGTTAAAGAGCCGAACAAAAAAAAGCCCATGTTTTCAATTTATATATCTCACTGTTTTCTCGGAAGAAAAAACAATCTCAAAATAAAAACAAAAGTTAATGATCAAGTTAATGGCTTAAGTCAGTGTTACTCTGAAATGGATCACAAAGAAAATTAATGAAGTGTTGTTTAGATTAAAGTGTGATACTCACGGACTTGTCTAATGTGCAGTGAGGATGACTTGTCGACTAAACTAAACTACAGTGTGTTATGACACAGCATGTGTATGAAACGTCTAAGATCATGTCAAAAATATACACTGATTCATACACTTCAATTGGAAGCCTCCTTAGATCGCGAAAGACCTAAGCTTCATTCTGTCAGGCCTAGAAGAGGTAAATCCGCACAGTGTGTATCATATATTTATAGGAAGTTACCATGAGGAAAATTAGAAATAGTCAATTAATTAGGATTAATGTAATGCTATAATAGTTAAATTTAATTATCTGAATTTAACCAAACCGTAAAAAGTAAAGTACCCCATCACGCCAAGTGGCGTATAGGGAATATGATGTTAGTGACCAAAAATTTTACAGACCTTCAGAACATGATTTATGGGGTAATGTGGTCGCTACTACGCCCGTGCCGCTTTACTTTCCCAGAAAAAAATCCGGTACCCATTTAAGGCTGGGTGAACCCGGAGGCCGTCGGTTGGGATCGAACCCTACCTCTTGTCCTTTGCAGTCCAGTTCACTAACCACTGAGCTATTGTTAACCAAACCATAATTTCTACTAAAAAAAAGGGTATCTTCAATCCTCTATTTGCTTCAATGAACAATTTCGTTTCTTTTGGTTTATACTTAATGTTTAAAAATGCATACGCGATCATATTATTTATGTTCTTTTAAGTTAAAAATAATTCGTAGAATTAGCATAAATAAAACAGTACATTGTCATATCTAGATGTACATAGACTAATACATTCACAAATGGCTCACCAAGGAAAGACAAGGTCTGCTACATTGAGTCCATTCCAAGAAGCGTGTTCGAAAAACCAATATCCGCCACCACCATAGTTTACAAACACCATCAACATTAGGGTCAAGCTGAGGAAGGTATTCAACACATCCAGGACAAAGAGAAACAATGAAAATGGCTAAATTGTCTGATAACGTGAACTATTTAACAAATTATTTTCTTTAACGTTTGTCATGATTTTGATAGACTTGCTGCTTTGTGTTATAACTTACTGCTATAGTTATGCAGTAAAAAAGAATAGTGAGACTGTGACCTTCCAGGCATGTCGTAAGAGGCGACTAAGGAGGTTGATCGATGGCTTGACAAGCTGTCATTGTAAAAAGTATTGTTATGGAAACAGCGTCATATATTTTATAGCAGTGATCTCTGCAATATGTGCCACTTTGGCATGCAAGGTTTCTGTTTTTGATATTGTGGTTCTGCTCTATGTGCCGTCTTCGGCTCAAAAGGACAATAGATAGATAGTTATGCGTGTTGATAAGACATCATGGGTTTCTAAGAAAATATAAGAATCTAAGGAGATAGTTTTTGCAGTTCCTTTCATTTTTCCTAGTGACTATACTAGCCCGTGATCGTAGCAACTGTCTCTACACTTGAGATCATCTACACAACATATGACAAGGAACTAATATAGCAACAAAACTTTGGTTTCTGAGAGCCTGTATTTTTTCCTATTGCAACATATGGCCGTGAAACATGGACAATTGAGAAATATATAAATGCCTTTGAATGCAAGTGCAACATAAGAATACTCAGACCACATGGACGGAGAAAAAAACAAACTAGTCAATCTTACAAGAACTTAACATTTCAGAAAAATGGTTAATGAGGATAAAAAAAAAGACACACACACAAATATTTTAGTCATGTAAAACGGCATAACAGCCTGCAGAAGGTGGAGGGTGTAGTTACATGTAAACGAGGGAGAAGAAGACATAGAAATGGTACACGATAGAAGCGATCTGTTGGGATTGATTGCTACAGATGTTGGACATCTCGCGCATGACATAGAAAACTTCAGAGGTGCTGTCAATGTGTTCCAACATTGACATGCTAGATGATGATGGTGAGTTATCCTCGGCTTCATCACACCGAATCACATGTTTCAGACCACATTTGACTTTCTTTTCGAACTCTACAAATATGGCCAAACCAAAACAGGGAGGTTGAATAGCGTCTTTGTCAGATTTTTCTTTTCTCTTTTGCTGACCCTGACCTCAGCAATCAGCTGTTTCACTTTAACTGTCTTCTTCTGAATTTCACTAACTGGAAACTGTGGAGACCTAGTAACACTTGGGCGGACTACACACCGCAACTTCAACAAGAACCTTGTAATTAGAAAAAAATATCATTGAAAAGAGGAAACGGTTCAGCGTCACATGGCAACATTCACCATTGATGATAATAGAACATATTCGATCGAGTAACAGAAAATAATTATTCTAGATACCCGTACTAATAACAAACGAAGTAAATCAACACCGATCACTTTGAAGCTAAATCAGGAGGAAGTAAGACAAGAGTGTATGCTGTCACTCCAATTGTTTATTTCTTACACAGATTGCATATGTAAGTTAACCAGACCGCCTGATACAAAGGAGACTAAACGACCTCGATCTGCGGACGTTCATGTACGACTTTCCATACATGGAAAAATAGAAGACATACAGAATCCTCACATAAATTTAACAATACAGGTACCCAATAGAACATGAAAATCAACACAAATAAGACAGAAGTTATGATCATCTCAAATGACAAACAGAACAAATACATAACGATTGACCGCAGACAATTAAAACAATTGGAGGAGTGTAACTACTTGGAAGATCAAGTCACAAACGATGATATTTTATAAGCAGCAGAAATAGACTCAAGATGCAACAAAGTTTGCACAAGAATTTTTTTTACTAAACGTCACCACAATTGTTCAACAAAGCAACACATAACTAAACCTAAAGGTGAAATGGGCACTTTACAACGCAATCTGCGTCCCAACGTTGTGCTACCAATGCTAAACCTGGACGCTAGACTCAAAGCAATAAGAAAAATAACCACTGCCGAAATGAAATTTGTTTGAGGTATGACAGGAAACAGCCTGAGAGATACGACCATATGTAAAGAAATCTGAAAATGCGAAGAATAAACAGAGAAACAATAGATAAAATGATTTGTTCTCCTGGTGAGACAGAATATTTTAAAAATTCAAAACAGGGAGCCTTCAATAAACTCTGAACCTTCAAAATCGCTGGGGGTTGCTGTAGAGAGCTGGCAACTATATCAGTGTACCGGAAACACGTATCACAGCATTAAGTATTAAGTTCAGAGTATCTATCACATTTTGATGTAGGGTGAACATCTGTGGTCTAGAGTTTGCATGATTGGTAGTGGCAAAAGTCGCAAGGAAGACGTTGTTACTAGAGGAATGTTGTAACTATAAAACACTACACCAGTTATGTTTCTAAAACATACTAACCATGAGCGAAGTCAGAAAACCCAAACAAATATCAAGAGTTATTAAACACGTAATATGAACATTAAAAAAAAAGTAAAGTGCTCCCGTCACGCCAAGTGGCGTATAGGGAATATGGTGTTAGTGACCATACATTTTACAGACCTTCAGCACATTATTTTTGGGGTAATGTGGTCGGTATTACGCTCGTGCCGCTTTACATTCCCAGAAAAAAAATCCGGTACCCATTAAAGGCTGGGAGAACCCGGAAGGCGTCGGTTGGGATCGAACCCTACCTCTTGTCCTTTGTAGTCCAGTTCACTAACCACTGAGCTATCGCGGCTCCGTAATATCAACACATTAAACTTAAATGGAACAGGAGGAAGCCGAAAGAATCAAAACAATAAATGGAAAAACAATAGGCCTACTCCTGGATGGAAATTTAGATGAACACAATGGAACTAAATCCTACATGAAAGTAATAAAGATAACACTAAGATTATTAGAAATGAAATCGATCGTTAACAAATTGATCAGAGGAAAACCAGGAAAGTTCATCAACAATAGCATAATACACTGTCAGCGACTGAGTTGAATGATGATATCGTATGACGAAGAACAGTTCGATTGCCTTCACTTTCGGTTCGGCTACGCCTTATGTCTTTTAGCGTCTGCTGTAGCTGCTATGATGGGGACTGGATCTGCCTTTCTTTGTTTGGATCCTTCAATTAGATGAGTTTTAATTCGGATATTCCACTAGTACGGGCGGTTGAGCAATTATGGATTTTAATTCGCTTGCAGTGATACCGGAGCCTTCGACTAATCATAACCGTTTCAATTACAATACACTGTCATGCAGGAAGGACTGGTAATGTCAATGAGGCAACGTTTGAATTCTGCCAACATTTGCAGTCGGGAACCGTGCAAAACTATGATATGGTCATAACAATGGAAGACTTTTAGAACACTTTAAAAGAGAAATGTGGAATGAACACGGTAAACTAAATTGAGATTAAGTGATCACGTATGGATACACTTTACAGCATTTATAAGTAATAAAAACAAAGCAAGAAATTTAAGTAACTATCATCTAGTTGCAGGAAAAAAAAAAACATTTGCAGCATACGCAAAGATGCCCTGGGATGTCGTAGCTGCGGCATACGCAGATATGCCCTGGGATGTGGTAGTCAACTTACCCACGGAATGTGTCAAGCGAATGTAGACGCTTTTTTTTCTTCTCTTTCTCTGGTTCAGGCTTGTTTGTATCTGCGGCATTATCTTCCTTATCTCTTTTCGCACTGTTCATACTCTGAAATACAAGTTCATTATTTATACATTAGATAGTTACTGCTAAAGCTGTATTTTTGTTAATTATTTAAAATTCAAAGAATCAGTACTTCTGACAAACTCTCAGTTCCTCTACATCGGTGATGCAAAATGTGCGCGTTGATGTTTCCCGTTGCTCACTGGTTATACAGGCTTCGCTTGTCGTCATAGCTGACCTGTTGTACTAACAACCAGCCTGGCTTATTCTGAGAAATTTCCCATCATCATTAAATATTGCAGAGAGCCGCAATAACTCAGTGGTTAGTGAACTGGACTACAAAGGACAAGAGCTCGGGTTAGATCCTGATCGACGGCTTCCGGGTTCACCCAGCCTTAAATGGGTACCGGATTTTTTCTGGAAAAGTAAAGCGGCACGGGCGTAATAGCGACCACATTACCCCAAAAATCAGGTACCGAAGGTCTGTAAAAAGTATGGTCACTAAAACCATATTCCCTACACGTCACTTGGTGTGACGGGGTCGTTACTTTTTTAACTGATTAAGTATTGCACTTTAAAGAAGCCACCACTGAGAAGCGACAACGTAATAATTCTTGTCAAGTACTACATGACAGTGTGCAGTAAACAGCGTGCTCGCGTGCTTTTATTCTGTCATCATGAAGTTACGTTCTGACAGGCGTAGATTATCTATTCTATTCTATTCTATTCTATTCTATTCTATTCTATTCTATTCTATTCTATTCTATTCTATTCTATTAATGGAACCAATTTCATTGCAGTAAGAAATTCCATTTATCCGCTCCACATCTTGTAGCTAAAATGCATCGGTAAATTCCGCTGACAAGGTCGCTCAGTGCACGCCCTAATCGACTGTACAGGTGACGATTTCAAACCTCCTTTGTCGTCTTTTACGACATGCGTGACAGATAACAATGGATCTATTCTTGTCTACCCTCACAGTGGTGACCCAAGATGATCAATTCGGTCAAAGCATGTATTATACCGGCATGGATGTTTATGATTTCTCTTGTTAACTACAAAACCATTTTCAATTTGTCCGTTTCCCTCTTTTGTTACCTTAATTTGTTTCCAATTGCAACATTATATTCCAGCATTTGCCTTTTCATAACGTTGTTTTTTTTTAAAAAAAGATTATTGTTTTCTCTTGATGTTGATTTTGTATATGTTTTAGCATTTTTCAGAACGCCCTCATTACCTGTTTTAGGGGGCCTCGGTAGCCAAGTTGGGAAGACCACCCGACTAGGACTACCGACGTTCGGACAACCCGTGTTCGATTCCCGCTGGGAGCAGTGTGAGTTGTACTCGTGGTTGGAAAAAAAAATACCCCCACGGTCGACCCAGCCGTTGGCAGAAATGGGTACCAGGGTATTACCCTGGAAAGGTAAGGAAGGTCGTCTCGCATCTGAGTTTCGATGCTTGAGGCAAAACTATACAGAAATCTCCGAACATTTCTGGATAGGTGGCCGAGCACATATGGGTGTAAACTCGCGTGCTAAGACACCGGTTCAAGTCTCGTACTTGACCTTTACCTTTACTTGTTTTAGCTGCACATGGTGTTCTCAACATGTTTTCTGTGAATCGATATTTCTGAGACCTCCAATCATTTTCTTGTCTTTTGCTGGATTGTCCAGAATTCACTTCCATATATAGATTGATTCCACATAACACTGAAGAGCTCTCTTTCTTATCTCTATTATTATTATTTTTTTATGAGCTGCATCTGTTTTCATTCTTACAAACGTAGTCTTTGTCTTAATTTATCTTATATGCAACTAAAATAAAACGTGTAGAAATATCTTCATCCCACCTTAATTATTTGATGAGTTGTTTCGGCATGATCAACAGACACAACTATTCTATTTAAATGTTCTCTTCCTTTAGATGATGTATCTTATTTAGAAAATTCGAGACGCGTTGGTGCTGTCTTTCCTGTATCGGTCTCAATTCGACTTAGACTTATCACTTTCACTGCTGCTTTGATTAATGTCAGAACTTACGTTAACGTTATCATCATCAAGTACCGGGCCTACTGGCGTAGGTGATCATGTCTCTCCACAACTTTCGATCTCGACAGTTCTTTATCATTTCTGTTGTTGACCTTCTGCCAAGCCTTTCTCTTAAGCTGTCTGATATTTTCTCTCTTTGCTTCCCTCTATCTCTTCGTCCCTCAATTTTTCCAGTTGTTACAATATATTCCTGTTGTTCTCTTCTCATTACATGGCCAAAAAATGATGACTGTTTCATTCTAATATTGCAAATTAGCTCTCTTTTTGCTTTGACCTCTTTCAGAACATTTTCATTACTCTTCTTAGCTGTCCATGGTATTCTCAACATTCTTCTGTAAAACCACATTTCTACAGACTCCAGTGATTTTCTTATCTGTTGTCCTATTGTCCATGATTCACATCCATATGTTAAGACTAGCTCTACTTAACATTTAAGAACTCTTTTTCTTGTTTCTATTGTCAAAAATGGATTGCATAGTATCTTCCTCATTTGTTAACGTTATATGATCTTGTTAATTCATCTTTCATTTCTTCACAAGGATAAAGAGATGTTGTTTTGACCAAGTTTGGGGGACGGGGGGGGGGGGGGGGGGGTTATTTAGATATCTCTGTAGATTCGAGAGCTTTAGTCCAGTATTTATATGCAGGTGTTTACATGAGATACACCTTCAATGTAACTATTTAATTTGTGTATATTTTTTTTTCCACACTATATAGATCTTTGTTTGGCTGCAGTTGTGATATGTAACTTTATGTAACTGTGATTAACAAACACTCTAGTACAATAACATGTGTTTGGTGATGTAACTAATTTTAAAAAGAGATAAAGCCAATAATACTTGTATAATTTATCTCATCAAATGTTATTATTCAATTCGTAAACGAATAAACCATTAAGTTCACAATAGGCTAATGATTGTGGAATTTTTTTCAAAATAAAGTATTTTATTTTTAAGACAATTATTATTTCAGAAAAAGGAAAAAGAAATAACAATAAGATGTACCATCACAATAACACCTCCACCGTCGTGATCGCTGCCACCTGTCACGTCCATACTGGCCCTCTTGCGAGCCATGGTCTTGCAGAAGTAGCTGCACCCAGGAAAATATTCAAATATGAAAAAGAATTATCGTTATCTGTTAAAGGACATAAGCGGACATAAAATATCAGTAGATAGTCATAATGTAAATAAATAAGGATAGATTTATGAAACTAACTTAATCACTTAGATTGAAAATCTCTTACACAAAATGAGTGGCGTTATTATTACGCGGTGATGGAAATTACAAATAAAGGACTTAGCCTCAACAAAAAGACAGACGGAATGGTTGCATCAAAGAAAAGGACATAACCTAAAGTCACATTTAAAGTAAATGGGATAACATTGATACTAGTAAATGAATATAAATACATGGGAACGACGTTAACTTCAGATGGTAGACGCACAACAGGAGTGTGATACAGAATAGTTCAAGCAAAGGAGGCTTTCCAAAGATTGAGAAATCTAACAATTTGTGTCAATGAAAATTAGATAAAAATTCTCCCGCGTTATGTGGAGCCATATGTCTGGATGTGAATACTGGACAATCAGACAACAAAATCGTTGGAGGGCACGGAAATATGATTTTACAGAAGAATGTTAAGAATATCATTGGTAGCTGAAAGAGTAATGGGGAGTTCTAATAAAAAAAATGCCAAAGCAAAAAAAAAAAAAAAAAAGAAGAAAGCTCGTTTCTAACATCAGATGGAAATAATCATCATTTTTTGTCACATTACCTAAGGAGGTAAAAAAAAAAAGGAATGAGCCTGTCACGCAAAGTGGCGTATAGGGAATATGGTGTTAGTGACCATAATTTTTATAGACCTTCAGCACATGATTTTTGGGGTAATGTGGTCAGTATTACGCCCGTGCTGCTTTAGTTTTCCCAGAAAAAATGCGGTACCCATTAAAGGCTGGGTGAACCGGAAGCTGTCGGTTGGGATCGAACCCTACCTCTTGTCCTTTAAAGTCCAGTTCACTAAACACTGAGCTATCGCGGCTCCCCACTCCTAGTTAAGCTCACTCATTTTTGATCCGGCCACAGCTAACATTGCAGAGATGTTTCTTTTAATTCATCTTTAATATTATTTTCTTTTTCATATATTTCAATATTATTTTTTTTTCACATATTTTAATATTATTTTGCAGTGTAATGTTATTTTTTGTTGTTGTTGCTTACATATCTGTGTGTGTTATCCACTGTTCCCGCTGAAGGCCCACTGAGACGAAACGTCGTTCGAGTGTATTGTCCTTCACCTACGTAAAGTTCTAAACATCCCCCTCCCCCCACCCTTTTTTTTTCTTAACCTGCATTCCTATAGATTGATAAGAGAAAGGAGGAAGACGATGAAATGGGAAAAGATGGGGGGCGGGGGTGTTCCATATCACTGAACAAAAAAAACCATTTGTCGCTTTATTATACAAATATCTCGTCACACAATCAAATATTGACATACTTACATATATAATTTCTTGCCGGCGACATATACGATGATGAGTATGATAAATCCGATGAAGACATACAGAATGGCTGAAAGTAATGAAACCAGAATTACTTTTAGCAAAACTGTGCTTTAATGGGCACGCGTTTTTGAGGTATTTGTAGACATTATTTTTATTCAATGATCGTCACACCTACAACATTTATATCTGGACCGAGAGAGAGAAAGAGAGAGAGAGTAAGAGAAAGAGAGGAGAGGGAGAGAGAGAGAGAGAGAGATGGTGGTAACAGCGAAAGATAGTCTTGTATAATAAATATTTAAAGGAAAAATTTCATACCGGAAAAACTGTTGCAAGCTATGTCTTTGGTGAACATTTATAATAGTGTCGTGAGACTGGCCAAAATGAATGCTTCATTTTTTTCTAATTTTTTATTTATCTTACTTATTTATTTATCTTATTTACTTATTAGGGCGAGGTAGGTGTGTACAGTCAACACGCCTTGAGAACTAACAGTGTGCAAACGCTTCGTCATTTTCTAAAAGCGACTGAGCACCCGTGGATTTTGCCGAAATGCCGCCGCGA
Organism: Megaustenia siamemsis; assembly: GCA_032433765.1. Lineage (NCBI taxonomy): Eukaryota > Metazoa > Mollusca > Gastropoda > Stylommatophora > Ariophantidae > Megaustenia > Megaustenia siamemsis. Next base: position 120,255,487 of record JAVIAB010000092.1, on the reverse strand, counting down.
TTTCAACAAATTGATCATTATTTACATACCGAAGACAGAAGTGAAGTTCAGATGTCGTGGCATTGATGTAAAGTTCAGATGTCGTGGCATTGATGTAAAGTTCAGATGCCGTGACATTCATGTAAAGTTCAGATGCCGTGACATTGATGTAAAGTTCAGATGCCGTGATATTTATGTAAATTCAGATGCCGTGACATTGATGTAAAGTTCAGATGCCGTGACATTGATGTAAAGTTCAGATATCGTGGCATTGCTGTAAAGTTCAGATGTCGTGGCATTGATGTAAAGTTCAGATGCCTTGACATTGATGTAAAGTTCAGATGCCGTGACATTGATGTAAAGTTCAGATGCCGTGACATTGATGTCAAGTTCAGATATCGTGACATTGCCGTAAAGTTCAGATGCCGTGACATTGATTTAAAGTTCAGATATCGTGGTATTGATGTAAATTTCATATATCGTGACATTGCTGTAAAGTTCAGATATCGTGACATTGATGTAAAGTTCAGATATCGTGGCATTGATGTAAAGTTCAGATATCGTGGCATTGATGTAAAGTTCAGATGTCGTGGCATTGCTGTAAAGTTCAGACATCGTGGCATTGCTGTAAAGTTCAGATATCGTGGAATTGATGTTAAGTTCAGATATCGTGACACTGATGTAAAGTTCAGATATCGTGGCATTGATGTAAAGTTCAGATATCGTGGCATTGCTGTAAAGTTCAGATGTCGTGGCATTGCTGTAAAGTTCAGATATCGTGGCATTGATGTAAAGTTCAGATATCGTGGCATTGATGTAAAGTTCAGATGTGGCATTGCTGTAAAGTTCAGATATCGTGGAATTGATGTAAAGTTCAGATATCGTGGAATTGATGTAAAGTTCAGATGTGGCATTGCTGTAAAGTTCAGATATCGTGGAATTGCTGTAAAGTTCAGATATCGTGGAATTGATGTAAAGTTCAGATGTGACACTGATGTAAAGTTCAGATATCGTGGCATTGATGTAAAGTTCAGATATCGTGGCATTGATGTAAAGTTCAGATGTCGTGGCATTGCTGTAAAGTTCAGATATTGTGGCATTGCTGTAAAGTTCAGATATCGTGGAATTGATGTAAAGTTCAGATGTCGTAGCATTGCTGTAAATTTCAGATATCGTGGAATTGATGTAAAGTTCGGATATCGTGACATTGATGTAAATTACAGATATCGTGGCATTGATGTAAAGTTCAGATATCGTGGCATTGATGTAAAGTTCAGATATCGTGGCATTGCTGTAAAGTTCAGATATCGTGGCATTGCTGTAAAGTTCAGATATCGTGGCATTGCTGTAAAGTTCAGATATCGTGGCATTGCTGTAAACTAGCGACACGATGCATCCACTCGCACTTAAGGCTAAGAAGAAGAGAACCAGCATTGAACGAACAATGAGCTTATCATTTTCAAACAAGATATTCTTGTGTCAGTTAAAAGGTATAATTCGGACTGTAAAATGAAGATAAGAGAATATTATAGTATTTTTTTAAAGATACGGCGCACACGCAATTATAAAATAAAAATAAATAACTGCTGATAGGAAATTGGGTTAAATAAATAATATATATATATATAATATGCAATAATAAAAACACGTCTTAACTTCATGAAGATAACTTTCCTATAGGATTGACGCTTGATAGATAAGATATTTGTTATATTTAGGGTCGGCATTTAACTTATCTGAACATTCTTTTTTGGGGGGTAAAAATAAGTAGTTTTATATCGTGTGTTTTAACTTGACAGTCACACACACACACAAAAAAAACACCACATTCCACCACAATGTATCTATCATTTGAGTATTTGGTCTCTTGCTTTGAGCAGACACTAAGTCGCTCGCTTTCCTACCTGTTTTAAGTTTCTACTTAGTTGTTTTTTTTGCCCTTTAGCTTTCATGTTGTCACTATTTTGTTCTACCGTTTCATTTAAAATGTAAATCAAGCCACCTGAACTTTCTTGTTCTCTCTCTATCGTTGCAGTTTTAATCCACATTGTTATTATATTTTTTTTCTTTTCAGTTCTTAACTGTTCGTGGTATAAGACTGGTTAAGTTATGCTCAGAATTTGCATCTCTTTTGTTTAGTATGTTATATGCAATACATACACATTAATTATGTTGCAGATACAGATTTGTATCAACAGGAAAATTATTATTTCTATTATTATCGTATTATTTTTATTATACCATTAATATTATAATTTTATTTTATTTTGCTATTAAATTATCCTTAATAGTAAAAAGACAAGTAATGGTAAAAACAAAGAAAAAGACATCACCTCAGTGCAAAATAAAGACAAGTGGAACAATATCAAAACAGGTAAATGAATTTTAATATTTGGAAACTTTGTTAACTTCAGACGGAAGATATACAAACAAGGTGATATGCAGAATGGCTCAGGCAAAAGCTGCTTTCAAAAAAAACGAGGAAGATACTATACAATCCATTTTTGACAATAGAAACAAGAAAAAGAGTTCTTAAATGTTATGTAGAGCCAGTCTTAACATATGGTTGCGAATCATGGACAATAGGATAACAGACAAGAAAATCACTGGAGTCTGTAGAAATGTGGTTTTACAGAAGAATGTTGAGAATACAATGGACAGCTAAGAAGAGTAATTAAGATGATCTGAGAGAGGTCAAAGAAAAACGAGAGCTAATTTTCAATATTAGGAAGAAACAATCATCGTTTTTTTGGCCATGTAATGAGAAGAGAACAACTGGAATATATTGTTACTATTGTAATAACTGGGAAAATTGAGGGACGAAGAGATAGAGGGAAGCAAAGAGAAAAAAATATCAGACAGCTTAAGAGAAAGGTTTGGCAGAAGGTCAATAACAGAAATGATAAATAACTGTCGAGATCGAAAGTTGTGGAGAGACATGATCACTTACGCCAGCAGGTCCGGTACTTGATGATGATGATGATGACTATTATACAATTATTACACTATTGTTAGTGTTGTTTTTGTTATTTTTATTCTTGTTATCGTAGCTCTAACCAGGTAACCGGCGGTCTTCCAGCACAGCTGACGGCTCCATAATTGACATCAATCTCACTTCACCTCTCAGCTGGTCTCCATGGTAACAGCCTGCGTCAAAACAGTTTGATTAACGATGTAAGAATCGTTGACTTTCCCTCCTTTATAAGGTCAGTTGATACAGAAGACTTAGTATAGCAGAGACTTCCGGTCAATATGGCGTATAGGCGGGCAGGAACCGTTGAGGCTCTGTCTGAAAAGTGTTCCTTGTTGCAGTTTCAAACAGTAGACTAATATGTTTAGTGCTCTGTGCACATCGTGAGCTGTGTTTTTCATCCGAATCGTGTTTCGATATTCCGATTGCTTCCGATGAATGATGATATCGAATGACGAAGGACAGTTCGGTTGCGTTCATTTTCGTGCGGCTATGCCTTATATCTTTTAGCTTGTGCTGTAGCTGCTATGGTGGGGACTGCAGCTGCCTTTTTTTTGTGGTTCGGATCCTTCAATGAGATTAGATGTTAATTCGGCTGATTCCACTGGCACATGCGGTTGCGCAATTATGGATTTTAATTCGCTTGCAGTGATTTCGGGGCCTTCGGCTAACTATTACTACTTAGTACAGCAGTTCCTCAAAGATGGGTAACTCTCCATCGCAACTTTGGAAATCAAGAAAGCTACCGAAGCTCGCCACATTAAAATAAGGGTCTATGAGTTTTGGCTCGCATCGATTATGTAGTATTTTATTATTATTACTACTGCTATTGTTATTATTGGAGCCACAGTGGCGGATTTTTTTTTCGGACAAGGTTCCGAGGTTCACCAGCATCTAAAAATGGGTACCACAGATTTTTCTGGGAAGTAAAGGCGGCATGGCGTGATATCGACCACATCACCCAAAAATGTGCCGTGGTTATAGAAAAATATGGTCACTAACACCATATTCTCCATACGCCTAGCAAGCCGTGAAGGGAACCTTTACTTTACTTTTTATTATTATTATTATTATTACTATTTTTATTATTACTACTATTATTACTTTTACTCGTATTGTTACTATTGCTATATTATTAGTATAATAATAATAATAATTATTATTATTAATGGATCTGATTTCCTTCCTACCTCATCATAACTCTGGGAGTCGTTGGAGCACTGCTGACAGACTTTAACAATATGCTCTGTTATTCTCAATCTGTAATTACAATTTTAGGACTCTGCAAAGTTGAGGCTTGTCAATTCTTTGGTGCTGTCTTCTCATCTCATTCTCATTCTACCTCCCCTTTTCCTTCGTTTTACATTTCCCTGCTGTATGATCTTTATTCTTTACTTTAAGCAATTAAGGACCAAAAACGAATGAACCGGTCAGCTGGTAATTATACACTGATAGGCAGACCTTGTCTCTATTTGTAATTGATTGAAATTGCGGTCATGTTACTGATTTAGCGCGCTCTTTTAGGTTCATTGGCCGGATAGTTTGTTGTGGACCAGCTTTTAAATATCACACCACAAAGCGGGAAAATAAACAACCACGGAAGAAAAAATATTTGTGTTTGCTTGGCGGTTTGGCTTGTAACAGCCTACTGGTTAAACAAATAGCAACAGGCCTGAATTTCTTTTGAAGGTCAGACAAAGTATGTTCCTAATCCCGACAAGAGGAAATCTCTCTTGTTGGTTCAAAGAACGACCACATTTTGCCAGAGAGGGACAGGTAAAGACATACCAGCTGTAAAATAAGGCCAATAATTTAGTTTTTGTTTAGCCAACTGGCAATATAAGGCAGCATTTCTTGACTCCATTTTCAGGTGTCGTTCTTAGTCTTATTTTTGTCTGCTGTTATTATGCTCGCAGTGGAGATTAACAATGAGTGGGTGGTTGGATGGGTTAACTTACCCCTACCTTTCCTTAATTAAGAACACTTGTTTGATTCAGTTTAAGAAAGAAAGAAGTAAAGAGAGTAAGAAAGAAAGAAAGAAAGAAAGTAAGTAAGAAAGAAAGTCGCATGGCGTATAGGAAGTATTATTTCAGTGACCATATTTCATTAACTTTTGGACATATTCATAGTAGTATGATCAGCACTAAGTGGGGTCCGTTTCTTTCCCAGAAAAATCTATTGTCTCTGTATGGCTGGGTGAACCTTGAAGCAATCAGCTGGAATAAACCTGACCTCTTGTCCTGAATAGACAGCTTCGTTAGCAACTGCTCTGCCGCATCTCCTTTTCAGGGTATAGTGTAGTCCGGGTTTTCCTTTTTTTTTCTTCTTCGAAATGAGTAAAATAAAAACTCTAACCTGTACATCCCTTGGCGGATGCACTGCTGCCATTATTTCCCATACTCCCATTTAACGCTTAAGTAGACTAAGAAATTGGACAAATAACGTAACTTATATAATTTGTAAGTCATGTAATTTTATAATCAGTTTAGTTGTCAGCTATTTCAAATCTCATATGCTTAGTTAAATGTGAACTGTGTTTTTGTTAAAGTGCAGTAGTGCTGAATCCTTTATAATTTTGATTTGTTTTGTTAATATATTAGACTTAAGATTTGAAGTAGTAGTATCAGAAGGAGAGGTGGGCCGGACCTCTTATTCGAGACCAATGAACTAATTTTCCCAGCTGCAAACAAGATTGTCATATTTATGATACCGTGTCCATTTGGAAGTGAACCCAGGGTCATTGGATCGTAAAGTCGGACCATAAGAACTATGCAACTTCCACATTCGAATATATATAAACACTTCTCCTTTCTTTCCTCGTTTACCTTTCAGAGTCGAAAGGAGATATAGTTTGTGGTTTACTGCTCCTCGATTGGTTTCCGCTGCTGTTATTTTTCCTTGTGTTTCTAATATTTCATCAGTTCGTCCTTTCCGTGGTCGATCAATGAGTGTGATGTTTTCCTAATGTTATGTTGTGTTCTGATCTTTCTGTCTTCTCACATGGCCAAACAATTTTATCTGTTGTTTCTTTATGTATTCCATGACGGGAATTACTCCTAGCTTCTTTCACAATTTCTCATTTCTGATTTTCTCTCTCAGGCTGTTTCCTGCCATTCGTCTAACACATCATCTAATATGTTACAGATAAGTCTTCGATGCATGCTCAATAATGAATTCCCAAAATATCCTCAAACGCTGGCCATTTCTCTGTTTTGTGTGATATGAATGATTCATTGACCTCTATAATAATATTTTGCAGTTCAGAAGTATAACTATTTTCTGCGCCCTAACATAATCTTTTAATTGTTATCTTTTCTATATAATAATACTACATTAAAGTATAAAATTAAAATAAAAATGTGTGAGGAAATTTTGTTAGAACATCTCTTAGTGTCGCATGTAGAGACACTGAAAAATGACACAGATGCCAAAAAAAAAAAAAAAATGTGAGAATTACTCATTACCAATTGTTTAATAGAATAGTTCGCCTTATAGCACTGCGGACAGATCAATGGGTGTTTTAGTTGTTCAAAATAAATGAACAATTATAATTGAAAATGTATACAACACATTTAATCCTGTAACGTTTGATGGCCTGAAGTAATGCTGACCATGTCACCCATAAATGTATCGATGGCCATTGAAAAATACTAGCACTAACACCATATACGCCACAGGCCATGAAGAGTGCATTTAATTATTACTGCTAGGGCGTTTAATAATCATTAATAATAGTTTAATAAGCGTTTTTACGTCGACTTTTGTTTCGTCCATTACCACGTAAAGCTGTCACCATACCTCTCTTTTTCTTCCTTTTTTTTTTTTAGTATCGCCGTTTAATAATCATCAGGCATCGCAGCCATTCTTTATAGCAATTTGACTTTTTCGTTAGTTATTTCATTCACGTCCGCAGATTTGTGTTATAGACATTTATTTATTTCTTCCATCTCTTGAACAAATAGTCCTAGTTCTTCCAGTTCATTGTATATATGCTTGTGTAATAATTTTCCTTGAGTTAAGTGGAAAAGTTCTTTGAAGTATTCTATCCATCTGTTTTTTGTTTTTGTTTTGTTGTTTGTTTACATTAACGTTATTTTGTTGTTTCTGATGTTAATAACTGTTGGTATTTAAACTTTTTGTTTTCATTCTCTCAGATTTTGACAGATTTTAGAAATCTCCTGAATCTTCTCTTAGAATTTTTAGTTGTTTTCCGTCTTTACTCAATCAGTCTGAGTTTTTTCTTTATTACGTGTTTCAATCATCTGCTTGCAATTCGAAAATGCCTAATAATCTTTATGTGCCTTTTATGTAGTAAAAAAGTAAAGTATCCCCGTCACACCAAGTGACGTTTAGGGAAATATGGTGTTAGTGACCCTATATTTTACAGACCTTCAGCACATGATTTTTGGGGTAATGTGGTCGGTATTACGCCCGTGCTGCTTTACTTCCCAGAAAAAAAGCCCAGTACCCATTTCAGGCTGGGTGAACCCGGAAGGCGTCGGTTGGGATCGAACCCTACCCCTTGTCCGTGGTAGTCCAGTTCACTAACCACTGAGCTATCGCGGCTTCCCCTTTTATGTAGGTCCTGTCAAATTTGTATCTTTATTTTCCTTCTGTAAATATTGCTTTCTTGCCATCAATATTCTTATATCAACATAGTCTTGCTAATCACTGACTAAGGGAAACAAACGAAATTCAAATCATCAAGAAAGAAGGAAGATGGTGATTCTGAGATTTTGTAGATCACTGACTTGATGATGTTAAATGATGTTTAGATCAATAAGAAAGGGGGGGGGGGGGGGAATACAATTTTTACACAACATGAAATTTCTTCAGATGCTCAAATATAATGAGAGAAAATAGAAACCAAAAATAGTTTTAAATGAATGATCAATGAATTTTAAAAAGTTCAATTTTTATTCGTAATTAGAAAATGTGCATTTAAATTAAAAGAACATTACTCTTGTATTCATTTATACTGAAGTACAGGTTCTTAACTTACGCAAATGGAGATTATCTGGATCGTTGGCAAGGTAAATTGTACAGTTCTCTTCTGCTTGATAACTGACAAATACCCAGTAGTCACCTTCTTCCTTAAAGTTTTCTTTGAAACTGTAGATAAGAACAATAATAGAAACATTTATTCCAGTAAAGCAATTATACAATCATGAAGATCAGACCATCATTAATGTATGCTTGCACAGAATAAAATTATGTAAATGGCAGGACAAAATCACTAACATAATTCATGGAAATGTACCAGTCAAATACATGTGGATAAAGAGATACAGCGAAGACGATGGCGCTAGTTAGAGCACACACTGCAGAAACCAACTGAGAGTATTTCACAACAGGCTCTTTTTTAGAATCCCCAAGGAAAAAGACAAATAGGAAGACCAAAAATATTATTGGAGAAGACAGATGGAAGCAGAGATGACGATGATGGGGAAGACATTGAATGGTCTTAAAAGAATGACCAGAAACAGAATGACTTGGAAAGTGTTTGTTGAAGATCTATGCTCCACAGGGAGCTAAAATTTAGAAGATGAAGCAGAAGAAGAAGAATTATATAATGTTATATTTTCTTCATTAACATTTATAAATTGTGGTTTTACTTTCATGGGAAATGAAAGACATAATATCATCATCATCATCATCATCATTGAGTGCCGTCTCCGCATCGAAGGTTGGCTACCATGGAGCGCCATTCCACTCTGTCTCTTGCTTTGATGGTGCAGATTGTCATAGGTTGACTTGTCCATCTTTTGATGTTACTGGTCCATGTTAGTCTTGGTCTGCCTCTGCCTCTTTTACCTTGTATTTTCCCTTCCAATATTACTTTTATTAGACTGTTGTGTCTTTTAATATGCCCCAAAAATGTCATTTGTCTTGTTCTAATTGTGTTTAGTAGTAGGGACATAATATAGTAACGAATTTATCGAACACAAATTTGTTTCAAAACCTCTGGTAAAAATAACAGTTAACAAAATAGTAAAAATATTTTTATAATACTTTCTTTACCGCAAAATTATCTTCTTATCTCTTATTCTTCACTTTCATTTTTATAGTCACATTTTCTTTTCTTCTTTTTTGTAGTGGTCCTTTGATGTTGTTGTAGGTCTCACTTGATGTTGTAGAGATCCATTTATGTTGTAGGACTCCCTAGATTTTGTTGTAGATATTCTTTAATGTTATTGAAGGATTCCCTAAAGTTGTTGTAGATATCCCTCAATGTTATTGAAGGATTCCCTAGATGTTGTTGTAGATATCCCTCAATGTTATTGAAGGATTCCCTAGATGTTGTTGTAGATATCCCTCAATGTTATTGACGGGTTCCCTTGATGTTGTTGTAGATATCCCTCAATGTTATTGAAGGATTCCCTAGATGTTGTTGTAGATATCCCTCAATGTTATTGAAGGATTCCCTTGATGTTGTTGTAGATATCCTTTAATGTTATTGAAGGGTTCCCTTGATGTTGTTGTAGATATCCTTTAATGTTATTGAAGGGTTCCCTTGATGTTGTTGTAGATATCCTTTAATGTTATTGAAGGGTTCGCTAGATGTTGTTGTAGATATCCCTTAATGTTATTGACGGGTTCCCTTGATGTTGTTGTAGATATCCCTCAATGTTATTGAAGGATTCCCTAGATGTTGTTGTAGATATCCCTCAATGTTATTAATGGTTCCCTAGATGTTGTAGATATCCCTTAATGTTATTGAATGGTTCACTAGATGTTGTAGATATCCCTTAATGTTATTTAATGGTTCCCTAGATGTTGTAGATATCCCTTAATGTTATTAATGGTTCCCTAGATGTTGTAGATATCCCTTAATGTTATTGAATGGTTCCCTAGATGTTGTAGATATCCCTTAATGTTATTGAAGGGTTCCCTTGATGTTGTAGATATCCCTTAATGTTATTAATGGTTCCCTAGATGTTGTAGATATCCCCTTAATGTTATTGAATGGTTCCCTAGATGTTGTAGATATCCCTTAATGTTATTGAAGGGTTCCCTAGATGTTGTAGATATCCCTTAATGTTATTAATGGTTCCCTAGATGTTGTAGATATCCCTTAATGTTATTGAAGGGTTCCCTAGATGTTGTAGATATCCCTTATTGTTATTGAATTATTGAAAGGTTCCCTTGATGTTGTTCAGTCACCTCACACTGGGACTAACTCAGACATGATTTCCCCCCCCCCCCCTCTTTTTTTCCTCCTTTTTTTCTTACTATCATCATCATCATGTGCCATACCGGTTGGCGTAGGTGATCATGTCCCTCCACAATCTTCTATCCACAGTGCATCGTATCAGTTTTTTGTTGACTGTTTTCCATGCCATGACACCAAGATATCCAGTATTTTCTCTCTTTGTCTTCCGCAATCTTAATTTCCGTCTATTTTCCCAGTTGTAACCAAGTATTCCAACTTTCCTCATCTCATGATGTGCCCGAAAAATGTTGATTGCTTCTTTCTGATGTTTTTAGGAGTTCCCTTTTTGTGAATTTCCTCACTGGTCTTTTTAGCTGTCCATGGAACTTTCAACATTCTTCTAAAAAATCCCAGCTCTGTGGCCTCTAATCGTCTTTTCATTTGTTTGTCTACTGTCCATAACTCGCTTCTGTAGGTCAGAATTGGTTCTTTATAGCACCGATGAACTCTCTTTCTCACTTCTATTGACATAGATTTGTTGCATAAGATATTTTTCATTTTCTGAAATGCTATTTTGGCCTGGGCTATTCTGCTTTTTTTTATTTTTATTTCTGTGGTGCATCTTCCGTCTGATATTATTATTGCGCCCAAGTACTTGACGAGTTGTACATGTTTCAGATTTGTCCTGTTTATTTTTATGCTGCATGTTGGTGATGATTGTTTCTTTGATATGACCATTACTTCTGTTTTCTTACTATTCAGACTGAGGCCCTTTTGTTGCTTTCGTTTACTATTATATCTATCATTTCTTGTAGTTCATTTCCTGTCTCTGCTATTAAGACTGCGTCATCCGCATATCGCAAATTATTTATGTTGTGACCGTTGACTTCAATTCCTTTTTTGTCTACTATTGATCTCATAATATATTCGCTGTAAAGTTAAAACAAATCCGGCGACAGAACACAGCCTTGTCGGACTTCTTGTTTTATGTATTGGAATTGTCTTGTTTGGTTGCTAATTCGTACAGCTGCTGTTTGTTGCCATTACATGTTTTTTTTAAATGATTCGCAGATCCTTGCCATCAATGTTTAATTTCTCCAGCATATTTATTATTTCCACATACTTCATTTTGTCATATGCTTTTGTGTAGTCTATAAAGCACATATATAGATCTTTATTTCCTTCTATAGATCTTTCTATCAATGTTCTTAGGATGTTATTGCATTATTGGTGCCCTTTCCTTCCACAAATCCACATTGTTCCTCACCTATTTTTTGTTTTATTTTGTTCCTTACACGTCTCATGATGATTCTTAGTAATATGTTCGCCATATGTCTCATAGTGCGATGGTCTTCACAATCAGTGGCGCCTGACTTCTTCGGTATGGATACAAAGATAGATTTTAGCAAATCTTCGGGTATGTGTCCAGAGTTATATATGTCATTGAGTAATTTTGTTATGACTTGTATCCCAGCTCTCCTACTGCATTTATCTCTTCGATTGTTATATTGTCGGGACCTGGAGCTTTGCCTCTTTCCATGTGTTGAATTGCTTCCTCCACTTCACTCTGCATAATTGATGGTCCGGTGTCTTTGTTTGAATTGTTTAATTCTGGTCTTTCATCATCATAGAGTAGTAGTAGGAGGTGGACACAATGCTCCTGGTTTTTTAGTTGACCAAAGAGAAGGAGGAAAGGAGAAAGATTTCCTCCTTCAAGTACAAGAGTTATATAGAGACTACGGCAAGCCGCGGCAAGCTGCGGCAAGCTGCGGCAAGCCAGAGTGATGTCATGATATATATGTATATATGAATAGGGGTTGTATAGTGCATGAAGGGGTGGGTGGTTGAGGGGGATAATTACTGATCATGTATTGGACATCAGTTTTTCCCGCCAAAGTGACTTCCAATAGGAGCTAGTGTGTGTATGTGTTGTCCGGCTATAGACCACGCCCACTCCGGAAGTGAAACTACCATATTAGGGAGTAGTGATACGTTAGTTATTTCATGGATATGGTGAGCATTTATACATATAATAGTAATAAGTTAATAGTTATTATATCTACGTGGACGTAAATGGGCCCCGTATTTAAGATAGGGACCATAAGTAGGTATATATACATACATATATATTGGCAAATCTTGCTGGCGGTATGAACCGGCAGCTCATTTTCTCCTACCGTGGCAGCTCAATATCTCCCACCGTTGCCGCTCTCGCGTGAGTTTATTGATTATTGTCTCCAGCGAGCGCGAAACGCCAACAGGTTATGTAAAAAAAGGCGCGTACACGATTTAATATATTCATTCGACTAGCATCGGTCGGTCACTCAGTCAACCACAGTGATAACACTGCTAGATACGTGTCCATATCTGTAAAGTATTAACAGATTCCGTGAACACTCTCAACGTTTCTATTTAGCGAGCTGAACATGGAGAATACTCGCCCACATCTAGGACATTTGCATTAATTACCAGCCAGCGTGTTCCTTTAGGCTACCTCTCCAAAAGAGAGAGAGAGAAATATATATATATATATAAACTAATTTGCTAGAATAATTCAAACCAATACGCTAATTGGGAAGAGCGCTATGGATGTTAGTGAGCAGAGTATTTTACAAAAATCCAACCGCAAGGTTAGCATGTCTTATCATATTCTCTCTCCAGCGCTTATTTTTTTTTTTTTTAGGATATTAAGATAGTCTAACGTTTGAAAATTTCAAATTACTTTAGGTGACGTTTGCCGACGAGTTGGTGACAGTCCATCATTTGGATGATCTTACAGAGGATAGACGCTCAACGTGGATGCAGGTTGCCTGGCGACAGGCACAGATTTGCGAGAAGAATAGCAACAACGGCATTAGTTATAGAGCCTATTCTTCAACAAAACTTCAAAACCAGGATAAATAGCGTCGCGTCCAAAAATCGAGAAGGAAACAAGCGCCATAATTAGAGATGTAATAAGTAAAACGAACAAAAAACCGTAACTTCTAAAACTATCAAACGTGCGATAAACCTAATACCCAACAAGTCCATGCTGCAATTGACAAACTACCAGTCATACACAACGCGTTTTTTAAAATAATTTTTTCACCTAGCGAAAAACCTACGATCCTCCCTTTACGATTCTGTCGTGAACGCTAGACTCGCGATATAACAGTTTGCAACCGATGCCTCCAACTACACATCGTAGAAAAACTACAACATGGATATTCTCACAGGGCGGATTTCTATTAAAATGTTTGCAAAACATATATATTAAAATATAAATTTAAAATGTTGGTTTTTCTAAAGAAAAGAACGTCTGTTTTTTTTTTGTGTGTGTTATACATTATTCTTATCAGGTTAATAAACTTTGTGGGAATCCATAGTGACTCACCAACTGCCAAACCATTCCTCTGTCTAAACTAGCAAATACCGTTTCGTAATCTTTGTTCAATTGTTATACGTAGAGTAGTTATGTGATCAGCACATGAGCTGTTCTTCCTAAAAAATACGTGTGCGTCTCTCAAATGTTTCTCTGTGACCTTTTTTTAGTCTCTCCAGAATAAATCTACTTAATTTTTTTTTGTATTCATCCTGGCACTGATAGCAGCATAATGCCCATATAATATGTACACCCCTGTAAACTTCCTTTCTAATGGTAGTTGATCATATAACCTTCTTCCGTCTCCCAAATGTTATCTAATAGAGTATGTAACATCATGGTAGAGGTGTTAATACTCCGAAGGAATTTCATCTGGCCCTATGGCTTTACCATTTTTTAAATAACTTCTACTGGTAGTATATCTTGAGGATTATTTGAGCCGGGTCTGTTCCAAAAGTTCTTCAAAGTGCTATTTCCATCTCTCTAGGTGTTCCCTTATAGTACTAGGCAGATTTCCTGTCTTATCTCTAATAAAGACAGCAATCTGTTTGCATTTTCCACACAATTTTCTGTGTACGGTTGTACAGTGCTTTATAATTCCTTTTATTTGCTGCTTCCTCTGCCTCTTTAGCTAGATCATCTATATATTTCCGCTGGCCACTTTTACTCTCTCCAGAACGATTCTGCGTAATATATTTCTTGGCACTGATAACGGCTACCATGGAGCGTCATTCCGCTCTGTCTCTTGCTTTAATGGTGCACGCTGTCATAGGCTGACGTGTTTATCTTTTGATGTTACTCGTCCATGTTACTCGTGGTCTGCCTCTCCCGCTTTTACTTAGTATTTTCCCCTCCAGGATTACTTTTAGTAGACTGTTGTATCTTTTAACATGGCCCAAAAACCGCATTTGTCTTGTTTGAATTGTGCTTAGTAGTTCTCTTTTCGTTGTTAGTTGTTTTAAGACTTCATCGGTGTTTTCTTTTCCTTCCATCCAATTCTACCTATTCTTCTATATACCACATATCAAAGGCTTCAGTTGTCTGTTCAGTTTTCTTGTCTAACGTCCCTGTTTATGCACCATTTAGGAATGTTGAGAAGACAACATTTTGCTATTCTTAGTTTTAGCCCTGATCTTATTTGCTTTGATGTTAGTATATTTTTCATGGCATTAACGTTATTTTTCACCATTCATATTCTTTTGCTTATTTCAATTTTACATTTTCATTTACTGGTTATAGTATGTACAAGGTAGTTGTAGCTCTGAACTATCTCCAAGTCTTTTTCCGTCAATTTTGATATCCACTTGCTGGTTTTGAATATTTTCTTTGTTAATTGTCATAGTTTTACTTTCTTTTGATATTCATATTTAATCCATATTTATTTATTTTTTTTTGCTTGTCATGTTTAATTCATTAAGTAATGTTGTAGATCTTTATGATTTTCTGGTACTAATACAGTATCATCAGCATATTTTAGGTTAATGATCATCTCTCCATTAATGTTTAGGTATGGCATTTATGTGATGTTTTAAGGATTTTCTCGGTGTATATACTGCACAAGCATGGTGATAGGATGCATCCATGTTTTACTCCTCTTTTTATAAAATAGGTATCGAGTTCTCTTTGTTATATTTTATTATCGCTGTTTGCCCGCAGTATAAATTATTTATCTCAGTCATCCTTTAAAACTGGGAACTATTGATATGGTGATACGAGGGATCAACAACAATATATTTTTCTGACACCGTAATCTCTGATAAACTCACAGACAGCGTTACGAGTGACGTCGATAATTTTTTTTTGTTTGGAAAAGTTGAGATAGTTTAACAGCTGTTGAACGGGCTCTGTTCAATATTGGATATTCAGATGAGACCAAAAGCAAAGCAGAATCCATAATTACCGAGCTAGGCGAAACACTGGGATGTGCTGTTGGTGACAAATGTGAAAAAGATGATGGTGTTATTGTCGAAACACCATGATGGTTGAGTGAACATGTTGTTGACATGTCAGATACGGTTGTCGTTAATGTTGCTAACAACAACCATTTTTTTTATTTGGTGATGAGTATGTGAAAATCGTGATGTCATTTGTATCTTACATGTGTTGAAGCGAAGAGATTTCCATCTTGCAGATACACCTGCAAATGATCGCCTTTCCAGCAAAGTTCCTACACAAGGGAGAAGGCTGATGGGTCTGTAATTCTTGGAGATCAATTTTATTTGTGACTTTTCAGAGTCAAGGTATGGTATGTAGAGATCTCCTCCCACACAGATGATGCTTGTCCTAAGTGTCAAATATTGTTAACGATCCTGAAAAACCAGTCATCGAGGTGGCATTGTCGGCAGGTTTGAAGAAATTAATGTCGAACTCTGATATTGACAAATACATATCTCTCCCCAATTATCAGTATAGATCTGTCTGACATCATATGGAAGAATATCTAAAGCAGCATCGTCAACTGTTAGTTTCCTTCTTTTCGCAGAACACCCAGTTTCCACTCGATGTGATAGCTCGTTTGTGTGACACTGATGAAGAAGTAGAAGGAGACTGTATGGGGAACGATGAATACTGCTGTAGTTCGTATGTAAATTGTCGCTACTATTAAACGACGAACTGTAAAGAGGCCGTATGGGTGAGTGGTAGCGATACAGGTAGTGATATTGCATTTTTGGTTTTCTAGATGTTTTTTTTCCTTCAGATTGGTGAGGTGCATTTGCACACGAAATATCACCAATAGTTTTGTTTTCACTAGCAGAAAATCACCATAGACTTTTTTCTCCCACAGATCCTCATTTCTTATCTTATATCCGAACTTATCTTGGAACTAATTTCCCGACGTATTTGTGACACAGGTGACTTCCTACCGCTGAGAGTTATTTTCACGATGCATCGTTTAAGAGCTGTTGAACGGGGCTCTTTTCAATATTGGATATTCAGATGAGTCCAGAATCAAGGCTGAATCCATAATGACTGAGCTACTCGAAACACTGAGATGTGCTGTTGGTGACACGTGTGAAAAAAGATGATGGCGTTGTTGTCGAAACATCATGATGGCTGAGTGAACATGTTGTTGACATGACAGATACTGTTGTCGTTATTGATTCTGACAAAACAGTTTGTTTTCGGTGATGAGCATGTGAAAGGTTGTATCTCCCTATTAACCGACAACATGGTAAAAACTTGTAGTCGGTGGCTCTGGTGTACGACTCGTTACGACAGAGGCTGACACACTCACAGAGTTTGTAGTGTCAACATAAGAACATGCCCAGATTTGTCGACGCATCAGAGATTGTAGCATCACCACAGTTGACATGTTCATGTGCCTCAACACATACTCGATTGTAATGTCTCTGCTCTACATGTATTATCGGTGTTCTTGTAGTCGACACTGTCGCGGTGTGATCGTTCAAGATGTCATAGATGTCGACACACTAGGCTGTAATGTCGGTGATATATGTGATGGTATTGGTGTCGGGAGAATACAATTTGTAATGTCAACTCCCCACATTCTCTCTTATTAACAACTGGTCGAGTCACCTTTCATGATAAGCGTGGTCGGTGACGCACACATTTTATGTTGTTTTAATGGTGTCGAGCAAAATTTAATATCAAAATATATAAAAAATGTTCAATTTTTTTTAAATGTTGATGTAGTTGTAGTCTTGCGCGCATCAGAATAACGAGATCCCCATCACTGAGACCGGTGTCGACACGCTCTCTGTTTTGTGTGAGATATATCAACTGAACGTATGTTTTGTTTCTACCCTAGCTGTGTTCGAGTAAGTTGGTTTTTGTGTACCAGATCAACCTTTTATTCATCATCTTCCACAACAACATTCCTACATAAGGGAGCAGGCAGATGGGTCTGTAATTCTCGGAGATAATTTTTCTTGTGTGTGACTTTTCTGAGTCAAGGTATGGTATGCAGAGATCTCCTCCCAAGCAGATGATACGTGTCCTAAGTGTCAAATATTGTTAACGATCATGAAAAACCAGTCATCGAGGTGGCATTTTCGACAGGCTTGAAGAAATCAATGTCGAACTTTGACATTGACAAATACCTGAACATTGTCCTTCACCCTCATTGTAATGTTAAGTAAGATTTCCTGGAATGAAATTCGACATCTAGGTGATCAGCGCGTCAAACATATCATAGGCTGTGATTGAGCTCGATGTTTTACATCCCCTTTGACTGGAGGATGATGAGCCTGTAAATCACGGAAGCCGTGTTGTCATCGAACGGTCTAGGTATGGTATGTAGAGATCTCCTTCCAGGTAGATAATTCATGTCTTGAGTGTCAAATTCGGTTAACGAGCCTGAAAAAAGACATGATGACGGAATCCTCGAGGTGTGAGGAATATTGTTATAAGACCATGATTAGCATGTACCACATCAACGGACGTAGACAATCATCATACCCGACCACATTTGTCTGTCCACACTGCAACTTATCAGTTCAGTTGTTGAGTGTTTTCCATCTTCTCTCTTTATCGAACACGATCTTTCATTCTTTTTTATTTTACCACTTGTAACCAAGTATTCGAACTTTCCTTTTTTTCATGATGTGCCTGTAAAACATCGATTGTTACTTTCGACTGTTGATTAAGAGCTCTCTTTTTGTGTTGGACTGTTTTCAAACATTCAGGGAACGCTCAAATCCTTCTGAGAAAGGCCACATATGCGGCCTCTAAGCGATTTTTCATTTGGTTGTCTGCTGACCAGCGATGTCACCACCACCTCATGTATACTTGACTCTGACAGGCGATTTTGTGAAAAATAAGAGGGAAGCAAGTAGGTATGAACGCCGTATACAAACAAGACATGAGAATCTGTGGTAAAATCGATCTAGTCAGTGGTCTGAGGGTGACATATGTCGAATGATTTGACATGAACCCGCTACTTTTCAACATCTTCACTTTTAAAAATAACACGTGAATCAACTAAGGTATAGATAGCATACTACCCAAAACTGGCGCTTTTTATTCTGCTACGAAGATAGAGATAGTGGACACGATGTATGTACACGATCAGTAGACTGAACTTACCCAATTGTTCAAAAGACTTGAGCAATTGAGTGAGAATCGAGCACTGGTGAACCAGACAAAGACCTTTTCAAATTTGTGTCTCTCCGATCAAAGATATTGTGAACACACTTTCAAAACTTCCACAAGTTAATTCAGAAACTATCGCGATGACCCGCGAAACACGGGTGAGTCGAAAAAAAAAAAACACGAGCCATATTACGACCACCAACCAATTGGCAACATGTCAACCGACATTCCAACAAAACTAGCATCTGTCATTTTTCCCGTTACAACCGAATGTCTGGTGACGAATCGCAAACATATATTTACAACACCGCTAGTCCAGCGTCATTACCGAACAACAAGTGTCCTTCAACCAAGAAAAATTTCTCATTTGATCATGTTGATGTCGCAGTCGTCGTGTGGTGGTTTCATGTGACATCAACATGATCAAATGAGAAATTTTTCTTGGTTGAAGGACACTTGTTGTTCGGTAATGACGCTGGACTAGCGGTGTTGTAAATATATGTTTGCGATTCGTCACCAGACATTCGGTTGTAACGGGAAAAATGACAGATGCTAGTTTTGTTGGAATGTCGGTTGACATGTTGCCAATTGGTTGGTGGTCGTAATATGGCTCGTGTTTTTTTTTTTTCGACTCACCCGTGTTTCGCGGGTCATCGCGATAGTTTCTGAATTAACTTGTGGAAGTTTTGAAAGTGTGTTCACAATATCTTTGATCGGAGAGACACAAATTTGAAAAGGTCTTTGTCTGGTTCACCAGTGCTCGATTCTCACTCAATTGCTCAAGTCTTTTGAACAATTGGGTAAGTTCAGTCTACTGATCGTGTACATACATCGTGTCCACTATCTCTATCTTCGTAGCAGAATAAAAAGCGCCAGTTTTGGGTAGTATGCTATCTATACCTTAGTTGATTCACGTGTTATTTTTAAAAGTGAAGATGTTGAAAAGTAGCGGGTTCATGTCAAATCATTCGACATATGTCACCCTCAGACCACTGACTAGATCGATTTTACCACAGATTCTCATGTCTTGTTTGTATACGGCGTTCATACCTACTTGCTTCCCTCTTATTTTTCACAAAATCGCCTGTCAGAGTCAAGTATACATGAGGTGGTGGTGACATCGCTGGTCAGCAGACAACCAAATGAAAAATCGCTTAGAGGCCGCATATGTGGCCTTTCTCAGAAGGATTTGAGCGTTCCCTGAATGTTTGAAAACAGTCCAACACAAAAAGAGAGCTCTTAATCAACAGTCGAAAGTAACAATCGATGTTTTACAGGCACATCATGAAAAAAAAGGAAAGTTCGAATACTTGGTTACAAGTGGTAAAATAAAAAAGAATGAAAGATCGTGTTCGATAAAGAGAGAAGATGGAAAACACTCAACAACTGAACTGATAAGTTGCAGTGTGGACAGACAAATGTGGTCGGGTATGATGATTGTCTACGTCCGTTGATGTGGTACATGCTAATCATGGTCTTATAACAATATTCCTCACACCTCGAGGATTCCGTCATCATGTCTTTTTTCAGGCTCGTTAACCGAATTTGACACTCAAGACATGAATTATCTACCTGGAAGGAGATCTCTACATACCATACCTAGACCGTTCGATGACAACACGGCTTCCGTGATTTACAGGCTCATCATCCTCCAGTCAAAGGGGATGTAAAACATCGAGCTCAATCACAGCCTATGATATGTTTGACGCGCTGATCACCTAGATGTCGAATTTCATTCCAGGAAATCTTACTTAAACATTACAATGAGGGTGAAGGACAATGTTCAGGTATTTGTCAATGTCAAAGTTCGACATTGATTTCTTCAAGCCTGTCGAAAATGCCACCTCGATGACTGGTTTTTCATGATCGTTAACAATATTTGACACTTAGGACACGTATCATCTGCTTGGGAGGAGATCTCTGCATACCATACCTTGACTCAGAAAAGTCACACACAAGAAAAATTATCTCCGAGAATTACAGACCCATCTGCCTGCTCCCTTATGTAGGAATGTTGTTGTGGAAGATGATGAATAAAAGGTTGATCTGGTACACAAAAACCAACTTACTCGAACACAGCTAGGGTAGAAACAAAACATACGTTCAGTTGATATATCTCACACAAAACAGAGAGCGTGTCGACACCGGTCTCAGTGATGGGGATCTCGTTATTCTGATGCGCGCAAGACTACAACTACATCAACATTTAAAAAAAATTGAACATTTTTTATATATTTTGATATTAAATTTTGCTCGACACCATTAAAACAACATAAAATGTGTGCGTCACCGACCACGCTTATCATGAAAGGTGACTCGACCAGTTGTTAATAAGAGAGAATGTGGGGAGTTGACATTACAAATTGTATTCTCCCGACACCAATACCATCACATATATCACCGACATTACAGCCTAGTGTGTCGACATCTATGACATCTTGAACGATCACACCGCGACAGTGTCGACTACAAGAACACCGATAATACATGTAGAGCAGAGACATTACAATCGAGTATGTGTTGAGGCACATGAACATGTCAACTGTGGTGATGCTACAATCTCTGATGCGTCGACAAATCTGGGCATGTTCTTATGTTGACACTACAAACTCTGTGAGTGTGTCAGCCTCTGTCGTAACGAGTCGTACACCAGAGCCACCGACTACAAGTTTTTACCATGTTGTCGGTTAATAGGGAGATACAACCTTTCACATGCTCATCACCGAAAACAAACTGTTTTGTCAGAATCAATAACGACAACAGTATCTGTCATGTCAACAACATGTTCACTCAGCCATCATGATGTTTCGACAACAACGCCATCATCTTTTTTCACACGTGTCACCAACAGCACATCTCAGTGTTTCGAGTAGCTCAGTCATTATGGATTCAGCCTTGATTCTGGACTCATCTGAATATCCAATATTGAAAAGAGCCCCGTTCAACAGCTCTTAAACGATGCATCGTGAAAATAACTCTCAGCGGTAGGAAGTCACCTGTGTCACAAATACGTCGGGAAATTAGTTCCAAGATAAGTTCGGATATAAGATAAGAAATGAGGATCTGTGGGAGAAAAAAGTCTATGGTGATTTTCTGCTAGTGAAAACAAAACTATTGGTGATATTTCGTGTGCAAATGCACCTCACCAATCTGAAGGAAAAAAAACATCTAGAAAACCAAAAATGCAATATCACTACCTGTATCGCTACCACTCACCCATACGGCCTCTTTACAGTTCGTCGTTTAATAGTAGCGACAATTTACATACGAACTACAGCAGTATTCATCGTTCCCCATACAGTCTCCTTCTACTTCTTCATCAGTGTCACACAAACGAGCTATCACATCGAGTGGAAACTGGGTGTTCTGCGAAAAGAAGGAAACTAACAGTTGACGATGCTGCTTTAGATATTCTTCCATATGATGTCAGACAGATCTATACTGATAATTGGGGAGAGATATGTATTTGTCAATATCAGAGTTCGACATTAATTTCTTCAAACCTGCCGACAATGCCACCTCGATGACTGGTTTTTCAGGATCGTTAACAATATTTGACACTTAGGACAAGCATCATCTGTGTGGGAGGAGATCTCTACATACCATACCTTGACTCTGAAAAGTCACAAATAAAATTGATCTCCAAGAATTACAGACCCATCAGCCTTCTCCCTTGTGTAGGAACTTTGCTGGAAAGGCGATCATTTGCAGGTGTATCTGCAAGATGGAAATCTCTTCGCTTCAACACATGTAAGATACAAATGACATCACGATTTTCACATACTCATCACCAAATAAAAAAAATGGTTGTTGTTAGCAACATTAACGACAACCGTATCTGACATGTCAACAACATGTTCACTCAACCATCATGGTGTTTCGACAATAACACCATCATCTTTTTCACATTTGTCACCAACAGCACATCCCAGTGTTTCGCCTAGCTCGGTAATTATGGATTCTGCTTTGCTTTTGGTCTCATCTGAATATCCAATATTGAACAGAGCCCGTTCAACAGCTGTTAAACTATCTCAACTTTTCCAAACAAAAAAAAATTATCGACGTCACTCGTAACGCTGTCTGTGAGTTTATCAGAGATTACGGTGTCAGAAAAATATATTGTTGTTGATCCCTCGTATCACCATATCAATAGTTCCCAGTTTTAAAGGATGACTGAGATAAATAATTTATACTGCGGGCAAACAGCGATAATAAAATATAACAAAGAGAACTCGATACCTATTTTATAAAAAGAGGAGTAAAACATGGATGCATCCTATCACCATGCTTGTGCAGTATATACACCGAGAAAATCCTTAAAACATCACATAAATGCCATACCTAAACATTAATGGAGAGATGATCATTAACCTAAAATATGCTGATGATACTGTATTAGTACCAGAAAATCATAAAGATCTACAACATTACTTAATGAATTAAACATGACAAGCAAAAAAAAAATAAATAAATATGGATTAAATATGAATATCAAAAGAAAGTAAAACTATGACAATTAACAAAGAAAATATTCAAAACCAGCAAGTGGATATCAAAATTGACGGAAAAAGACTTGGAGATAGTTCAGAGCTACAACTACCTTGTACATACTATAACCAGTAAATGAAAATGTAAAATTGAAATAAGCAAAAGAATATGAATGGTGAAAAATAACGTTAATGCCATGAAAAATATACTAACATCAAAGCAAATAAGATCAGGGCTAAAACTAAGAATAGCAAAATGTTGTCTTCTCAACATTCCTAAATGGTGCATAAACAGGGACGTTAGACAAGAAAACTGAACAGACAACTGAAGCCTTTGATATGTGGTATATAGAAGAATAGGTAGAATTGGATGGAAGGAAAAGAAAACACCGATGAAGTCTTAAAACAACTAACAACGAAAAGAGAACTACTAAGCACAATTCAAACAAGACAAATGCGGTTTTTGGGCCATGTTAAAAGATACAACAGTCTACTAAAAGTAATCCTGGAGGGGAAAATACTAAGTAAAAGCGGGAGAGGCAGACCACGAGTAACATGGACGAGTAACATCAAAAGATAAACACGTCAGCCTATGACAGCGTGCACCATTAAAGCAAGAGACAGAGCGGAATGACGCTCCATGGTAGCCGTTATCAGTGCCAAGAAATATATTACGCAGAATCGTTCTGGAGAGAGTAAAAGTGGCCAGCGGAAATATATAGATGATCTAGCTAAAGAGGCAGAGGAAGCAGCAAATAAAAGGAATTATAAAGCACTGTACAACCGTACACAGAAAATTGTGTGGAAAATGCAAACAGATTGCTGTCTTTATTAGAGATAAGACAGGAAATCTGCCTAGTACTATAAGGGAACACCTAGAGAGATGGAAATAGCACTTTGAAGAACTTTTGGAACAGACCCGGCTCAAATAATCCTCAAGATATACTACCAGTAGAAGTTATTTAAAAAATGGTAAAGCCATAGGGCCAGATGAAATTCCTTCGGAGTATTAACACCTCTACCATGATGTTACATACTCTATTAGATAACATTTGGGAGACGGAAGAAGGTTATATGATCAACTACCATTAGAAAGGAAGTTTACAGGGGTGTACATATTATATGGGCATTATGCTGCTATCAGTGTCAGGATGAATAAAAAAAAAAATTAAGTAGATTTATTCTGGAGAGACTAAAAAAAGGTCACAGAGAAACATTTGAGAGACGCACACGTATTTTTTAGGAAGAACAGCTCATGTGCTGATCACATAACTACTCTACGTATAACAATTGAACAAAGATTACGAAACGGTATTTGCTAGTTTAGACAGAGGAATGGTTTGGCAGTTGGTGAGTCACTATGGATTCCCACAAAGTTTATTAACCTGATAAGAATAATGTATAACACACACAAAAAAAACAGACGTTCTTTTCTTTAGAAAAACCAACATTTTAAATTTATATTTTAATATATATGTTTTGCAAACATTTTAATAGAAATCCGCCCTGTGAGAATATCCATGTTGTAGTTTTTCTACGATGTGTAGTTGGAGGCATCGGTTGCAAACTGTTATATCGCGAGTCTAGCGTTCACGACAGAATCGTAAAGGGAGGATCGTAGGTTTTTCGCTAGGTGAAAAAATTATTTTAAAAAACGCGTTGTGTATGACTGGTAGTTTGTCAATTGCAGCATGGACTTGTTGGGTATTAGGTTTATCGCACGTTTGATAGTTTTAGAAGTTACGGTTTTTTGTTCGTTTTACTTATTACATCTCTAATTATGGCGCTTGTTTCCTTCTCGATTTTTGGACGCGACGCTATTTATCCTGGTTTTGAAGTTTTGTTGAAGAATAGGCTCTATAACTAATGCCGTTGTTGCTATTCTTCTCGCAAATCTGTGCCTGTCGCCAGGCAACCTGCATCCACGTTGAGCGTCTATCCTCTGTAAGATCATCCAAATGATGGACTGTCACCAACTCGTCGGCAAACGTCACCTAAAGTAATTTGAAATTTTCAAACGTTAGGCTATCTTAATATCCTAAAAAAAAAAAAAATAAGCGCTGGAGAGAGAATATGATAAGACATGCTAACCTTGCGGTTGGATTTTTGTAAAATACTCTGCTCACTAACATCCATAGCGCTCTTCCCAATTAGCGTATTGGTTTGAATTATTCTAGCAAATTAGTTTATATATATATATATTTCTCTCTCTCTCTCTTTTGGAGAGGTAGCCTAAAGGAACACGCTGGCTGGTAATTAATGCAAATGTCCTAGATGTGGGCGAGTATTCTCCATGTTCAGCTCGCTAAATAGAAACGTTGAGAGTGTTCACGGAATCTGTTAATACTTTACAGATATGGACACGTATCTAGCAGTGTTATCACTGTGGTTGACTGAGTGACCGACCGATGCTAGTCGAATGAATATATTAAATCGTGTACGCGCCTTTTTTTACATAACCTGTTGGCGTTTCGCGCTCGCTGGAGACAATAATCAATAAACTCACGCGAGAGCGGCAACGGTGGGAGATATTGAGCTGCCACGGTAGGAGAAAATGAGCTGCCGGTTCATACCGCCAGCAAGATTTGCCAATATATATGTATGTATATATACCTACTTATGGTCCCTATCTTAAATACGGGGCCCATTTACGTCCACGTAGATATAATAACTATTAACTTATTACTATTATATGTATAAATGCTCACCATATCCATGAAATAACTAACGTATCACTACTCCCTAATATGGTAGTTTCACTTCCGGAGTGGGCGTGGTCTATAGCCGGACAACACATACACACACTAGCTCCTATTGGAAGTCACTTTGGCGGGAAAAACTGATGTCCAATACATGATCAGTAATTATCCCCCTCAACCACCCACCCCTTCATGCACTATACAACCCCTATTCATATATACATATATATCATGACATCACTCTGGCTTGCCGCAGCTTGCCGCAGCTTGCCGCGGCTTGCCGTAGTCTCTATATAACTCTTGTACTTGAAGGAGGAAATCTTTCTCCTTTCCTCCTTCTCTTTGGTCAACTAAAAAACCAGGAGCATTGTGTCCACCTCCTACTACTTAGAGTTGACTGATATATTCTGTCCATCTTTCCATTGTCTTCTCCTGTTCCATTATTATATTTCCTTCCTTTGATTTAACACATCCTGAAACTTGGATTTCTTTTCTTCCTGTTAATTCATTTAACTGATTGTGCATAAATTGTGAATCTTTCTTTGTTATTTTTATCCAGTTCTTCACATTTCTGTTTTAACCATCCTTCCTTTGCTTCTCTGCATTTGTTTTGGATCTCTTTGTGTAATATTTTGTATGTCCGTTCTTCTTTCTTATATTTTCGTCTTTCGTCCATTAGTTCTGGTATTTCTTCTGTCATCCATTTCTTTTTGTTGATTCTTTTGGTCACTGGTATTACTTCTTTTGATGTTTGTTGAATCGATTATTTGAGCATTTCCCACTGCTCCTCGATGTCCTGTATTTTCTCAATAGCATTATATATATTTTGTACTATCGTACTGTACTTATCACTCATCTATCTATATACTCCAAGCATATATAGTTCTAATTTTATATTTCTTGGGGTTTCTGTGTCTTCCGCAATTTTATTCTTATCTTTCCAACTACTGGTACATGGTCACTATTGCAATCTGCTCGTGGCCTTGTTTTAACAGATGTTAGCCCATTCCTGAATCTTCTCTGTACCAGTATAAAATCAATTTGATTGTGTACTTTTTTGTCTGGGCTTTGCCATGTCCAAAGTGGCCTAGTGTGTTGTTTGAACCAGGTGTTAACTATAATCATTTCATATGTCTTTGCCCAATCTATCAGTCTATCCCCTCTATCATTCATCTCTCCAAGGCCATGTCCCCCCGTCACATTTTGCACTTTAGCAGTTCCAACTTTTGCATTGAAACCCCCTAATATAATAGTTATTTCATGGGATTTACAGTTCCATGGTCATCTCTAGCTCATTGTAAAAAGTGTCAATGTCTTCTTCTTCGCTATTACTTGTTGGTACATAAACTTGAATTATGTTGATATCCATTGGTCTGCCTCTCAATTTTACTAGCAGAACTCTATCTGATACTGGCCAAAATCCTTTCACTGTTTTGCTTCTTTCACTATTATAACATGATGCCTACTCCTCTTGCGTGTGTGGTTCCCCCAGAGTAAATTACTATGCCACTGTCGCGTTGTAATAATCTTGCTCCTTTCTATCTCATTTCACATAGTCCCAAGATGTTCAATTTTATTCTCTTCATTTCTTGACTGCTGTTTTCTATTTTACCAACCTGGAATGCTGATCTAATGTTCCGAGTTCCTATTGCTAGTGCCTCTTTATTTTTGATCTTGCATACAGTAGCTTGATGACGATCGGGTGTCACCTGTAGCACATGACGCTCCCTACCGGACGAGGTGGCTGTGGAGTCCCCATTACCGTCGTTAGTTGTAGATATTAAGTTGTGTTTGGATATAATTAATCTAGCAATATAAGAAGGTGGTTTGCCATTCCTGTCCTTCTTGGCAGTGACTGTACTAGTCGGAGATCGCAGCCATTGTCTCTATACATGAGATCCTATGCCTGCCATCGCGGAATGGGGACCATAACCGGCACTACTTGTTGGTTGCTCCCACAACATCATCCACCACCTGCTCCAATGGCTTCGCATAGCCCTGAAGGGGGGGGGGGGGCTAAATGGGAGCTCCACCTTGCCCAAGGGTTTCCCGAAGACTAGCGGAGGAAAGGAGACGTCTTACTCCTCCTTTGGTAGGGCAGAACTCTACCCCGCTAACCCCTTTCTTACTATAAGTCTTGTTTTTACAAGGTATTCTCTCCAGGAGTGTGAGCAATTTTATGTTCTGTCTTTGTACGTTAAAGATTGGTTCTATGTTGATTATTTCTATTATTGGCCCATTTCTAATGTTGTCTTTTTCTGGTCACTCCAAACTCTGTAATCCATTTTATTGATTAAAAAAACCACAATATTTTCTTGATGTAGCAACAATCTGGAAGCCGTTACAACGATCGGTTATTTGGGTTAGATGTTGACAAGTACAAGACAATTACTAGTGGAAAAAGAGATAAGACAAATACGATGGCACTGGATAGGACCCACAAGACAAGTAAGCCAACTGAGAGTATTACACGATAAGAACCTTTTTTGCAATCCCAGGGAAGGAAACAAAAGATAAGGATAAAATATACTTAGAGAAGCTCGATTGAATAAAAGATAAAGAGAATGTGGAAGACATGGAGAGATCTTAATGACCCAATCAGGACAGTTTGGGAAGTGTTTGTTGAAGACTTATGTTCCACGGGGAGGTGAAATGAAGGAAAAGAAATGTAGATTAAACATGTTTTACCTAACACTTTTATTCTAACACGAATAATCAAAATAGGACGCAAAACATACCTGCACAGAAGCTCACTCTGGTTATAAGAGTTGGTTATGTACAGTCTGAGGTCCGTCTGGTGAGTTGCGTCAGCCAGCACTGATTTCA
>JAVIAB010000092.1:120204459-120221959 GCA_032433765.1 Megaustenia siamemsis | reverse complement strand
ACGTCATTAATTCCCTCCGAGATGCGGGGATGGATAACCATGATTCGACATCTTTCCTTCGGATGTAGGGAATGTGAGTAAAGATGGGTACATCCAGAAAAGAGAGGCTTAGTGGATGCATAAGAGGACTTATCAACCTATACAGAATTGTAGTTCAGTAGGCGAGTCGTCGTCAGACGTTGCGGAACATCTGTTGAGGGGATCTGAGTACCTATGGACATGTTCGGAGTAAATGATGATAACCCTCAAGTAACTCAATAAGTCATTTTCTGTATTCTTCATCTCTTTATTTTTTTGTTCTTCTATCATAATCTTTCTGCTCTTGTTTTATTTCGTTTCATTCGGTTTCTATTTTCTTCTTCTTATTATTATTACTCACCTTCGTCTTCTGCTTCTCATTTTTCTTCTTCTCGTTTTACTTCTACCTTCTCTCCATCTTCCATCTTCTTATTCTCCCCTGATTTCTTTCTCTAGTACTATTTTCTTCATTCTTCCTTGTCTTTTGGCTTTCTTCTTCTACTTATTTTTTTTCTCTTCTTCTCTCACTTATTATTTTTTATACATTCTTTCTTTCTCTTATCTTTCTTCTCATTTTTCACAGTGATCTATTTTTTTCTTTATTATCATTCCTTGACTTTTTTTTCTTTAATTTATTTTCTTTCTTTTGTTTTCATTATCCTGCTGTTCTCTGTTCTTTCTTTCTTCTTTGCTAATTTTTTATTTTAAATCCTCCTCATGTTTTCTATTTTTTTTTTTTTTTTTTTCTTTGCTTCTGTTCATTATTGTCCTTTCCATACTTAGTATTTTCCCTTTTTCTATACCTCGTTGTTTTTTTTCTTCTACTACTTCTTCGTTTGTATATTATTTCCTTCGCGCTTTTATTCTCAATCTTTTTTTTTTTTTTTTTGCTTTTGCTCCTTCTACCTTTTTCTCTTGTCCACAAAATGTTCCACTAAATTGCTCAGTCCACGGCTATATTAGCTCAGCTTCAAGATGGTCCACACTACTGTTCCCAACTTCCGCTGTTCTCTTCCAGCTTTCTTTCTTTCTTTCTTTCTTTCTTTCTTTCTTTCTGCCTGTCTTTCTTTCTTCAATCCAGGATTGCATGACAGTTTGTGCCGATTGTTTATGCGTTACTAATGAATACGTAGCCTATCCATCTTCAACTTCTGCATATTAATTAATACAGTGTAAATTGCTTCTTGATAGCATATGTTCTGTAGTTCTTGTGTGTTGAGTTAATTTGATTAAAATGTTCTGATAACTTCAACATGCATATTCAAACACAGAATCTGGTCGGGAATTATTTCTCTGTCTTGAATTCTTCACTTTTGATGATATTTCTCACGTTGTTTCTTGTCATGCGCTGAGTACTATTAATGTTGATAGTATTGTTTTTAAACGTATTGTTCTTGAGTCTAGCATGAAGGCCTGTCACGAAGCTGAAATGAAAATTGTGTTGTTGAGTGTCTGTTTTGCCTGTAGTGTAGTGTCCTTGTTGGACAGCAGTGTATCTGTTCGACAGGCTTTGTTGTTTCTTGAATCTTTATCTTCTGCCTGTGTTATATGGTTTGTCATGAAACTTTCTACGTAGTTGAATACCTCCACCTGCTTTAATTATATGCTGTCTATCGCCATGCTGATGTTCTGTTTGTCTTTTGCTATTTTCATTCCTTCTTTTCTTTGATATTGTTTCTAATGATGTATTGGGTGCCTGTGTTGATAAGTCAGTT
The DNA here is from genome assembly GCA_032433765.1 of Megaustenia siamemsis. Taxonomy (NCBI): domain Eukaryota; kingdom Metazoa; phylum Mollusca; class Gastropoda; order Stylommatophora; family Ariophantidae; genus Megaustenia; species Megaustenia siamemsis. Next base: position 120,220,226 of record JAVIAB010000092.1, on the reverse strand, counting down.
TAAGTATTTGCAAGTCGTCAATCATTATGTATTAGTGTATGGACCCATGTTAATAGAAACTCGTTGATCACCTCTATTACGGGTAGGTTAATTAACTTACATGTGTACTAAAATACCACCACCAGTAACAAATTAATTTAATTGGAAAGTTCACATTTAACTAAAAATCTGAGTTGAACAGAATCAGGACACATCCAATATAAGACATGTATGTGGATTTTAACAACAAATGTTACAAAATTACCGGAAGTCTAGATTTTGAGAACAGTTCCGCAGAATTTCACGATCTTAAAAATCTGGTATCTGTTTAAAATTGGGTAAACATAGAGGGTGGTCGATCGGGATAGAACATGGACTCTTGTGGTTAGTAGTCCAGTTCATTAATCACTGAGCTACCACGGGCTCCGATCTTTTATTGTAAGAGAAACATTGATTCTTACTTAATTGTCGATGATGTGTAAAGAGAATAAAACTAAAATATAAAGTACAACAACTTCTTGTTTTAAACTTACCTTGACGCACTCTTCTGTCTGTAACCTTAACTCTATAATAGAATCAGCGGTTGAGTTGATAGTTAACCAGGCTCTGTTGATTTCCAGCTCAGGCTTTGTTGGACCATCATAGGTATTGTTGTCATCACTACTGATATAAGTGACACGGGAGTTATAGTTCTTTATGTAATCAGACATCGTTTGTGAATCAACCGGTTGGTCGTCATCACTGATTGTAGTTGGGATGTTGCTGGTGGTGAGTGGAACACTAGTGGTGGTAACGGTAACATCAGTGGTGTCGAAGTACGTGGAAGATGACGCTGTTGTGTTGCTGTCTGTTGTGTCATTAGCATCGCCAGCGACAGCCACAAATTTGGCACCTTCGAGAGGAAATAAAAATATGCATACATTATTATAGAGCAATGCGTGAGCTATTTATACATTCTGACAAATAGAACGATATGTCGGTACTAAGCTGCCAAAAAGACAAACAGAAGTAGGTACCGAGAGAGAGAGAGAGAGAGAGAGAGAGAGAGAGAGAGAGAGAAGTAGCAGTATGTCAGTGAAATTCTATTGATTAGTTGGCTATTTCATGTCTATATAAACAAACCAGATCGAGAAATTAATGAACTTAAAACGGACTGACAAATTGACATTTAACCAGTTAAATTAGTGAGATAATAGCAAGCCAACAACAGATTTAATTGATTAAGCAACTTGAGTGTTATGACGATGTATGTTCCACAAAGTTATTATATGTATCCTAAACAAAGGTATACATGCTCAAACATTATCTAAAAAGGTACACGATGTTTACTACAAAAGTATTCTTATTATGAATTTACGGATCAGTTCATTTTAAGTATCCTGAAATGGGGGCAGTGTCTTCTTTTACTTCATTCGTCGAAAGACTTTTTCTTCAAAGTCCGACATTTAGATGACCTTGAACTGACGTAGATACGCGGCGTTGTGGTATACAGAAGCTGTCTCCTTCGGCGGTGCTCCCACTTCAACGTGGCATTATTAGGTACCGAATTGCCTTCTCCTTCGGCGGTGCTCCCATTTCAACGTGGCATTATTAGGTACCGGATTGCCTTCTCCTTCGGCGGTGCTCCCACTTCAATGTGACATTATTAGGTACCGGATTGCCTTCTCCTTCGGCGGTGCCCCCATTTCAACGTGACATTATTAGGTACCGGATTGCCTTCTCCTTCGGCGGTGCTCCCATTTCAACGTGGCATTATTAGGTACCGGATTGCCTTCTCCTTCGGCGGTGCTCCCACTTCAACGTGGCATTATTAGGTACCGGTTTGCCTTCTCCTTCCATGGTGCTCCCACTTCAACGTGGCATTATTAGGTACCGGTTTGCCTTCTCCTTCCATGGTGCTCCCACTTCAACGTGGCATTATTAGGTACCGGATTGCCTTCTCCTTCGGCGGTGCTCCCACTTCAATGTGGCATTATTAGGTACCGGATTGCCTTCTCCTTCGGCGGTGCTCCCACTTCAATGTGGCATTATTAGGTACCGGATTGCCTTCTCCTTCGGCGGTGCTCCCACTTCAATGTGGCATTATTAGGTACCGGATTGCCTTCTCCTTCGGCGGTGCTCCCACTTCAATGTGGCATTATTAGGTACCGGATTGCCTTCTCCTTCGGCGGTGCTCCCACTTCAATGTGGCATTATTAGGTACCGGATTGCCTTCTCCTTCGACGGTGCTCCCACTTCAACGTGGCATTATTAGGTACCGGATGACCTTTTCTCTCAGATCCCTAAATGCTTGGCCTCAAACTGGAGTTTGCTTCCAATCCTACCGTGGGAAGGTGAAGCAGAATCTTGATCAGCTGTGAATAATTTATTCTGGTGCAGAGTTAGCTATGGTTCGGTGACCCTTACAGATGTGCGTCTTGGGCCCATAAAAGTAAAAAAAAAAGTAATGTACCCCCGTCACGCCAAGTGGCGTATATGGAAATATGGTGTTAGTGACTCTATATTTTACAGACTTTCAGCACATGATTTTTTGGAGTCATGTGGTCGGTATTACGCCCGTGCTGCTTTACTTTCCCAGAAAAAAATCCGGTACCCATTTTAAGGCTGGAAGCCGTCGGTTGGGATCGAACCCTACCCCTTGTGTCTTGGGCCCATGGGGACAGTAAATGCTATTTTGCAATCGATCAGCTTAATCATTATGTGTGCGTATAACTGATCAACACATAGAAGTTAACAAACAAAGCGTATATACTAGAAGTTAACAAACAAAGCGTATATACTAGAAGTTAACAAACAAAGCGTATATACTAGAAGTTAACAAATAAAGCGTATATACTAGAAGTTAACAAACAAAGCGTATATACTAGAAGTTAACAAACAAAACGTATATACTATAAGTTAACAAACAAAGCGTATATACTAGAAGTTAACAAACAAAACGTATATACTAGAAGTTAACAAACAAAGCGTATATACTAGAAGTTAACAAACAAAGCGTATATACTAGAAGTTAACAAACAAAGCGTATATACTAGAAGTTAACAAACAAAGCGTATATACTAGAAGTTAACAAACAAAACGTATATACTAGAAGTTAACAAACAAAGCGTATATACATTCGAAAAGAAATTTTTTTTTCAAGTGATCTTTTTTATCTCTCTCAAACAGTTGCTCCATGTGATCCGTTTATGATGATCAAATTGCCTCATGTTTTGTAAAGTTCTAAATAAAGAATCTCTTGTTGTAAAGTCTGTTTTACACATTAGTGCCAGTAAATCTCTATACTTTCACAGTGAGCGAATCAGTCTTACTTTGGGTACGCCCATGCATACGGGTTAGGGCGAACTATCAATAACATGTTTAAAAGTCTCTGTGTTAAAATGTTGATCCACTTCAAAAGATAGATTGCAATTGTAATCAATGATAATGCCTTTGTCATAGCTGTTTTATTATTATTATTTTTAATTTAGCTAAAAGCAGATTTTGAGCTACAACTGTACACATTTTTTTAACTTTTCAATGGTGAGAACATTATGTCCCAAGAATGCTACATCCCACCGCTTATTCTTATACTTGATATTTTGTTTTTCAGAAATTAAAACAACACAACGTTAATTATGATAGAATAATGTTCACGATAAGATGAATATCCGACTGTGACAGACACCGTGATTTACATAATAAATGTGCAGTCCCTAGAACAACCGTCTCTAGTTATTATTTATCGTATACTACAAAAGGGGAGATTGCTAAGTTATGTAGAAGTGCAGCTATCAGGATACTGGTCACGCTGACGGGAGAAAAGAATATAGCCACTGTTACCTGCAACTCATGCTGTAAGAGGCTACTAAGGAGGTTTTGGGATTAAGGTATCGCCGATGCTACGGAGTTCGTGCGTCTGAGCTAAAGCCATCTTCAGGGTTTTCGCTAGTGTGAGGCGAGCGTGCTTCGTAGTGGGGACCATGCTGAAGAGGGAATCTGATCACTATGGGGTTGTCCGTTATGCAAAGAAGATGATCTGTTGACTAAAATAACTAAACTAAACTAAACTAAACTAAACTAAACTGGAGAATGTCTGTTCCAAGTCCACGAGCAATACTGTATAGTGTATCTGATTTGAGTTTTGTTATTTTATATGGACTGTCTGATTTCAAAATCATTATTTAAAAAATGCAAAAAATTTATTGCGTATGTGATTCTAAAAGAAGGCATTAAGAATACTTTAACAACGGGTAGAATGAATGGAAAGAAGAATAGAGGAAAACCAAGAGAAAAATATTGTACAGCTTATCCAAATTACATAAAATATCATCATCATATGCCATACCAGTTGATGTAGGCGATCATGGCGTGTTTTGGATGCGATCATGGCGTGTATCGTACAACGAAGGACAGTTCAGCTGCGTTCACTTTCGGTGCCGCTTAGCCATGTCCTTTTGGCGTGTGCTGTAACTGCTCTTATGGGGACTACAGCTGCTTTTCTTTGTTTGGATCCTTCAATGTGATAAGATGTCAATTAGGATGATTCCCATGGCACTGGCGGTTGAGCAATTATGAATTTTAATTCGTTTGCAGAGATACTGGGGCCGTCAACTAACCATAACCATAACCCACTTCAAAGAAGGAAAACTTGATACAAATCCTGAAAGATAACTGTGTAAACAATTGAGGCTGTAAAGGAAGATCAAGGAAATCAAAGTTTGAGGGAAAAGTCTTGATCAAATGCATACTGAAAGTTGCTTCACTGGAGCTGCATTATGGAATGCAGTCCGATTAGTAGGCGAACGGAGATGAATAATAATGCGCATGGGAGGAGAAGAAGGAAAGGAGGGGAAGGAAGGAAGGAAGGAAGGAAGGAATGAAGGAAGGAAGGAAGGAAGGAAGGAAGGAAGGAAGGAAGGAAGGAAGGAAGGAAGGAAGGAAGGAAGGAAGGAAGGAAGGAAGGAAGGAAGGAAGGAAGGAAGGAAGGAAGCGTAAATAGAAGCACATCAACAATAAAAGAAGAAAAAAAGGGGAAAATATTCAACCAGAAATGACATTTCCTTTGTCAACACCAGTCTCACTAAAAGACAACATTGTTCAGTTTAATTAAAATAAAATGTGATTAGTCTTTAATTTATCTTCAGAGATCAATTCTACAATTTAACGATAACATACTCGAATAATTTTTCTACTAGAGAAACGAATCATGACGAGTTTACATTTCCTTTCCGATAGTTATCAAGGGGAAGGTAAACTCGAAACTGTCTACCGAATTCTTTTACATATAACTGATAACATGTCATACACGACGCGAAAGATAGTGATATTACAAGGACATATTTTGTGGCTTATCCGTAGAGTGATTTAATATCTCAGTAATAGGTTATTGAACATGGAGATGAAAATGTTGGTACTCTTTCTCGCTGTTATTATTTCCCTTTCAGTGAGTAAGGTATATATTTTATAAAGTGACTTGTCACTAGACTGCATCTGCTTCGTTGAAGAGACTTATTATTTGCAGATCATTTAACTAGCGATCAAGCACTAAATATTTCCTTCTTTAATTTAAGTTTAACATAAAATGATAGGAGATAGAAGCCAATAGAAGATCAAGAATTGTAAAATTTATTTAGTTAAATTAAATCTCACCAAGACTAACAATGAGAATAGTACAGTGTTGTCTATATCTTGAACGACACAGAAGCATGGACACGATTAAAGTAAACAAACATCAGATGGACTGGGAATATGTGATATCGTATACCAACAAGACAATAGACTGAGACAAATGACGCTCCATCGTAGTCAACCTTCGATGTGGAGACGACACAGTGCGATGAAATTAAATAATCAACGAGTTTTGGTTACCACTGCTACAAAATTAATAGAGTAACATTTCCTTGACACAAACGTTCAAATTATTGTGTCTGTAAATCTTATCTCTCACTATAGAACACAAAGCAGTCCTATCTGATATAGCAAATATCAAAGCATCACAAATGCCACAGCTGTCAATTGAAATGAACTTATTTGCCCAATCTATTAACATTTTATTTTATAATTGTGACAAAGTGAATCTTTATTGTGAATAAATATAACAAGCTCTCTTCCCAGTTCAAACCTTTGCTAGTAAACCTTTTTATAAAATAAAAAATACTGTTCACGACGTAATCATCATTACAGCGCGGCGTCCTAGAATATTTGCTTTCGTTTTAGAGGTGGACTAATTCTTTTGAGGGCTGACTTTGTGCAATCAATGCTTCTGTACAGTTTTTTTTATTTTAAAAAATCATTTTTTGTGTTTCTGTCATGACTAATCCTATTGAAAGATATATGATTTGGCTTCGGGGCCGAAAGCTGTCAGCGACTCTGAGCTGATTGCTTGCGCTAAGATCAGTGAACTAGGACTATCAAAACCTTACTCCACCTCTTCGCGGTGCTTCAAGTAACAGACTAACCAGTCCTGTCTGGCCAAGTTAGGCGGGATAGAGAGGGAACACAAGACTCATCGCCAACACAAGACAACGCCATGCCGAAGACTCATGTGTTGGGCAGAAAGAGGCAAATATCACAGTTTTATATCCAGCAATGACACAATGCCTTTACGCCCACGTATATATATATATATATATATATATATATATATATAACGTCACGGCGGTGTCATGGCAGCTGCGTGTAGATTTACTTCTGACTAGCGGATTGACTGTGGATTTTATCGATACTTCAGTCTAATATTATTTATTCTTCTTGTATCGACGTGTTTAACTTATCATCGATAGGCCAAAGTGATTTTGATCGACAGGGCAACATCTATTTTTACAACAATGGCGTCATAAGAAAGATCAAGGATAATGTACATGGAATATTAAGACTCTTTACCAAGAAGGAAAATTAGAAAATCTTACTTTAGAAGCAGAACGGGTAAACATAGTTATTTTAGGCATATCAGAGACAAGATTGAATGAATGTGGGTACATACGGGAAAAAAATATACATTTATATATTCAGGCAACACAACAGAACATTAAAGAGGGGTAGGAATATTAATAACAAGAGAGTTACACAAATATATAAGTATCCATTGGATACACAATGATAGGGTTATACTACTCAAAATGAAAGCAAAACTATTTGACATAGCAATAATACAGACATACGCACCTACTCAAGACTGTACAGATGAACAAATAGAGGCATGCTATGCAGATCTAAATAAAGTTATGAAGCAAGTGAAATATTCGGACATCTTAATTACAAATTATTTTTCTTAATTTTTATTCTAATTATAAATGGGTGATATGAATTCTACTGTAGAAAAGGGTAGATATAAGACCGTTATAGGCAATCAAGGTATAGGAAAAATAAAGAGAAGAAAGATTAATACAATTTTGTGAAGAAAACAGGCTGATAATATGTAACACCTACTTTGAGCAAGAGAAAAGGAAATTATACACATGGAAAATACCTGGAGATAAGAAGCAGAATCAAAGAGATTACATAATGAAAAAAGATAGGTTCCGTAACGTCGTCAAGAAAGCCAAAACTTATCCAGGAGCATATATTAACTCAAATCACAATCCTGTAATGATTAAAACTAAAGTCAAACTAAAGCGAAACAAACAAAATACTAGTCCATAAGCAATACCGCTAAACATAACAGCTTTAAATCAAAAAGATGTTAAAAAGACTTATATAATACAAGTAATGAACACGTCAGAAGCTGCTAGAAAAAGGGATTAGGCAAAACAGAGGAAAAAATTATGCTGAAAAAGTTACAACCAAATTGCAATGCATAAAGAAAAGCATACAGAAAACTTGCGACATCTTACTCAAAAAGGAAAAGTACCAAAAAAAATTGGATAACTAACGCCATCTTGAAAAAACCGAAGAAAGAAGACAAACGAAGAACACTACCCAATACAACAAAACAGATAATGAAATACGCAAAATGTGCAAAAAGGCAACAGAGGATTGGCACAACCAAAGATTTCTAAAAATTGAAACTATGGAAAATAAACAGATTTAAGAGGGAGGCACATAGTAAAAAAAAAAAAAAGAACTAGTAAACATAAAAAGCCACCGAAAGTGGATGTATTGCAAACAAAAAAGGAAAAATGCTAACTGACAATAAATATATAATAGATACAAAAAAAAAACTATCTTTACGACACATAGGACCATTGCTGGTGTATGTCGGGGGGCAACGATAGAACCAGAGGGATAAAGGCCGCTTGGTCAAGCAGTCGCCACGACGCGTGAGACTCAGGATTTTTATTTCACCCCCGATAGAAAAAATCAGATCGATGGCAGGAATATATAACAGAATAATTTCATGATCAAAGGGACAAGAAACCAATTATAAAATGTACATCAGGCTATACAATTTTAAAATCTAAAGTAGAAAAAAGTTATATAAACACTTAAAAAGGGAAACGCTGCAAGACCTGACAACATACAGATCGAGATGATAAAGGCTCTAAACTATTTTGGTGTTGAAGTGATCACAGATACATGCAACGACATATACCATACAGGATAAACTAAAAACATTTACTATCATTACATTGCCTAAAAAGAAGGGTGCAGCTGAGAGCAGTGACTTTAAAACAATAAGCCTAAATGTAACAAAAATCTTGTTAAAAGTTATACAAAGAAGAATTCTGAATAAAATCAACATTGAATTAGAAGAACAACAATTTGGATTTAGGAAAAACAGTGGATAAAAGAAGTCACATTCTGCAAGAGGACATTAAATGAAAAGTATTTAGAAATAAGCAAACCAATATATGCCTGCTTCATAGACTACACCAAAGCTTTTGATGCAATACACCATAAACAACTTATAGACTGCCTAAAAGAGATACATCTAGATGACATGAACTTACGACTAATTTGTAATTTAAACTGGGAGCAAACAGCAATAATAAAATATAATAAGGAGAACTCTACACCCATTGATATAAAAAGAGTGGTAAGACAAAGATGCATCCTAACACCAAGCTTGTCGAATCTATACACTGAGCAAGTCTTTAAAATCATCACTGAGATGCCAGGCCTAAACATTCATCATTCATTGAGTGCCGTCTCCGCATCGAAGGTTGGCTACCATGGAGCGCCATTCCACTCTGTCTCTTGCTTTAATGGTGCAGATTGACATAGGCTGACTTGTCCATCTTTTGATGTTACTCGTCCATGTTAGTCTTGGTCTGCCTCTGCCTCTTTTACCTTGTATTCCCCTACCAATATTACTTTTATTAGGCTGTTGTGTCTTTTAACATGACCCAAAAATTTCATTTTGTTTAATCGCTCTGCTTCTACCATAAGATTTTTCTAGTTTTCCTTGTTGGTATAGGGTACTAACATTCCATGTGGCTATTTTAGCTCGTTCCTAAAACATAAGCTAGAAATTCTCTCTATGGCTTTCTTTGGAATGTTACGTGATGAGGCTCCAATCTTTTTCACGGTGGTCTGCCATATTTGTCTTTTGTGTTCTGAATATGCCTCACGTGTACCAAACACTTTGCTGTTTTTGCTTTCTGGGCCGTTGATCATTTCTAATTCTTCCGCCCCATCCACCGTCATAGACTTTTCACATACAGGTTGAACACACCCGGCCGGCGGCATGTTGTCGAACCATGTGCTTGCCTATCGAACCGCGAACACACGACACAAAGAAGAATATATCATATTCCACTTAAATGTCTGTAAAGTTCACAGTCCATCCACTCGTCAGAAGTAAAACATACACCAAACGGGGAATAGCAACACATAATTTCACACTATACTGTCGCGTAAATCATTTAAATATATCAACAAAAGTCGAATTATAAAAACGACAACACGTAGTCGCCTAAACATTAATGAAAAGATAATCAATAACCTAAGATATGCTGATGACACTGTATTACTAGTAGAAAATCCTAAAGTTCTACAACAATTACTTAATAAAATAATCATTACAAACAAAAAATATGGATTAGATATGAATATCAAAAAGACTAAAACTATGATCATAAACAAAGATTAATACTCAAAAACTTCCAATGGATATCAAAGTTAAAGGAATAGACCTGGTGACAGTTCAGAGCTACAATTACCTTGGCCATACTATAACCAGTGATGGAAAATGTAAAACTGAAATAAACAAAAGAATAGGAATGGCAAAAAGTAATTTTAATACCATGAAAGTATATTTTTATACATAACAGTATATAACATTAAAACAAATAACACCAGGGCTAAAACTAAGAATAGCAAAATGTTATATATCTTCTCAATATTCCTGTTTGGTGCAGAAACATGGACCTTGAACCAGAAAACAGAACAAAATATTGAAGCTTTTGAAACGTGGATTTATAGAAGAATGGGAAGAATTGGATGGAAGGAAAAGAAAACAAACGATGAAGTCTTAAAATAACTAAAAATGAAAAGAGAACTACTAAATAAAATTCAAACAAGGCAAATGAGGTTTTTTGGGTTTGTTAAAAGACACAGCAACCTACTAAAAGTAATCTTTGAAGGGAAAATACAAGATAAAAGAGGCAGACCAAGACTAACATAAACGAGTAACATCAAAAGATGGACAAGTCAGCCTATGACAACCGGAACCATCAAAGCAAGGGAGAGTTGAAAAAAAAAACATGAAAAAATGGTATGGTAAAGGTTTTACGTGATTGATAGACGACACAAATTTGAATGACGTTTCAGCTCAATAGACCTTCAGCAGGAACAAAGAAACAACACATACTCAGATATGTAAGTAAATAAAACTAATCCTACGTAGCTAACTAGTAATGAAACATCCAAAATGAAATAATCAAAACTGGTTTAAGAAAAGAAAAATTTCTTCTCTGTGTCCTGGACCGTGGCCGGAAAGAGAAAGAGAGATTCGCGGGTGTGCGCTGTAATAACCCTGCTGGGGGGAGGGTCAAACCGTGTAAAGGGTTCTAAAAATATGTGAGTGGGGGGAGGGGGGAACACTGTCTAGGTTACCTCGACTACAAAGACACTGACAATGTCAATAAGTATCTTTATATCTTTATATCTATAAGTATCTACACATTTATCTTTACTGCAGCTTCGCATTTTTATGCATTCATTTGCATTTCTTTGCCTTAATCCCCTACCATCAAAGCAAGAGAGAGATAGAGCGGGGTAGCGCTCTATGGTAGCCAACCTTCGATGCGGAGACGATACTCAATGATGATGAGTGTCCTTTTAATGGCTTTGACGAAGAGGTATAATTATTCCTTTTACTCATCGGGTAAAGAGAGAGAGAGAGAGAGAGAGAGAGAGAGAGAGAGAGAGAGAGATAGAGAGAGATAGTGAACGATATATCTTTGTTACTTATGTTCATTTGTTTGTATTTCCTAATTTCTAAATCTTGTGATAGTGTAGCAAAGTAAGGTTAGATTGTAGAGGTTAAAGGGAATAACTCTTGTCCATTTCGCTAACTCTCAGCTGATTATACTGACAACTTTTAAGTTTAAAAAAAAAATTAGGACAATGGTTCAAAGCAAAGAGCTTTCATAATATCTTTGCTTTTTATAACTCCCATAATATGCCTCGAATGAGAGACCAAAACAAAAAAAGAAAAGAAAAGAATAAAGACCAAAAAAGCAAATGTTGTTGTTCTTGAGTTGTGTATTACACTTGCAGCTTCTCCTCAAAAATAAAGGGTGAGTATCTATATCGATTTAACACAGCTGTTTGCAAGTGATTTATTAATGATCTAGCACTTGGAGTAAAGGAGCCAATAGTGGGCTGTGACGGATTTGGAGTAAAGGAGCCAATAGTGGAGTGTGACGGATTTGGAGTAAAGGCTGACAATAGTGGGGTGTGACGGATTTGGAGTAAAGGCTGACAATAGTGGGGTGTGACGGATTTGGAGTAAAGGCTAACAATAGTGCGGTGTGACGGATTTGGAGTAAAGAAGTCAATAGTGGGGTGTGACGGATTTGGAGTAAAGGCTGACAATAGTGGGGTGTGACGGATTTGGAGTAAAGGCTGACAATAGTGGGGTGTGACGGATTTGGAGTAAAGGCTGACAATAGTGGGGTGTGACGGATTTGGAGTAAAGAAGCCAATAGTGGGGTGTGACGGATTTGGAGTAAAGGAGCCAATAGTGGGGTGTGACGGATTTGGAGTAAAGGCTGACAATAGTGGGGTGTGACGGATTTGGAGTAAAGGCTGACAATAGTGGGGTGTGACGGATTTGGAGTAAAGGAGCCAATAGTGGGGTGTGACGGATTTGGAGTAAAGGAGCCAATAGTGGGGTGTGACGGATTTGGAGTAAAGGAGCCAATAGTGGGGTGTGACGGATTTGGAGAAAGGCTGAGAAAGTACTTTCTACTCTATTGTCACGTGGGTTCAGCTGTTCGCACCTTAGATCCAGATTGTTTTTTTTCGCGGATAGTAATATTTTTCTTGATTTCCCGAGTGCTGGTGGAGAAGTTAGAGCTTGCCCATCACAGAAGTGCCGCGATAAAGGTCTTCAACAGACCCCAACTATTACGAGGAGAAAAGCTGACTATGAACATGACGCATTCGCTGAGTTATACCATCGCCATCTATAGAAATAAACCTTAGGGCTGAAAGGAAAACCACAAAATACTCTTACCTGCATGACGTTTTCTTCTGACGTTTTATGAGTTTTTTTCTTAATTAAAGCGTTAGAAGTCTAGTGTTTGCGGATCCAATTACCTGACGACAATTAGACCGTGCTTCAATTTCTCGCAAAACATTTTCTACTCGACCCAGCAGAAATAAAAATATGTATCTGACTCACTTGTGGGGATACATGCACAAAGGCTTAATATTTTTAGTACATAAAAGACGCTCTACAAGATAGTCTTTGTCGTCATTTTTTCGTATTATATATGGAATCTGAGTTTGTCTAGACTTATACGATCGTATTGGCATGAGGGCGATTCCGGTATATGATCAGCAAGGAAAAGGAGCCTCGGTTGTCAATCGTTTGGGAACCACTGTTATATGTGGTCAACAAGTCAGCTCTTCATGTTCAGAGATAACTATCATCATCTAGTAGAGAGTTTCTACCCCTGATTCCGGCAGTCTCGTCACAAACCTGTTCGTATACACAACCGCAGTGTCACTTAACCAACGTCAACACTCAGCATCAGCGCTTTATATCCAACTATCTCCTACATGTCATGGGGTCTCAGCCCTACTTTCTTAAAACGTGTTATCTATTTATATTTCTGCAGCACAAATTAGTTTTACAATATTTATATTTATGACCGATTCAAACGTTAAATTGCTTATAATTTGTACAGAGTGATGTTCGCATTAATACACATTTTAAAAAAAAACGTTATTAATTCTACTTCTCTCTCTCTCTCTCTCTCTCTCTCTCTCTCATATACACACACAAACACCCACAGTGTGCGTATGTCGCTTACTTATGTTATATATTGAACATGTATATGGTCAAAATGTATAGAAATACTTGTTTGAGTATTCACCTATTATTTCAGAAAAGTACTAAATCGAGTGGCGCCTGTATCTCTTTCCAGAAAATGAATAATATAAATGGTTAAAAAAAATTGTGACTTCCGGTTAATATGGCGGATATGGGGCAGGAAACGTTGAGGTCTGAAAAGTGTTCCTTGTTGCAGTAATCCAAGGCAGGTTTGCTGTCGGAGCTACTGAGTTTAGTGGTCTGTGCACACCGTGAGCTGTGTTTTTCATCCGAATCGTCTTTTCATATTTCGATTGCTTACGATGAATGATGATATTGTATGTTGAAGAACATTTTGGCTGCGTTCACTTTCGGTGCCGCTTGGTCTTATGTCTTTTGGCGTGTGCTGTAACTGCTATGATGGGGGCTGCATCTGCCTTTCTTTGTTTGGATCCTTCAGTGAGATCAAATGTTAATTCGGATGATTCCACTGACACAGGTGATTGAGCAATTGTGGATTTGAATTCGTTTGCAGTGAATGATACCGACGCCTTCAACTAACTAACAAACTAACTAACTAAATAAATAACTAACTAATAATATAAATACACTGGGAAGAGGAAAGATCAAGGGAGAATACTCTGGAAGAAAACATCTACACAGCTTTGTGAGTGAGACTTTTCGATGAAAAGTCGAGTCTACTGGAATCAAATCAACAGAAGGCAAGAGGAAGTCACCGTTGTACATTTACCATTACAATTGTAATCCTATTTCCAAACTATTGTACAACGACGTTAAGTGAGTTTCCTTTGGCATACCAACGTCCAGTATGAAGCATCATTGACCACCGGCAATATTTGACCGTTAGCAGATTTATGTAAGGAAACTATGAGCAAAAAAAAAAAAGAATGGCATGGGAGGAAGTCGAAGCAGAATGGATAAATAACTGCAGAGACAGAAAGTTATGAGGCGACATAATTATCTACATCAACTGGCATGGTATTTGGTGATGATGATGATGATGATGATGATGGTGATGATGATGATGATGATCTTGATGATAATAATAATAATAATATTAAAAAAATATATATATATGTATACACACACACGTATGTATATATATATATATATATATATATATATATATACATGCACAACATACTGTATATGGAAACATTTTCACCTTAAAATAAATAAAACTAAGTATCAATCTCAAATATATTGATTATAAACAAAATACAAAATTAAAATAATAAGCTTCAGTATAATGCTAATAAATTAAGTAGTAACTTTATGAATGGAATACTATATTGTCGGTAATATAATTATTCATTCATTAGTGTGTGTAAATACCTATTTCCGTAATCATTAGTATTCGTCATGCTGTCTATCGTTAAGTGTACGTGTACCTGTACTATAATAGGCCTATATGTTTTTACTTTGAAAATCATAAAATTAATGTGAGAGAAGGATAAGTTATAAGTAAGCAGGCACAATCTGAAGCAAAAAAAAAACAATAATAATAACAATATAAAATTATTATTAATATGTAAAGTATAAAGTTCAAAAACAAGTATTACCTGCTAAAAGTCCCAGGAAGAAGAAATAAAAGAAACGTCGAGTATCCATGTCTCTTTTTATCTCAGTAACTGTTTACTTGTTGAACAGCTGCAGCAAAAATTAGATAAACAACACAAACTCCTTGTTGGCGATGTTCAGTTTTTAATTGTAGATCTCCGCTTATGGTTATTAACTTGTTTGTTCATATCGCACAATGGTCAATTTTCAAGTAGGTTTTGTTAGCGACTGAAACAATGTAGCTAATTCGTGCACAAATTATACGCTCGGCCTTGAACTGGTTAAGCTTAGGACAGGTATATGTCGTCTGCCTTAACTGTCGCCTTTAAAATGGGGTTGTTTGTAGGGCAGAAAAGATCAAAGTTGAACGAAGTGAGATAATTTTTTTTTACTTATCAGACTAGATCGATAAGGAATGATGTTACAAACAGAGTATGTCATGAGATAAATGTTTGAAGAAGAAAAGAGGTGAGCCAGGTATTTCTTATCCATAGTTTTATTGTTTTAAATGAAAAATGCATTCAGTGTTTATCATGCATCCAGGCAATGTTTTATCCACTGCCATTTATTTCTAAATCTCTACATCCGGAATTGTTTAATAATTTATTTCTTTACTTACAATCATTTAGAAACAACAATTGTAACTGGTTTATTTTAAACCAGAACCAAAGGCCGACCACGAAAAAGATGGATCTATGGAATACTGGAAACACTAGAAAACATAATAGCAGCAGAGGCAAACAGAAGAGGAAAAAGACCGCAAATTAAATCTCCCCTCGACGCTGAAGGGCAAATGAGGAAG